>WBMZ01007780.1:0-106752 GCA_013400975.1 Atrichornis clamosus | reverse complement strand
TTTTGTAAGGATAAAGAACATTTCAAACTGAGTCTCCTCAACCCTACAGTCTAAAAACCCTAAAGCACACAGACCTCCTCAGGAATTGTAGCTGAGGACTGTCATCCTTGCAGAGAGGGAAAATCCCTCCCTACACGTTTCCACTGTGTCACCATGGTCTCCTGTGAGACTCAACTGCGTGGCACATCGTGGGACCTCCACAGCTGTAGTGTTGGTAGGTTCTGATCCCACTTGGGGATCAAAACAACCCCACACTTCATGAAAAGAGAAACACTCCTCACCTGGCTCTATTGAAACAGGTTTTCACTTTCAACAGCCAGGCAGGTGTCTTGATCCTAAAAGATTCTATGACATTTAATCTCCTAAATGTCAATGTTGCTTTTGAAATGGGCCTAAACCATTACACACTTTTGAGAATGTCATCCTTCATCTTTAAATTTGCTGTGACCACACACAGTCACCACAAGTCTTGCAGTTCCATGACCCAGGATATTCTGCAGACATCAATTATGCTGCTTTCTTTCCTTACTCAGGGCTACAAAACAAATCTGAAGTTTCTTGCTTCAGAGGCTTTTCAGAATGCAAAAGTTTCATTAAAACATGAGGAGGAAAAATGTATTTTACACATGCTATCATAATTTACAATCCTCTCAGACTTTCCAAAAACTTCACCTTAAGGCTAACACCAAGCACGGAAAATTTCAGAGCAAAAAGAATTTGAGAAAGTTATTAGCAAAAAGTTATTAGTTGAGAGTGGGGATTAGAACTCAGCCTTAACAACTGCTTTTGCTATTGCAACTACTATAATAATTTTTACACAGGGGCTGCACAGCAAATTAATTTTCCTAAGGCATTACAGTCAAACTTAGCAACATGATGTTTGTGTGCTGACTGAGATCCTGCCACCTCATCCCCAGCAAATGAGGGCCTTGGCCAAGGAACACGGCAACCACTGGATTGAGAGACTATGGACACCCCTGGAATTATCCCAACTTCAGCCACTCTGTGCATCTAGGAGCAAGCCTTTAAACAGAGAAAAGGTGTGATGGGTGGTCCAGAAGTCTGGGTGATAGAAGGGGGCTCAGAAAAGCTCCTTTCAGTTCTCCCCTTTATCTCTTTCTGTGTGACTCCTGCCCAAAAGTTTTGAAGTGTGTGAGTACCCACAAATGTACAGGACTCTGTGCCTCAGTTCTCTACCTGCAAAGTTAAGAAATCAAACTTGCCCTACATCTGAAAGATTTGGGGCAACAAATATACTGACAACCATGAGCTCCTGTGGATCCTCACATGACCACTGGTGACTGTGGTATTACAGGTCACCAACTTTATCAACAACAGAAAATTTCTGCCCAGTCCCTGTTACTCAGAGACTGAGTTTGCACCCTCATGTTTGAAGGTTTTTGCATATCTCAAAAGTTGAGAGGGTTTTTTTCTCCCCTCTTAATACCATTACTGATGATTCAAAGAGTATCAGACATAACACACAACTATCATAGATAATGAAAGTTTCTGCACAAGTATATCAAGTTTGGAGTCAATTTGGTCTCAGATCTCACCACCTTGAATCTGTTGAGTAAAAATTTAAGAATAAAGTCCTTGAGTCCCTGTGAATTCATTGTGCCTCACCTATAATACCAACATCTCCAAACTTACACACTTTGCTGAAAAGAATATACCTCTTTCCACAGGCATTACCTAATTGTAAAGTCTATTTATTTGGTATTTCTTTCTGTTTTCCTGCATTGTTATAAAAGTGTAAATCCTACTTGAAAAATCTCCTTTTACAGGTTAAAAATCTCCAAAGGCTTATAAGCTGATGTGAAAGATTGACTTAATTGAGCAGTATATTTTTGATTTACTAAAGAAACCTTAATCCTTTGACTAAACTGATGTATAGATTTTAGAGAGATTAACAAATCTAAAATGCATTAAATTCCAGGGCAATAAAGCCATCTGACTGTATGAACAGTCATGAATGTAAAACTATGTAAAATGCAGCTCCTGTTGCCAGTTACTGTGAGCCCTGATTATTTTTGTGTTCTCAATTAAACTCCTGATGTAATTGTTACAATCATATGTTGCAGTAAAAGTAACCCATCATCCAAGCCATGGACCCACACTGACAGTTCCCTTTCCTGCAAAATTTCCCTCAGGAGTTACAAGTGAGCAAGAGACACAAGAAGCAATTTGTTAAAAATATCACAGGAAACACTACCAGCACCAAATTCTGTCTGTACCACTCAGAATCCACAGGGAACAGCAGTTTTAATTAAAAGTTATGCTGACTTGGGCATGGAAATGGCAGCAAGGCCCAGGAAAACTGGAAGGCTGCCAGCCTTCTGGAGGTCAGAAATACATGGGGAACCTGTGCTTTAGTTTCCAGCTAAAATCACGAGAGCAATTGGAGGCTTTCTGAAGGCTTGATAGTAGCCACTGCTGAGAGGACCCGCAGTCCCTGTGAGCAGGAGCCCTGGGATAAGCACACTGATGACTACAAGGCTCCTTGAATCCCTTGGTAATGGAAGCCCCACAAATACCTCAGGTAGACGCCGTCCAAGAGCCAGAGAACTTTTCCAACCATGATCTCTCCCCAAAACACCAAATAACTTCCCCTGTGGTTATTTTTTAAAGGGGTTTTTTTGCATCTGGTGCTGTCTGCTGACTGATTTAATCAGCATTCCCCACTGTGACAATGCCTAAGAAGACAAGGGAACTCAGGGATGAAAAACTCATTCCCCACCGCTACCAGTTCAAAACCAGGTATAGATATGACACACAAAATACAGTATTCAGTAGATCCACCATGTTACCTTTAGCAAAAAAATCAACCAGTGCTGAGGAAGCTTTTCAGAAGAAAGCACTGGAAATGCAGGTAGAGCTGCATTCCTGACATTGGCGTGGCTGATGCCAGGACACTTCCTGTTGGGAAGCAGTGCTACTTGGAGGGTAAAGCACTGGCCAACACTCCTCCACTTTCTGTGTGTCCTTGGGACTCCCAAGCCTGTTTCCTCCTCTCCTGTCTCGTGGCCACTTGGTTCCTCCAAAGTAGGAACTGCCACTACACAGGTGCACAGGCCCTGGCACCATGAATTCCTAATGCCAGTGAGGGCCCCTCTATTCCACTGGAATATAAATAAACCCCAGCACTTCTCCTGGACCTCTGCAAGTAAAATAAAGCACTCACACAGCCCTACCAGCAAAGCACGTGGAAAGGGAGTAAGGGATTGATTCCGGTTTGTCTTTGAACTTCCTGTACCCTCATCATAACCTTCCAATCCCTTATTTATTTATTTTTATAATCTTTTCACCAAACCCCATGCTGGAATACAGAGGAACCAGAAACGGGGCACTACAGAAAAGCAAATGATTAGACTAAAAATATCCTTGCCAAACATGCAGAAAAATAAATAGGTGGAAAATAAGCCCAGGTCTCCTGAGGGCAGAGCAAGGCAGTGAACGCTGATGGGTCACAGGGAGAGCTGCAGTAATTACATTTTACATTGCTTTAGGTTTCATTTATGCTGTCAAAACTGTTTTGTCACACTGGATTTTTTTTTAATGCATTTCAGATTTCGCTAATCTCTAGAAAATCTATATCAGTCTAATCAGAGGATTGGGAGGCTCCTAGCTGTATCAAAAATATACTGCTCCATTAAGTCAATCTTTCATACTGGCTTATAAGTCTTTGGAGATTTCCAATTTGTCAAGGAAGGGATTGGGGTTTTTTCCTGTCCATGTAGTTAAGTTTTTCTAATGATGAATCTTTGAGAAAAAAGAAAAAGAAAGAAGGAAGAAAATGGGTAGACTAAAAGTAATGTCATTTAAAAATTCTGCATTGACCAAAACTTAGCACTTGAGTGCCTGAAATCCAAATATTTGCATGAAGATCAGAAAATAATATGCAAATTGTTGTCATGGACAAACCCTTGACTCCTCCTCTTACACTGCAGGAGCCTATCTCCATTTCCAGGCTCCTCTTGGCCTATTCCTCCCTGCACTGCCATCTATCACAGACTGGCACCCAGCTTCCAGCTCCCTCTGGCCAGCGAGAACAGCCTCGTGCCCCCTTGTGTCTGCCCCAAATGAGCCTTTCCATGCCTTCGTGCCAAGCTTTTCTCGAGCATGGGAAGGAATCACTGTAAACAAGAGAAATCCATTCCACTCTCAATTTTCAAATCCCTCCCTTTAAGCTCCTTTCTGCTCCAGTGACTACAGAAACACTTGATGTTGACCAGGCAGTTTATGGCCCCAAGCCATAGGAGGGAGCACCTGGCAGACCTGTGGAGTGAAGAGAGATGTGGGTTTGGCAAAGAGTAGGGGATGGGGATCTTCTCTTCCTCTTCAGTGTCCACCACCATCTCTCCAAAGGCCATGGCCCCCAGAGTGGCACAGCCCACATGAATAATTCCTAATTCACTACGTTCAAAATGAAGCAGATCAGTGAAGACAAACTGAACTGGGGCACGGGGATTGAGCCAGATTTGGGATTGCTCACGTGAGCTGCTGTCCTTCTCTGCAGTGGGATAAGCAGCTGCAGCAGAGAGGCAGGACCAGAAGATTGGACAGGCTGTGAGCAGGAATTTTTGCTGCAGCACAGCTGACCAAGGAGAGCATCTGCTCACAGCTCCAGGCAGTCTGGAGGCCAGGGATGAAGTACCAGCTCTGGGAGAAACAGACACAGAGCATGTGTCACTGTTGGAGAAAGCCTCCAGGCCAAGAGGAGGTGCACCCGTGTTCAAACAGAGGAACTCACATTGGTTTTCTTGCCACGTTTGATGACTTGCTCTCTTTTCGGGAGCAGCCAAAACAACTCAGGGTTTTCCTGCTTTAGACATTATCTGCATTAGCTAGCATCATTCCTCTTCCCAGAGGAGTACTGAAGGAGAGTAGGTAAGAGACTGGCACTGGGAGAGGAGAAGGGGAAAGCAGTAAAGGAATGATTTCCTATAAAAGTTATATTCATGCCTGGGACATACGAATGTGTACACTGTAGAATATTTTAAGACATTTCCATCTTTTCACTATTTTTTCCTGTATTCATTTTTAAGCATAGTCCTGCACAGCAAACTCAAACTTCACTTTACACCTCACTTTTTTTTTTAATGTTAGTTTCTTTCTGCTCCTAAAATAACACCTCTCTGTCATATGCAATAATTATTAACACAAATGAACAAGAATCTCTTTTGACTCTCCTAGTAATGTGCTTGTAAAGAACCAAAAAAAAACCCAGAAGCGAGATGTAGGATTGTCTAATTAAATGTGAGCACAGGAAATAAAAGAATGACAATACAGTACTGAAACATCTTACTCAGGCACAAACTTGGCTGGTCTGCCTTGAGGTTACTGCTCATAGCCCCAGACTCTTCACAACAGAATTTCAACTACAAAGTGCTTCAAAATTCAGTGTTGGTCAAGAATAACTAAAGTCCTGTGAAAATGAACAGAAAATTCCCCAGCTTTATTATCAGCTCAGGTTCTCAAAGGACAAATAGGGGAAAACCAGCCCAGGCTGTACAGCTAAAAGCACAGTCAGCATCACTGAGCAGTACTGAAATACTCCCAGCCACAGAGGATGAAATATTAGCCCCTCAAACACTTCTTACTAACCAAATCCATTGAAAGCAAAATGATTAAAGTCCACCTGGTGGATTTACAGGGCTTTGTGCTGATATGAGACCATTCAGTCATGAGAGGCAGCCTTTTGACATGATTCAGTTGACTGCCCTTGGCATTTGACACACACCTAAGGAGTCTAAGTGGTTACTGCTATTAGCAAAGACTTGAAAAAAGACACTTGTCACATTAGGTCAGCTATCTCTTAACTTCATCCTGTGAAATGTCACCAGTACCCCCAGGTTCTCATTCTTTATCAGTCTTTCAGATATATGTAATTATTGTTCTAAAGCAGTAAGAAAGAGAGAGAGAAACAAAGACAGAAAAGTGAGAGTTGTTTATTGTCTCTTCCCTAAAAAAACAAAGCAGTTTTGAACCTTTAAAAAAAGACAGACCTGACTGCTTTATGCTCATTGTGTTTCAAAGGGATTTTTACCCATGGCAGTTTCTGTCCTGCAGCAAAACTCCTGTTCAGTTTCTACAAACAGGCAGCTGAAGACTCCTGTGCAGTGGGGCTCACGCTGAGACCAAGGGTACAAGGCCCACACATCTCAACTGGTGCCAATGTGCTCAAGCAGGCACAGGGAGCACTTGTACCATTCTCCCCTTGGTGGCATAAGGGGCATTTGACAGGCACAAGGAGTGAGCCAGGTGTAGGAAGCATTGCTGGACTGGTGATGTGCTTCACACAGATACAACCAGTATCAGGCAAACAGCAACAGAGTTGCCCTGACGCTGTTGCCCCCACACTGTTCTGACCAAATTCACTTCCTCTGAGCCTATGAAGAATTTGTTTTATCTACACAGGTTTTACACAGCATAGGCCACATTTTAAACTAGTGTTAACTTGCTCTGCTAATTCAGAGCCAAACTGTTCAGCCCCTTGCAGAACCAAGCTCTGAGAGAGAATTACATCCCGTGTGCTGAACCCTCAGCCATGTCCCTCACTCACCAGAACAGTAACTACAGCAGTGGTTATCCAACAGTTCCGTGGTAACACACTGATAGACTGCTCACAGACATGGCTACACTCAGAGGACATTTTGGGAATTGTGTATTATTTTAAGACGTTGCAGAATCGCCCTTTTCTGCTTCATTTAAGGCCTGAAAATCTAAAGCCTTGAAGTCCTGCCTTGCCATAGGCTAAACATCTAAACTGTAATGGAAGAAGGATGGAAGTGTGCAAAAAGGCAAGAAATACAGAGAAGGGAGACATAGATGAGAGTCTTTCATAATATCTCAGCTGGACAAGTTAGTGTTTGACAGCTTGAATTTATGTGAACATTAACAGAATTGATAAGTCAGGGTCTTGCTGACCTTGGTACCATTCCAGAAGTAATATTTTCACTAAAGTGAACTATTTCTGGACATTTCTTCGATGTACTGAACACAAACATTTTTTTCTGACACTGGATTGAGTACAGCTCCTTGTTTCTGTTCTCTATTGAATGGGAACAATATATTCTTACTGCAGCCAAGGTCATCTAAATTCTTACCCCTTGGCAGGAATTCGCATTTTTCCTCTAAATGCTTTAACAAACAAATCTTGCTTTTCTCTCCTTAAACAGGTTGCACCTACTCCATAGAGCTCAGCCAGCAAAGCCAGGCTTCCCAAAGGTGTGGTCCTGCCAGCAGGGGCCTTGACTTTCTAATAAAACTCCTCTTTCTCTGGTTTACTATGTTGTTTTCCTCAAGGATGACAGCTTTGGTGTCACTATTTATCAGCACTCCCAATTACAGCATTCCAAACACAAATCAGTTTTCTTGGGCTGTGAATGACTTGCTCAAGCAGGGCAATAAAAGGGATGGGGCTGGAACCAGGATTTCCTAAGGCACAGGCTGATTTGCTTTGGAATATTTTAAGGAGTAAATGTTATGCATCATCAGCTGGAAAGCACATAGGACTGAGACCCCAAGGGAATTGTCTTTTCCTCTCTGGGAAAGGGGCACAGTCTTGGCCTGACCACACTCCACCAACTGACAATAAAAGCTCACAACATCCAGAAAATCCCAGTGAATGCAGCTTTCCCTGGTGTAAATCGGCCAAGCTCCCTGGGCCTGGAGTGACATTGATTTATAGCAATTGAGGATGTAGGCAGCTAAATTCATTTCATGAACCGCAAAACACATTGTATGCAATCATCTCAATCTATAACAACAAAACCTGTATGCTCAAGAAAATTGCTTGATGATACCTCAGATAGATACATTTATACAGCTAATTAAGAGTTACTGAAGCAGTGGAGAACGGATCTTTAATTACTGGCGATACTCTGAATGGCCCATGGCCCACAAATGTATCTCTACCATAATCATACTCAACCCTTCTCCTCTTCAAAGTGTATCATAATTGTTTACTAATTAATCTTCAAGCTTTTGTACCACACAGCATGTTTAGTGTTCTATAAACACTGATTACAGTTCTGGAGAAGAAAGGAGAGGATGATGTGTTAGAGAATTTACTACATTCACTGAAAGACTCACTGCTTGGCACTTATTTTTATTAACTTCTGTAGGATCCCGAGAGTGAACAGGGACCTATCTTAGTTCTATCATTCAGATAAAAATCCTGATCTACAGGCAGGTTCTAGGTAGCATTTTAACATGATAGCTACAGTGGCAGTCATTGTCTGTCAGGCAAAACTCTGGGCTCGTGCATCACCCAGCCCTGCCTCTGCTCAAACTGAATTGTACTGAAGTTCTTTTTCTTGAACAGAGCCTTAAAACTCTACTTGCTTGCCTGAGATTGTTACTGCAGACATTAATAGGAAATGCAGTAAGCCTTAATTTGAAAGGTAACAATAGGTAACATTACCTAGCACATCCCTGTTTAAGGTATGGCTGAAACAGCTGCAACTGTTAAGGCTGATCATTTCCAAGTTTTACATTGACCTCAGGCTGAATTTTCAGAGAGAGCACTAAGTCCTTTCTGTAAATAAGGATAGAGAATGAGCTGCCGGGTCAAATAATTCTATCATGATAATGGTCAGAAAAAAATTCAAAATTGTGCAAAGAAAGTGATGTTCTTTCTGGGAAAATGTCAGTGTGGCTGAGTTACAAAAACAATTATAGTTTGAAATTAAATTTTAGGGTATCTAAGTCACACTCAGCACATACCCTATCTTGAGTTGAGATGGCAACATCAACAACTGAAAGTAGGAAATGCTGGAATTTGTGTTGCTTGGGGAAGTTCTGTTCAGCTGCACTGACAGCTTTCACTAGGATGTGTTTTATGGGAAGGTCATACACTTCCCCCTGACCCCACACTGCTGCACTAGGTACAGGCAGAAGAAAGCTTTGTGTCTTTCTCCCTCATTCTGAGATTAGACACAAAAATTCTTTCATTTACATGAAACTCAAAGCAAATTTTAGAAAAGAGAAGTCACTGTCCTCACTGTCCTTCTCTTCGGTGGAAACAGAAACAAGGCAAAGGGACTGAAATCACATCCGGCCAGAGCGAGCTGTGGGTACTGCAAGAGTTACCCTACACAAATAAAGTCACACTGTTGTGCAGCGACTAATGGAGCGGGGCTTTAGGAGACCAAAAAATACACTAATTCTGACAGGAGGGAGAATTTTACTTCTATGAATAGGACTTTTCAAGGGCATACAGCTGCTTGGGCAGGTACGTGTCTCCACGCAGGCATGTACACAAGAAAGAAAGGGAAAAGATTTCAGTAACACAAATGGAGTTTTTGGACTATATTGTGTTCATGTGTTGCTAAAGCTGATGATGTGCCAGTATGAACCAGCTCATCAGATGGGCACAGGCTCTCTCTGTTCTTTGCTAGGAAGGTGGCAGATAAAAGACAAGGCATTCAAGTAGCTGACAGGGTAACCTGTAAGTGCCTGTCCTGAGCAATCTACTTGTCAGCTTTCCTGGCTAAGAGAGGAGACGTGTGCCACAGCTGTCAGCTTTGTGTCATCTTTCCTCTCTGCCTTTCATCGTCCTTCATCCCATGAATGGAGGTTTTATTTGACTTTCTTTTTTTGGCCCAGCTTGCAGGAGGAGCTCCTTTGTCCCACTGCCTTAATGTGTCTTGTGAGTGTGCAAATCCAGCCAGTTCCAGGAATGGCTAAATGAGGAACAGGACCAAACCCTGATTGTCATCCCACAGGCACACTGAGGCCTAGAGGTGTAAATGCACAGGCTGCTCTGGAGGTGAGTGAACACAGAGCCTGCCCTTTGGGGCACTACAACACACTGACAGCCACCCACAAGCACTGCACAAAGGACAAGGCTTTCCTTTTTCCCTGTGTGTGATTCCACAAACACTCCATCACAAGGACAAATGCCTGTGAAATGCCTCAAAGCTGCTTTTCTTTAAGAGTGGCATCAATAACATCACAAATGAAAGTAGCTTCCAAGTCTGACCAGGAAAATCCCTGCACCTGCTCCATTTCCATACTTCTCCCAGGCAGAAGCTGTCTAAGCCAGGCACCTCCTGCTGTTGGAGATGCATGTGGGTACAAGGAGCACTTCAACATCCACCTTCCCATGAGGACAAAGGGCTCACTCCTCAACACTCTTTCCATCCACCACAATTATCTAACAGAAGGTGTAGGGGTGGATTATGAAAGTCTCTGGCTTTGAACAGAAACATCTATCTAAAACAATAATCATGTCTTTAGGCAATATCCTTGATTCCTCAGAATTGTCAGGACACACACAGGAAGGAGGCTGTGGAGCTCCTGTGCAAATTTAGAAGTCATGAAAGATCAAAGTAGCATTAGAGACAGGCAAGAGCACACATTTCATTCCAGAAAAATAGCATAGCTATGATTGCAAAACATGAGAGGAGAAGGAACATCTTCAGAAGTGTAATTCAGGAAGCATGGCACACCAGGAAAAAAAGAAGCATCAGCAGCTGGCACTACAGCTCTGATAAGGGGCCACGCTATTGCAGGCAGATGCATTTTATTGTCAAACAGATTCTAATGAAGTGTTTCAATTTAAGAATGTCAACAATATTCTACTTTGATCAAGAATATTTCATCATTCCTGGATCAAAGGGGTTTTCTTCTGACCTTTTTATTCCCTTTCCTTTTATAGATATAAACCATCAGATCAAAAGGTATCTGAACTTTGACTCTTTGATTAGGTACTAAAAAGACCTAGTGGTGAAAGTGGCCCTCCTGAGCACAGGGGTGGACCTGGTGACACAGAGGCTGCTCCCAGCTGGCATTAGTCTTTGATTCTGTGAAGGTAAATGCCAAAGTAAATACTGTAATGCAGCTCTGAGTGGAAATTCCAATTTCTGCTCATCTCTCCTGCTGGTTTCTGGGAGGCAGCAGTAAAAGCTCATCAACATTTGCTCTTCTTCTCAGATACCCACTCACTAGATGATATTTACTTCAGTGTTCTGGTACTAAAGAAGGAATTATGAACCTGTTCTGCTTTCAAATGTAGAAAAACTGCAAGAACAGAAAAAGGAGAACTGAGTGAAAGAAAGCATTTGCAACACTCTTTGGAAAGGCAAGTGTTCAGGTGGCAAGGAGCTCTCAGTTTTCAAGAGTTAGTTGTCAAAGATGCAAGTTTCTGCATGCTCAGCTCTGGGCTTTTTTAACCTATCCATTAGAGAGATGAATTTTTAGATAACTTCATGACATTTGCTGGGTTCATACTGGTCATTCTGCCTGGGTGTTCCACTCCTCTTCTCAACCTGGGCCAGGATGTGCTGCCACTTGTCCAGACCAGCCCTGCCAGGGTTTGTCACAGTGACCAGCACAAAGAGCACCACTCTTGGTACCTTCCAAACACCACTCCAGCCATCACTGCCATTGGAAAAGTTTGGCAAGAACAAGGAAGTGAAATAAAAAGAGCATTTTACCAATCTTAGATATGATTCCCACCTGCAAAATTTACACTGCCTGTTCACCTCATAAATTCATCCAATCAGGGATGTTAGGCACAGAGTCTGACCAGCAGATCCAAAAGGTCCCTGGAATTTATAGTCCCCGGAATACCCTATGGAGCTGACTGCCACAGGTTCATCCAGTGTCTTGGAGGAAGTCTGCTATGGGGCAGGTAAAGAAGCTCCTGAGTACTAATATTTTCTAAACTTCCTAAGTTTATGTGGGGAAAAATGTTTGTGGGACCATTTAGCAAGGGTTATTTTGGCTCTGGCTGGAGAGAAAGATTTCCAACCAAGTGAAAAGCATATTGCAGTTGTGGGCTTTTTTACAGATAAAATATTGCTTGACATATTATCAATTATCACTTCTATTTATCAGAGTAAGATCATTCAAAATCAAGAGAAAATGAAACTGGAATATTATAACTTCACTATTTTTCAAATACCTGCTCAATGTTTTAAACAATAAAGTTAGCCCATAATTGATAAATGCAAAACATTCTTTAAAGACAATATAATCCTACTTAATACATCATCATTACTTGGCAAGAAAACAAACAGATGCAGTGGGTTTTATCACAGCACTCACAGTTGATCAAGAGCACAATAATCTCATTCAAATCAACACCATAACTAGAAAGTAATTGCTGTATAATCAGACATCAAACAGACAAAATCACCCTGGGTGTTTCTAACAAAATCACTGGTGTCAGTTTAATTCTACTCCCTTTGGAAAGTTTATTCCCAAAGTGACAGTACTTAGACTTCCTGAAGCCCCTTCCTAATTCCTTCCTGACACTGAGAGGGGAGATGCAGAAATCCAGCAGGAGAAAGCTTCTGACCCAGGAACCAGCATGGATATGCAGGGTGACAGACCACAGCACATCACTGCTCTCTGCTCCAGCACCAGAAATCCAGGCTAACACCATTCCCAATCTTTACTTCTGAATCCCACACCCAGATTTAGCGACTGGCAGACTACAGCATTGCAACGAGGAGAAAAGAGGGGGTACAGAGGGGAAAAAAGATCTAAGCCTTTTCCCAGCTAGATGAAGGATATTCTCCTGCATTCACAGTGTGGAAGCTCAGACTTCCAAGCATCTTCAACACTGTGCAGGATCCATTGCAAGCAAGTTTTCTTGTAACACATGGTATGAGAAAGCTTTACCAGTCTCAGCCTGGAATCCCTTTGCTTGGTTTCAGTCAGGCTGCTCAGAAAGGCAGGAATCCCTGAAGGTGCCAGTAGGAACTCTGGTTGATTGTCACACACAAAGGGACAGTTCTATGTGGAAATTCTTTTGTTCTGTGTATCAAATAGTGGCGTGATAATTGTATCATTTTCTCTGAAGACCTCAAAGCAAACTATTTCAAAGGCAGGAAGAAGTGAATACCTGAAGCTCTCTAATTACAGAGTCTGAGATATGCACAGCAAAGTATTAAAATAAATGATATAGATGAATTATCAGAGAAGAGAGTGGGTCTGATAAGCCATATTTAGTATACTAATCCTGACTGTTTGTTTTGCATTCTTTGAGCCTTTTAAGATGACAGGTTCTGATCAACTGCTTCCCTTAGAGGTTGGCAGCTTTCCTGCTCTAGCATTTAATTTCTGTTTGATGTTCTCAACTTTGTGTCAATGTACAAACTACTGTTAAGATATATAGCAGCGATTAAAATAATTCATCCATCTGGTTATAATTAAAGACCTAGTTAAACGTAATGACAACTTGATGTAGCAAAGCCAGCTCTCATCTTTTAAAAGGGCTGTGTACATTCAGAAACTAATGCTGTAAATGGGTGACAGACTACTGCAATGTGGCCATTAAATTCAGGGGAATTAATTAAACTTGTTTCATAAAAAATTCTTAATGACATTTACTGGCAAGACAAGCAAGGCAGAAACTGCAAGTATCCATGATTGCTCCCTATGGAATCTCACTGCTTCCAGAAGGCCTCAGCAGACCCTTCAAGCACCATAGCAGATACTTGGATGGAGGCAAAAGGGGTTCAAGAATTTGCTCTCCCATAAGGGCTGTAACTGCAAATTGAAGTCTCTGCTGGCTGGTCCCCATCTAAGAACATAAACACAGGGAGGGTGCAAACACTCATCCCTGACACTTTGGGCATCATGAGCAGCGACCTTTGTGAATGGGAAACATTTGTGAGGATCAGAAAACACATCAGAACCATGGAGACAAATAAAGATACATTAATGCTGTGAAATAAAGCAAGGACATTCCCAATAAGCTGGAAGAGCTGGCATTCTGTTTTGTGGCTCTGCCTGCTGGAAAGATGTCCCACTTATTCAAAATATTGTATATTGTATATTGTGGCAGAAAAATCTCAGGGACTTCTTCCATCACCTTATGTCAGATCGAGGATTTCTGCTGTCTTGAACAAGACCAAGATCAGCTTCAGAAGATGAACAATGTAAATAACTGATGCTGATTTTGCAGCAGTCTCTGAAAAATGGAGAGCATTGTTTTGGGTCTATTCAAGTGTCTTTCAAAAACTTCTAATGAAGTAGAAAATGGTAATGACTTAGTTGGGTCCAAACTAAACATTAACTCAATCAGAAGGGATTACTTTATTTCAATATTGAAGTATTTTAAAGAGGCAATTTTGAAACACAAATCCCCTTGAACAGTTACATTTCAAGATCTACCTAATTTGAATGATTTTTTAAGTAGAAGAACAATTTTGCAAAAGTGGCATAAATCTGTGAAATTATTATTACAATGAAATCTGATTTTTATTTTCTGAAAAACCCTGTTTCCATTGAAATCTGTTACCCAAGCCAGGAGCTAGGAATATTTTTTGAGCTTTGGCAGTCACAAAGATATTCTCGATTCCATTATTCCCTTTTCAACGAAATCTGCAACTATAAAATGATAGAGTCTTCACGGAAAACCAAGGCAGCAGAAGAACACAATCAAAATCTTACACACTTATCTTTGCAATGTTAATTGAACAGGTGTGTGCAGTGAAGCCTCCTCTGATCCCCACCTTCCATTCCCATTCTGTGTGTAACAAAAGACACTAAATGACAATTTCACTGGTTTAAAGCTTTTTCCTCTTTTGTCCTGTGTGCAATTAGAAAAATCATACATAAAGCTCAACTTCCAGCCTATGCCTTGACTTTCTGCCCTTCAAATATTCCATATTATATCACTGATTGATTAATCCATAATACCTACTTGATAAAGCCACAATGCACAGTGAAAATGGTGACCATTTCACATTACAACAATAAGCTGCTGATTGTATTCTTCACTGGCTTTAAAGTCTTCTGATTTTGTTTTAGGACAAGATTCTCAAGTAGGTCTGAGTTTTGATTTTGGGGTATTTTCTTTGCTTTACTCACATATTTTAATTCTTCTCTCTTTAACCAGCAGGCTGTGAACAACCTGTCCCACTTTCTTTTCTTTAATAGATGCTGAAATTTTCTTACTTTGAAGCATCTTTTGCAGTTGCAACTCCTAGCAAAGTGCCTGGTACTACAAGATTAAACTGGCAAACTACAATCCTTCCCTCACTGCCATTCCCTCTATGGATCACACACACAATGACAGTTTCTGCAGCACGCACGCCTCTGTTTCTACCTCTGGTCCAGGTCCAGAAGTAGTGAAACAAATGCAGCTGTTAACAGTTCCAACTGGCCAGCGAAAAACCCAGAGAATAAGAAATCTCCTGAGAAGACCCAGAGCCATGAGATTTGCAGTCAGATAGCCAGCCCAACTTTCAGTGACCTTTCTGAGAGAACTGAAAACGTCTGGCCGCTTGTCAAAACTGAACATCCAACCCTGTTGCTGAAGGAAACCCATAGTAAGAGATAGCCAAAGCAATATCAAAGGCACAAAATCCATGAGATATAAGTAATGGAGTTGTTTTGGGAATAGCCTTTTCTGCACTGCACGCTCTGTATTGCTTCATAATTATATGCAGACACAGTGGTTCCTGTTCTGCCCTAATCATGATAACACAATCCTTACTGCCTTCAACACACAACCCCAACGTCCCCTTTTGGACATCTCTTGATGAGCTAAAACTGAGCCAAAATGTCAAAATATTACAGGAGAGACCAAAGGGAGAATTGCCAATATTCAGACAGAGCAGTGCTTCAATCACACTCTTACCTCTCTTTACATTATAGTCACAACCTCCGCTCCCCAAAATTATTTTGTATTCTTGAACATGAGCAAGGCTATCAAAATCTAGTTCCTAACCCTTCCAGACTGGTGGTTCATAGACCATACTGGGTATAACCCTTTCTAGCAGCATTTTAATGAGGGAGCCAACATATCCAGCCCTGGCAATCACACAGCACCTGGATTTAGGATCTAGAGTGAATCCATAGTATAGACAGCAGACCTGTATTCAGAGGACCCTCCAAAACCTACTTTCAGCCATGAATACAAATGCTCCAGGAACCTGACTTGTTTCAGCCACCCCAGGACCAGCTGGCTTTAATTTATCTCACTATTCAAAACTGAACCACTTGAATTTGTAATTTTGAGTCCAAACAAAAGGCTCTATATTGTGGAGCCAGTGTGGAGGCAGTAGGGGAAATCTGCCTCACACTCAGCTACTGCAGAACTGACCAGCACAGAAGTCAGGATAAGGTTCAGCAGGAAACAGAGAACATCAACTAAGAAACAAGGCCAAAGACCCTTGTAGTAGCCACTGTACAACCTCATTCCCTGGATGAGAGGGTTCACCACAGGTTTCCAGAGCAAATCTTTCTCCACAGTTCTTTTTCCTATTTCTCAGAGTTCAGAATTATTCTGCTTCAGAACTGCTGCCGTCTAAATTATCTTACTGAGATAATATTAGATTATTGCCTGGGACAAAAAAAAATGTTTTCATCTGCTGATTTTTATTACAGCCCACTGAAACCAGTCATGAGGATTTATCAAATCTAAAGAGAAGAGATATTTTTCAGTCTTGCTGTAACTAAGAAGGACATACAGTGCCAGGACAACACGGAAATGTATGCCATGCTCATAGAAGCTGACTGAAGATGGAGACAGTGTGACCCAGCCATGCCCTCAGATAGAGCAGACACTGCCCAGCAGCCAGCCTGACCCTTCAGCCACACTGGACAGACCTGTGGACAGACCCCTCTCAGCACCCCCCAAACAGCCCTCACACCACCAGGACACCCACACTGGCAGCACAGGGAGACAGGGCTACAGCACCCAGAGGTTTCATGTGTCACCCTTCCTCAGGGTGACACCAGGAAACTGCCAGCTGAAGGAATTCACCAACACTTCCATCAGACGAGGGAAATTCAGCTGGACTTTTACCCTAACACCCCTGCTTTACGCAATTCCTATCTCTTTCTTCACAGGACCTCCTCATCAAAATCTCCTTGGCACAACCCAAGCTGGTCTTTTATCACCAGGGGCAAAAAAATCTGAGTGTGGAGGCAATTTGTTCCTTGGAGCATACATCATTGCTCCAGTCAATGCGAGCATCTGGCCAGGCTTCCTTGGACTGCTTTACTGAGCAGTGGACACTGTCCAGAGCACTCTGCTCAGTGTCCCTGGCAAGATGGCCATCAAAGACTGGGTTAGGGGTCAGTCACCCAAAGCCATTAGCACTCTAAAGTGATTGATTATCATCATGTGTGGTCTCAATCAAGAGCCGGTAATGAGCTGCATTCATTAATCCCATTTATATGTTTGTATAGTCCAGTCTTGAATTTCGGAGAATAAAAAGGCTTCATACTGAGATCGGCACATTGCACTGGCAAGGAGAAGGAAGTCACGTAGTGGATAAAGAATTTGCATATAATTCCATATTTTGGGAATTTCAGCTCAGGTATTTTGAAATGTCAAGCAGAGTGGCTCCACAGCATGGCCTGCACACCTCCCAGCAGCACCAAATCCTGAGCTTGTCTTCCACAGCTCTGTGCTATAGTCTCATCTGCACTTACTTATTTTATATTTTTCTTGCACTTTTAAAATAACTTTTCATTAGGACAGCTCTATCCAGTGTTACATCCACTCCCAGTTTCTGTTCCTGTTTAGACCATTATGGGTTCTCTGTTATTCTGTGTTTGATAACACCATGTTTTCTTTTTACCACCTACATCAAAAACCTCATGTCCTGACTATGCCCTCCCCACCTTTGGCTGTCCTGTCTTCCTCAAGCCCTTCCCCTCTGATAACCTTCAGCAGAGAGCCCCATCAGAAGTAACTTGACTCCATGCCCTACTCTCACATCCCAGTTTGCAGAGGCCAGGCTTCCATCCTCTGCTGAGCCCAGGTTCCTTGCACTAGCATTAAAGCCACACTTTCCTGCTTCCCCTCCCCAAAGATTCCCTAAAGGAATTATAAAAATAAAGGGTGAAATTCTGGCTCCATTGAAGACAATGGGAACATTGCGACTGACTTTAATAGGGGCAGGACTGNCTCACCTTAGATAGCTGAAGGAAACAGCTAATTGCATGTTTGGATGTCCAGAAGTTGTCACTACTTTTCCCAGCATAAATTCACTACATGTTGTAAAAAATAAAGTTCTTTCTTTATTTTATAAAAAAAAAACCCAACACAACTTTAGTTTAAACTGTGATTGCCATAAAGTAAATCTCATCCCATGGACCTTGTTTAGGTATTGCTTTTTTATGGAATAGGGTTTTAAAAACCACTTGTCAGCAACATAATACAGAAATATATAAGTTTGTCTCTCTCGTTCTTAGAGCTTTTGTTTATTCTTCTCCTTAACCTACTGCAACATTATTGTTAGAAACACCTCATTCCAATTCTTTTTAAACAGTGATTAGGAACATTATACTTCTTCTTCTTATAAGTTAAGAGGGGTTTGTTGTTTTTTTCAGGAGGATATTACTTGGTTAAAAATAGATTTGCATAATAAATGCCTGCAAGTGTTCCCAGGCCCCTTTTCTGTAGAAATGCTTTTAGCATTTCATGTGGGGAAAAAATTATGTGCCAGTGAGAGGTAATGATATTTAGCCACTCTAGAGCAAAAGAACAGAAAATATGTTAAAGGTGACCAGCACATAATCATGTAAACAACTCCAAAACTTCACAATTATGCACTGAAACCTAAAATAAACAAGGTAAAGGTGACACTGGCTGCACGGTAAATTTAAGTACCTTTATTTTTCTCTTGCAAACCCCTAAAGCTCAGTGCACAGACTCCTTCCATGTAATGCCACAGATTGCTGGTGCTCTCTGCCACAATGCCCTGCAGGAAGCAATCTGGTGGGGTAGGCAAATGCCATGGCCAGCACGTAATATCCTTATTTCACACCCATAATCCACAACAAGGAATTCTTTATTTCTTCAAAGGAAAGACAACTTCTGCTGAATACTCCTTGGTTGGCAGCAGAAAGCCAGGAGATACCTGGGTAATGCCCAAGGGATGCCTGGATGAAAAAACACTCAGAGGGCCCTGCAAAGAATTGTGCTGGAGGTAAAAAAGCAAGAGGAATCCTAGAAATACTACTTCTACTGATCCCTAGAAAGTCAGGGTCAGGCAGAGAGACAACATCCCCAGAGTTTCTCATAGGACAGGAAAGAAATTGGAAAGATGCAGAGCAACTGGAAATAAAAGGAGACAGCAGAGAAGACCTCCTGTTTGCTCCCTAGAGAGGCAATGACAAAGGACACAGAACTTGTCTCCTGAGGAGTTTTTTTTCACTGGAATTCAGTGATTCAGGAAGTCACTCAGTATAAGGTTTTATGGACCAAGCTACCTGCTTCTATAGATTCTTTAGAAAAAAACCCCAGGTGACCAGCAGGTGTCAATGCTGACAACCAGCTGTTGTCTCCAAACCCGTTTTGGCAATGAAAAAGATAAAACCTAAGAGTTGAACTCAGCCTTGGTGTTCAGGAGAGGCCAAACAGGGTAGAGTGAACAGAGCAGTCTGAGGTGAACAGCAGGCCACCCCTGGCTGTATGACTTCAGGCGAGCTGTCTTCTCTTCCTTCTTGCTTCTCCTGACTTAAACTGTACAAACTGGCAGCAAGACTAACCTTCCTTTCTGACCAGAGCCCTCTAAGCTCAGTTTTAGAGGCAGTTACTGGGAAAGCAGTGCTGGAGCTGTATTGGTATTGCTGAAAAAGGGTTTTGCCTATGTCTTGTCTGCCCATCTCAGTTCCATGAGTGAGTTTAATAGATACATGTGAGTATACAAATAAACAAGTGTTCTAACACACATCCTTATTTCATTAACTCAAAGAGACTAAAGGAACTGTACCTCCTCAGCTCACACAGGAGCTGCTGATTACAATACAAATATGTAGCAGGTCCCATGACTCCAGAGCTGTGCCCTCTCTGACTGCTGGTGACCTTCCATCACTTGGGAACAGACTTGCAAGGCCCCAGGTTAGAGCTTTACACAGATTAGAATAAAATTCACTCTGACTTTTAACATTTAAGAGCTGTGATGGCTTGGTGGTCCATTTATTGGCAAGTGAGCAAAACAAGGAGAAGGACAAAATTTCATAGACAACTCTTCTTCAGAAATAAGAAAATGAGAATGCTACTAAAACCCATACAGACAAAAGGTGTTAACTGCAACACTACAGCAGTTTAATGGTGAATTCAGGTAAGAATTCACACTTGCTGGCTGGAAATATATCTATTATGTGCACAGCCCTAGGTACAATCCAGTTGACCCTTAAAAACTCCCATGGAGAGGCCGCACTAGAGGCAGCACTAGCTCCCCATCGCCTGGGAGTAGAGCACCTTTTGCCCTCCCATCACTGAGTTTAGGGTTCATAGAGCTGCTTTAAGTTTGAAAGACTCACAACTGGCACTTACAGCAGTGGAGAACCTCAGTCAAACAGCACTCAGGGGTCGCAGGGCAGCTTCAGCAAAGGACCAAATTCAGCACAGGAAGGTCCAGATCTCCTGCCTAGTTGTTTTCTGTTTCTCTCATCTTTCTCAGCTACCTACAACTTGCTCCTCAGCAATCAGTCAACAGCTCTGGCAGTGGAAAGAGAGACCATCAGCTTCTAAATTCAAGGAAGCTCAGCAGAGAACACCAGAAAAAAAATCAATTCTCAACCTCCGTAGTTTCAGTGTTACCCTAAAACCACCAGTCTGCAGTTGAAAGGAACCTAATTAATTGCAGAGATGACTGAAAGGAAGTTTCTTTGTTGTTTCCAACTAATTTGGGTGGGTCTGTGCTGAAATTTTAATGCTAAACAGCAAATATCTTCCTGAAACAAATCTTTCAATCAACTTCATTTGCTGTGCTTTGGTTCCCATCACAAAGCAGGCTCGGGGCACAGGACCTGAATTCTTTTTCATCAAACTAAGCCAACAGCCAGCTGGGGGTCTACAGTGAAACACATTTATCTTTCTCATCTTCTCAAAAAGTAGTCAGGAATCTTCTGTTTCTCAAAGTTCTGAGATACAAGAAAATGTAATATAAATAAAGGTCCTGAGTTGCAGATCTTATAAACGGGTTCCTACAACTTACATTGCTGTTCATGAGGGTTCAAAAAATTCCAGCTGGATATGGGGTGGAAATGAGACTTATTTTGTTCCCAGGATTTACAGCATCTACAAAATTTATAATGCTGCTATTAAAAACTGAAAAGAAAAATATTTTGGTTAATAATAAAATGATACAAAAGGGCAAGACTCCCTTGTTAAACACTGATCTTCCAGGTTCTGACTAAAAGATGTTGAAAATCTAAGACATACAGAAATTCTAGATAGAGGCTGGTGATTTTGAAGCTATTTTCATTTCACAATGGAATTAAGTTGTGTTTAAAATATTCACAAAACAACATTTCCTATAAAAATTAAACGTTTATATAAAATATTTACTATCTTTAAAAACATGGATGTTACTTTTTTGTCCTTTCTTGTTGCTCCAAATCATGTCTAGTCACTGTTGCTAATTACATCTTTTCTAGTTTTCTTTTTCAGCTTTTTTTTTTACTTTGTTTCTGGGGGGTTTTGTTGGGATTTTTTCTAAGTTTTCTAGACTTTCTTTCATCCATTGCACTTTTTAACACCCTTGCTCTACTGCATCCAGTATCAATAAAGGATAAAGAGGTAGACCAAAAATATCAAAATTCCAAAAGAATAACATCTCTATTTTTAATGAAAGAGCAAGAAAATGTTTATGATCTAGTAAAAGGGTTGTCTTTTATCACAAATATTTTGAATGGGAAATGTGAACAAGATATATTGCCAACATTTAATTTTGTCTAACTTTATTGAACTAGTTTTAGCTAACTTTAGTCAGCATAATGCTTAATATGTTAGAAGAAAACCTTTTGTACAAGAATTATTACTACCACTGGAATTAAATTAGAGCTAATAATAATAACAACAATAATAATGCCTGTTTATACAAGGTATTTCTACAGACTTATTTACCAGTTAGATATTTCACAGGATTAAAAAATGTAGTACTAAATTAAGCTTTTTCTACTCTTTGATGACACATATCACTGAAGAAACATCTAAACTGAACTACTAAGAATTTGGAGAAGAAAGTTGTAGCAGGGCATTGACCTCATATGAAAACAGAGAAGTAAAACATAAGGATCATGTTTACTCTGTATGAGTTTCCTGTCGACACTGTTTATTATTGAGCAATAAACACACTTGGATTGTAGAGATATATCTTTAGAAGAGGTATTAAGAATCAAACGGTTTCTGTAAATCTTCTGAGTGGTATTAACATTCAGATTTAAACAAGGTTCCACACATAACACGCATTTCATCATTTAACAGGTCCATGTCCAAAATATTTCTGGCTGCAGATGTACAGTTAGTATCTGATTCTTCCACTTTGCTTGGCCAAAATGCTGAGATTTAGTCTTATTTTAACTAAACATATCCTAAGTTATTTTTATATGTGTCTCTTGGGCCTCATTTTCACTGAGGCAAATTTCTGCTGTGGTGATGTGCTGTAAATGTTCCTTTCTTCCATTTCCCCTCATTTATCCCACTTTGCGGCGTTATCTGATAAAAATGCTGTGGACACCCTCACTCCCTCATGCAAAATATAAACAAACGGGGCATGAAGAAAAGGCACCCCCACATCCCTGTCCCAGCACTGGCTGGAGTCCTGAAGGTGATTTACAGCACCAAGCTGGTGACACTGAGCTCGTTAGCATGACAGAACTTTCCTTCTCCAGCACAAAATAAGCTCCCCTCAAAACCTCCTCCATCAGCATCAGCACATATGCATGATCTCCAGAGCCTGGAGCAGGGAACAACCTAAGGAGTATTTCTCCAGGTTATGAATTCTAATTTGGGTCACTCTAAAACCAAAATGTTTCTGTTTGCTTGTCAAAAGGTAAACATGGGAGAAAATGCATTTCAGAATGAAAGAAATGTTTCATTGCAACCACAAATGGCAAGTGTGTTTTTCTATTTGAGGGCACTTCTTTACTTTTAGAATTTAAATTTTTTATTAAGTTTAGTTGAACCTGATCTTGGAATCCTGTTTCAAAACAAAGTCTAAACCTTTCATGTAAAACACACTGAACTGACAGCTTTCACTTCACTCATTTTTTCCAGGGTGGGAAAGTTGGGCTGAAATTGTTTGCCAAGACTGTGTGCAAACAGTTTCAGTTGAACTGAGTCTGATTTTTCAGCAAATAAACCAGAGGAGTGATTACTTCTTTTATGTATCTGTGAAAACAATATTGGCAATCCCACCATTGACTTTTTGTCAATGGCTGATGAGACACAACACCTGCGAAGACGTGAGGGAGGCAGCCCTGCTTTGACAAGGACCTTGGCCATGTGGGAGCATTGGATGGGTGTTAATGAGAGACCTAAATATTGATTAACCCCTCTATGGTGTCCCAGCCCAGGGCTGGTCAGCCCATCCCTGTCCAGCTCTGATCTCCGTCCTTAGGGAGCCTGGCTGCAGGTCCTCACTGTCTGTGACAAGTCTGGCTTACAGTACCCAGATACCCTAGAAGTGGCCCTTCAAAGCAGCTACACATGTAAGAATAGTATCCAGCAAGTGTGTGTATACAGCCAGCCTTCTCCCACTCCTCAGAAAGTCAATATCCAGAGCAAACCCCTCCTCTGACTTGTCAACACACACTGCCTCACTGCTTGGCCTTTCGAGATTCCAGGCCAGACGGAAGGTGATGGGAATTGAACTTCGGCTCTCAGGAGCACCTGGTTTTGTTATCTCTAAGGGCCCAGGAAGATTTCAGGCACTATCAGGCCATGCCATGTCCTGACACTTGACTCACAAAGTGGCACTGGTGTTGGCTTGCCTCCAGGCTGCAGATAGTAACTGTCAGCAGAGAGGTGAAAATGAATGGAAGTGGAACAGAAGAAGAGATCCTACTGCTTCTTTTAGGAAAACACGGCATCCCAGATTGCTGAGGAGCCCTCTCTCTTCTGACTCTCTCTGAACATCAAGACCCTTGTACAGAGTCCAGGAGGCTGAGTTCACACAGTCTTTTTTAGTGCATTATCTCAATCTGTGCAGTGGCCACAGGAAAACAAAAAAAAAAAAAAAGAAAAAGAAAACTTGGTCTATACTAAAAAAACTGATGGATTTCAGACCAAGACTCCAAGTGGATCCCGGAAACACAGCTATGACACAGGTTCCAAGTGTCACTGAAAGCAGGGAAGTTTCCCATTTTCTCCATGCAATTTGCCTTTTCTTCCAGAAGATAAGTATGTTATTCTGTACAGACATATTCTGCATTAACTATTCAGAACAAAGAGACCAAAAGCCCATAGCCCTCGACAATACACAAAGTCACAACCGACAATTTGATTTGAACGCACTTCAGCCAGAAGTCAGAGCCTGATGATAATAGCATGACATCTCTCTGGGAACAGATACCAGGCTGCAAAACTGATCTTCTCCCACTGTTGATCCATGCCTGTGTTACGTGCATAAGACAGATGCGGGAATGCCCTAGGAAGGTGGGAGATACTGCTCTCAATGAGAAACCAGATAACAGTGAAGAAAGCAGCTGCTTTAGAGAAACTTGGTTGCTTCTAAAGCATTCAGAACTGTAGAGGCATTTAGTGTTTGCTCTTTTATCAGTGCAGCTGCAAGTGATAATTCAACCTCCAAGTGGTCTGTGCTTTTGTTCTGTTTGAATTGAAAAATGCCCAAACAAAAATCCTTGCATTGTATCGGGATTATATGGTTGAAAAGAACTGAACAAATTGCCTCTAGACTGATCAAAATGATCCATTTTCCTTACCGTGTTGCTAGAAGACAAAGCTTGGGGTTTGAAAATCAAATTTTACCACTATCAATGTTACTGCCTGATGTGAGTGCAATGATGTAGCTTTATCAGGCAAATTCCAAGACAGATTTACCCAAAAGACAGTTATCTTTATTAGCCTCCTCTTGCAAACAGCAGTTGCCAGTGTCACACACTGACACTTCACTAGACATCCTAAGCATCTTTATCATCTCAATATCCCAAAATAGAATGCCTTCTGTATACTGATGTCTCCACAAGACTACACTTGCAAAAGTTATTTCTCCTGTATAAAAAAATTATAAAATAATAACAATCACTCTTCCAAACTACGGCACTATGAACATTGCTTCTCTCACAGCCTCACTCATTATAACACCCTGGTGTCTTACAGAGCAGCCAGCAAGGCAGCAGGCAGCTCCATGTTTCAGACAGGGAATAAGGCCCAGCTTCTTGTATATTTAGGATCCTCATTGCCACTAAAAATCGAGCCTTTATCCTGGTTTGAATTAAGTCTCATCTTTTGCGGATGAGGTAGCACAAGAGCTCTGCTGCTGCAGGAACCTCCAGCATGACCTAAGGCTGGTTCTGTATCCTGGGTTGCAGTGATCTGACCTCACTGCCCACCCCAACAAAACAGCACTGCCAGTGTCAGGGACCTTTATTTAGACAGGTATCCAAATGCATGGAGAGGCTCAGCAGGAAAAACATACCAACAGATGTGTCTACTGGATGCTCCCTGTTTCCCAAACAACAATTTCCCCCAACAGAAAAGTTGATTTAAACCATTCATGCTAATGTGAGTGCAGGATAAGGTTATGTGATTCTTGGAGCCACCACGTCAGGTCATGAATGATGTAGTAATGAAAAGAAAATTCCATGCTCATTGTACAGCAAATAAAGACAGGGTTGTGATACCTGTTGTTCTGAGCTCTGCTCAGTGTGGGCACAGCTTTGCAGAAGAGCCCAGCACAGAGGATGAAGACTTTTGAACATTGTCTCACAGTCATTTCTCTAAAACTTCTGGGTGCTGAGCACTGTGAAAAGCTGATTATGAAAGTGAGATCTGATATTTCTATCCCTGCTTCAAAATCCAGGCCCCTTACCTGTTCACAAAAACTGATGCCCCCTTAAATTCTGCTGTGCCAACCATTTGTGTCCTGGGTCAGAAACTACCAGATCCCATTGGGAATTGCCCTGGAGCGTGATGAAATTCCCTCCCCACAGGCTGGCAAGATTTAACTCTCCTAACCTCTACACAGAGACTTATCCAAAGAGGTTAAGAGAGAACCTCATCATAACTCCAGGTTTTCCCTGCTGAGTTACTGTACTAAGACCTCTCCCATGGAAGAAACAGTGATCCCAGGGGAACAAACAAGACTTTTTGAATCTCACTTCCAGGGTACTGCACACCCACAGTTTTCACTGACTTGCTTAGAACTGAAGGTGCTCAATAGCTCCAGAAATCAAAACAAAGGGTCACCTCCTATGTAGAGTTCAGATTATTTAGATTCTGCAATTGCTCGTATTACCATGTCAAGAGGAGTTTTTTTCAGAACATCATTATCTCCAATTTCCTAGGCTTTCAATGTTTTTCCTAGGGATAATCCCCTACAACGTGGGGGTTTTTTTCAATACACACACTGAACAAAGTTCTTATACATGGAATGTAGAAGTTTTTATATAAACTTTCTAAAAAAACCAAAAGCCCTCAGTTTCAGTTTAGCCTTTAGAGAGATACAAAAGCCTTGGTGTATTTTTAAAAGCAGAGAATTAGAAAGGATTTTTTTTTTCCCCTGGCTTAACTGACCCCAAAGTTCAACCTTAGCCAAGCTGATCATTGAGAAAGTAAACTAATTACCACGTTATGTCCAGAGCCAGCCCTGCCCCAGCATCACTGACCCACCATTATCACACTGCACCTTCTTTTCCACACTTCTCAAAATTCATTTCAGTGAACCAGAGATGTTCCCAGCCTGGATCATCCACTACCTTTTGGCATAGCAACCACCAGCCTAAGACAACTCTGTGCGGCGGTTTTAGAGCACCCACTGCCTGTGCTAAATTAGCATTTTCATGACAAAAGTCAAGAAATAAATAGCAATTTCAAGAAGTTCCTGAAACCTCTATTTAAAGTGCCTTAAGTTGTAAGTTCAAGGAAGGCAACGTCTTTGTGCCAGCACAGCTGTCGATTAAAAAGATTCCCATGGCCTCCTGGTTAGTCTGACTCTTGGTCTTTAGAATTATATGAATATAGGCTTAAGACCACCCAAATTCTCTTTTTTTTTTTTTTTTTTACTTCTTTTTGAGAGGGGGAGAGAAAGAGAACATCCACCCAAGCGGGTGAAAGAGACCATTACCCTCATGTTGGACAACTGTAGTTTTACAGTAACAAAGATCTGACAGGCAGCACTGACCTGTGACAGCAGCTGTATTTACACTGGAGCCTAACAGGGAAAGCACACTGGAGGGGATGGTACATACACTGCAGGATACAGTGGCCTTTGGAGAGCTGCTTTAACCCACATGTGCAAAATTCAGTTGCAGGAATTTAATTCCCTGCCAAAGCACAAGTGGGGGTGACTGACTTTTGTCTCTTGTTTAGTAAGCACATGGCTGATTTTGCACCTAAATCTCACCTCTCTACCAGGAAGCATTCCCACAGTAGTAGGACATGTTCTTCTGGGGAGCCAGAGACAATCCTAGTTGTCTCCTATTTTATTAGGATCACTGGTATAACTGATGTGCTGAAGGAAACAGGGTGACAGCAAACAAGCTAAGCAGCCTCTGGTCTGCAGGACAAGTTTAGAAAATGGGAAAAATAAGAGTTTTGAACTGCCAATTTATTATTAAATAAAAATAACCTAAACAGAATTTAAAGCAGAGAGGAAGGAGGTAGAAATATTTCAACTACCACTGTGGTAGTTAGTATTGAAGCCTAATCTCCCCAGGCTCTCTGGCAGTCCAGGGAGAGAGGAGGTGAGGTTTCTCTGAGGAGGAGGCAGAGCTGGAGCTCCTGGCTGCCCACTGATGATACAGTGAGGGTAGGGACCCAAGACAGGCACCTGAGAGACAGGAGTTGTGCCCCTCATAGATCTCGGCTCAAAGCAATCCATTTGTACTGGGTCTCTTCAAACTGAAATTCATTACACAGCCTTTTGACAACATTTCTTTGTTTTCTAATTGATTCAGGCTTTCTAAGGCTGATCTCTCAATACAGAGCCTAAACAAAGAGAAATGTAATCAAATACTTGCTTTTTCAGCAGGGAAAAATAAAAAAAGTCATGAACATTGCTCTGTCTTGGGATGTAGTTTTCCTGTGCTGCTCCCGTCTTTATTTATTGTGCTTCCTTCACACCATGAATTCTTTGATAGCAAAGAAAACAGTCCATGTCTTCAAGAGCAAAGGCTGGCAGGAAAGTCAAATTAAAAATGGCAATCACATTTGCAGCAATGTAGGCAGCTAAAATATTCCACTTTGTTATTTATCCCACTGCAGGTATCAAGTAGCTCGGAGTCCTGTTATGCCAGCTCCCTGTGCATGGAAAGGAAACAGCCATCACAAACACATGGGAAGCATAACTGGCCAGTATCTTCAGGTGCTGAAGTTTTAAGCATTTTCACATGTCCCATTAATTCCTTTATTACCAGCTGCTTTTAATCGCCTGCCAAAAGCAGGTGCTTATATACTTCCCTCAATAACAAATGGAATATGGGGTTTGTGAACTGGGGTGCAAGAGTCAAGATATGACGGGCAGATGGGACAGGTTGGTGGAGAAGGGAGCGAGGAAGAGAGGACAAAGTTCAAAGTCATAGGAAGATTTAGCATAAACTTGTCATGTAGGAGACTCCAGCAGACAGATCTCAGTAGCAGGAAATGCAAACCACCACATGTTTGGACATAAGTTTTCAGCACAGGAAGTATTCCAGTCTGCAGGATCTGAGCAGAGGCATCGGTGCAGGCAGAGCAAGAATGTGGGTGACCTGGGTTCAAGTTCGTTCTCTGCCACAAGCAGAATGGGGCTGCAGTCACTGAGGCTGTGACTGCTTCAGCCCCACAGGAGTGGGACCACGTGAACACCAACCTCCTGCCCACAGGACCATGGACGACCAGGAGGTGCTCAGGGCACCTTACATATAAGCCAGCTTTCCCTCTCTGGGAAAAGGAATAATTATTCCTGAGCACCTTTAAAGCTTCTCCAATGATTTGTGAGCCTTTTATTCCTTCTAGCCAAAGCACTTCAGGCCACACCTGCACCAAGCTCTCTTGCATAGTACAAAGAGTGATATAAAATCATAGAATGGGTTTGGTTGAAAGGGACCTTAAAGATCATTTTGTTCCAACCCGCTGCCATGGGCAGGGACACCTTCCCCTACACCAGGCTGCTCAAAGCCCCATCCAACCTGACCTATCCTGCTTCCTATCTTCTACATTATTCACACCGAAGAACCTGTGGAAGTTTTTCCTTTCCTTCAGTGATACATTTGTCCTTGTTGAAGTACCTGTTGTACAACCAAACCTTGCCCTTTCAGTAAAATAAAACAGAAATGCAGTTTGAGATGGCAGTAATGTGAGCTCAAGGGCCCAATTCTGATTTCACACATTATTAACAAAATCCATCGATTCACAGCAGCTGCTCCTGCCACCTACGCTTTCCTCATTTCCAAGGGGTAGGAAGGGAGCAAGACAACTTCAGCTGACCCAAGGACCCTCCGGACGACGGGAGCAGTCTTCCAGCAAGCCTCTCCCCACCCCTTTCACCTGGACAAACAGTGCCCACAGGCTGTAACTCCAGGAAGGGCTTATGGAGGAGAGCAGGAGAACTGCTGCAGCTCAGTCAGTCACTGACGTAGGTAGACCCACCACCCCTGCTGCCAGAAAGAACCGTTTCAGGGACTCCTTTCCACAATATTGGGAATTCCTGCAAAACTCCCATTTCTGACATGCTGCTCTTATGTGAAATATCCTCAGTGTTTGCAAAGAAGTGATTATGAATGACTAACCAGCCATGCATATATTTCAAGAAAACTTGGAAACAACCTTGTTATTTTTGGAAACACAGACACTTGTTCAGGGCGAGCTGGCAAGGAAGAATTACTGTGGAAAGTTACCTAAAGAACAGAGAGGCTGTAGTGCCACCTACTGCTTTACTCCAGATTGTAACTTCAGACCTCAAAAAACCTCAAGAGACAAAAAGTGCCACCCCGGAGTAGTCCCAAGCTCACCCAGACCTGACAATGGCCCACACCAGATTCCTCATCAGAAGGATGCAGGGACACTGACACAAACAGTCCCTGCCTGGGAGTTTTGCAGCACAAAGCATGACAGCCCAAAATTCTTGTTACAATATTCCCTAGTATTCTTTTCATGCACATGAGCAGCCAAGCTAGTTTGGACTCAATACCTCTTCAACTTCACTACAGATCAGTGGTGGAACAGTGTGTTCCAAAGATACTCCAAAAGATATTGCAAAGGTACATTATATAAAAGTGTGGCTTATTTATTTTTTAAATATTTGAATTAATTTTTTTTCATAATTTAACCTTTGAATGTAATTATAAGCCTTCCTGCTACACAAGACAGAGCATAATTTCCTGGCCTCCAGTCTGCTCGTCAGTCAGTACTGTATAAACCTTCACTAGGCTCACAAAATTTATTTAAAAATAAGAAGAAATCCAGTCCATCCCTTTTTGCTTACATTGAACTGTCCATTCAAATATATGACTGTTCCTTGAGTACCTCTCAATTTTCCTAACCACAAATTCACAAAATGTAGATGATTCCACAAAGAAGACAGATGCTCCTTTTGGATTAAGAGTTATAAATCAGAAAACAAAACATGCAAAAATACAAGGGGAAGGTTGTTTTTCTCCCCCAGCTACAGAGTATCAAAGAGAAGTAATTAGAATTTGCTACTCAGTACAACATATTATCAAAATCACCAAAGAGAACATATCCATTTATTCATAAATGTGGTCTGGATTATACAGGCATTGTAGATGCTTGGTTGGATGTGTGTCTGGTCTGGTTTGTGTTTGGTTTGGAATCCATTCATTTAGTCCTTAATTTGCCATTAAGGAACTGATACAGCAAGTGTGCACATTAAACATTTAAATACGGGTGCCTGGAGGCACAGAGAGCTAAACAACTGCAAGTGGTTATTGCTGAAAGCTTAAACAAGTGATTTTCCTTCCTCTACAAGATGAGGTTAAAGGTTGGACCAGACGACCTCCAGAGATCCCTTCCAACCTAAACCTCTCTATCATTCAAGCACAGACAAGGGCAGGAATAGACAGCCAAGAAGGAAGGGCAATGTAAAAATTAATGCTTAGGAGCGTCACTTCCCATTTATACCAAGTTCCTACATCCAGCTCTTAGGACTGCTGCCCACATCTTCAGAAGGATTTAGGTGAGAAGCTGCCCTGACCTCAGCAGGAATTGAGCTCCTTCATACCTGGGCAAGGCAGGACCCAGGGTCTTGCACAAGGTTCCAAACTACAGACCTACTTAGAAAGCTCTGAGACACCAAGCTCCACCCAGTCTCAGTGCCGTGCATTTAAGGGTTCTCAGTCATCTGAAGCATAAAACAACACAAATGACATAGCCACAGTACACAGGCCACCGGAGAAGGGCTAAAGCCACCAGAGAGGATTTTAACATCTAGTTTATAAAAACTCATCATGTTTGATTATCTTGTATCTCTACAAAAACCTGACTTGAATCCCTCTTGTTCCAAATGCCAAACTTCTTCTACACAGACTAAAGGGATTTCATTCAATGACTGATAAGCAGTTTTCTCTGTTTATTAGTGAAGATGAAAGAAAAATCCTCACAGGTCTTAATAAACATCGAATACTGTCACAGTACTTAGAGCAACATTTTTGGTGGAATATAGCAATAGAAAAATTATACCACATTTCATAGTCTGTTCTTGCAAAAACTCCTACAATTTGGTCTGTCTCATAATAAAACTTTAAAAAAATAAATAAGGGAAAAAAAAGGAAAAGCCTGCTTCAGCAGTGCCAAACTTTTAATACCAAAGTGATGCAGCTTAGAATAGAAAGTGAAGAATAAGGGATCCATACAAGAGAAGACTTGGGACAAAAAACCTCAACTGTAACGGAAGGAAGTCAGCATAAAAGGATCATCAGGAGCATTTCCCCCCAGCTGTGGGCTCCCCAGTACACAAAAACCCCAGGGCTTTACTGCTGTGAGATCAGTGAAGTGCCACAAAGATGACTAAGGGACTGGAACATCTCTCATACAGGGAGAGACAAGGAGAACTGGGACTGTCCAGCCCAGAAAAGAGGGTTCAGGGAGATCCTCTCACCTGGTACAAATACCTGTTGGTACAAAGAAAGGAGAGCTGGAGTCTCCTCACAGCACAAGAAGAAAAAGGCACAAACTGAAACACAGGAAACTTCATCTGACCATAGGAAAAATGCTTTTTTTTTTTTCTATTGTGAGAGTGGTCAAACATTGGGATAGGTTGTCCAAAGAGGTTGCAGACTCCTCTTTCTCAAAACCAGAAATCCCAAACTCCTCCATTTTCCTTGGTTCTTTTAAAAAATGCTGTTAGATATCAAATTCTACTCCATTAGGTCATGTCAGAATTATTAAATTGCAATAAAAATCAACAAAAATGAAAAACTGCAGGCCAGGTGTAAAATACACAGAAGTATCAGGACTGTTTCTTCTACTTAATATTTTCTTTACTTGACCTCTTAGTACATGTAGAGGCTTTCAGAGGGGGATCCAGACTGAGTAATCCCCAACTTAAATGTTGTTGCATTAACTGGACTTCTTCACATCCTTCAAGGGCAGGTACCCACACAAACAGATGCTGTGGTCCAAAAAGCTTTGCTTTTACCTCAGTGTTTGAATGAGAAGGAATAAGACAACTCTTCTTTGGTTCTTGTTAGTACTGAATGTAAGGGTTACTAATGAGTCTGAACAAATACAGATTCAAAGAATCTGAAAATACTGACATGAACTCCTCAGTTTAATTCCATTTGTATCATTCTTTTGTGCAAAATGCCTGAATTTCAGAGCAAAGCTTTCAGGATAGAAGATAAAATATTTGTCAAAGTGTCTTGTTCCTACACAGGAACTAGATCTGCATCTATTTAAGGAATTGGCAGGATATATTAATTATGTCCCCAAGAACAAGGTTTGGCCAACTATCTTTAGTGCCTCTGAATAACCAAGCCTTAAATAAGTCCACAGAGGCAGCAAGTGGCACTTAAAAAGCAAAGCCTCATTCTGCAGTCCTTAGCAAACAGCCATGGTTTCCGTGGTGGTTGTAAGGAATTTGCCTTTGAATCTGCATTAAATAGCCAAATTTTCTACATCCTGTTTGATGCATTTCAAAAACATCTGTTTTGATTAACTTGAAATCAGTGCGGCACGTTAACATCTCAGAGGAAATTAGGTTCATTTAATATGGATTTTAAGGCTGTGTTCCCCTTGCTTTGGTGATATCAGGAAGGGCTTTATATTTGGAGGTTGTGCTTCTGCAATGCCCAGCAATGGTGGAAGCTGAGCAATCTGAGCATGAAATAAGTTATGTGGGGCCCAGGTGTGTCTCAACCGACTTCCTTGGGTGGTAGGGAATAATTCAGGGAAGGAATTGGCCAGATGAGAATTAAATCCTGTGGGATCCAAATTCTAAATGGAATCCTAGGGGGTGTGTTGCCCCTTGTCTGATTTCCTCTACAAAGACAGAAAACAGCAGGAGCTGTTCTCACAAGCTGGTCTTGGTTTCAAGCACTGAAGGAAAGGGGTGACACCAGGCAATTCTGAGAGAAAAGGAAACCAACTGAAGAGAGCTGCCAACATTCTTGTGGGTAAGAATCATTTCTAGGGTAAAATACCTTTCCACATGTGTTTGAGGTGCAGCAAGCTGAAAGATGAGTTTTCCCCAAAGAAAAGGTAATCCTCTTCTGGATAAGGAAAAAAGAAAGCCAAAGCCATTGAAACCACCCATTTGAAAAGGCCACTCCAGTATTACAGGTGTTGTTCAGTTTTCTCACATTCCTACTATCAGCAGCCACCTCTGGTTTGATGAAAGCTCTCAACTACCTCCTCCCAAGGGAAAGAATAGCACAGGCATCTTGGGAATCTTCAAGTGTGTTTCACTATGGACACAGGGTTGGCAAGCCTGCTCAGTGGGACCACATGGACACCAAAACAGTAAAATCAAAATAACACAGCATTAGAATCTATGGAAAACCTTCAGTGGCTGTGACCAAAATATATGAAATCACAGCATTAGGAGTAGTGCAGGCACAGCTTGAAAGAGAGGATCCAAAGTAAATGTCTGAGGAAGTCTGTAACTAAAGTCCCCCATTGTAATCCCCCATTTTCTCAGGCCACTGTCATTTTTTTAATTGGATGGTATCAGCCTGCTACAGCTAAGATTTTTCAAAGCAGATTAAATTTATTGTCAATAAATTTTGGGTAACAAAACTCTCTCAAACAGACTTGAAAACTCTCCTGTGCCTGTTCAGCCTTCCAAGACAAGGACCGCTCCAATCATGTATTTCTTCACATAGGATTCAGCTCAGGACTGGGAGTTTGTACATGTGGCTGCAGGAATAATGGCTGGTCCGAGTTCTCTGATTAGACTTAGCACTTGGTGAAGTTTCCAGGCTTTGAGCTTCTTTCTGTGGCAATCAAAGCAAGGCAGTTTTACAGACCTTAGTGTCACATTCCTCTGCTCCTTTCAAAAAACCATCTAGTTTTCAACACAGCTCTAATGATAACTTCACAAAACTCTGTGGTTTTGCTTTGTAGATCATTTAAGTATTTTCTCTCATGTTGCTCCACAGCTCTACTGTGACAGCACCAGATGAATCAAAGAAATCTCAGGGCAAAAGCTGTTTGAAACTGGTAATGTTCTTCTGGATTCTCAGTGGAACCACCAATTTTGCCTGATGAGGTTCACTCGAAAGACTTCATTGACTTAAGCAAATCTTTCAACATGCATGGCAAGAGTTTAAAGTTTCTAATGAACCATGAAACCAGGCAAGTTTCTAGGAGATTTTTGAGAATGCTTTCCTTAATTCTAGCTCCACATCACAATTTTGCCACGAATCTCACAATGCACAAGACCCATGGGAGAGTTGTACAAGCTGCTGAGGAAAGCTGTGACAACCAGATTAGAATACCCAGCAGGCCCAGAGGACCAGAAATTATTCACCAACTTGTAGGCCAGAACTCCAAGGGCCAGTCACAGTAACACTGATCTCCTGTAACAAATAAGAACTAGTTTGTTTTTCTCTTTTTAAACAGGATTTTATTGTAAAATGCTGATTCCTCAATACTGACAATAATGCACTTGGATTCAGAATAAAACTTCTGGACACAGAGAGGGACTCCAAATTGCCAAGTATTGCCTGGAACGCTCTGAAGCAGCTTTTAAGGTTGCTTTTTAAACAAAGATTAAAAGCTACAGAAAACACTTAAGATGCTGAAATCCAGGATGAGTGTTTTGCTCTGTCAGTGTCCCTACACAAGTTAGAGCACAGAGAAACTATCCTCACTTTCCAAGCAACTGAGACTTCCAACCTCATGGAAGTCATGTAAAGGTAGAAGTTTTAAAGACTTTCCCGTGCTTCACTGTAACAAGGATGGGAAACACAAATACTTCACGTACCTCACCAAGAAGGTGTAAAATTCACAATGATTCTCACCAGTGCTGTCAAAACATACAACTGGCCACTGGCCAATGCATGCATTTGGAGTGAACTTGGAGGCTTGATCAATTTGAAGCCAGGTTTGGATCATGCCTGTACTCCATCCTGGAGGGATACAAAGCACGAGCACAGTGACAATGGTCTTACATTTTTAAAATCCAGAAAACACATCAGCACATGGCAGCTATCTCTGAGCAATGAAAGAATGGCCATTTTATTTCTAGTTTCACTGAAGAATTGACATACAGATTCTCCAGAGCAGAGCCTGGAGAGGCCTGTTTAGAAGCAGACCTGCTAAAGGTCTGATACCCAGTCACGACTGTCTGGACTGTAAATGCAAATTTGCTGCAGCTCCAAACAGCAAGTACATTTATCCTTTTGGTTATAGAAGCAGCAAATCCACCAAATTCCAGTTCCTCTTCACTAGTCAACTCTGGACAGACCTTACACTCCCTTTTACTTCAGTTTAAACATTGTCATCTGCATTTTCTAGTTTCTCAAGATCCTTCTGTATCTCTATAAGAAAAATACGTGAAAGAGAGGAGCCAAGTGCACTTTTTAACATGTTAACTTTAAGGACAAAGATTAGAAACCTCTTGGTGACACAGACTGGAGTCAATTAGACAAAATATTCCGTGTGCATACTCTCCTCAAGGCAGTATCTGCAGCTAATGTGTAATGCAAACCATGTTAAGCAGCTCTGTCCAGCCTGATTTCTGTCCAGCTACCAAGGATTCTGACTGAATTTTACCAGACAGAAATGTGCAATTTTTCTGTCATTAGAGAGCACCCAGGGAAGTAGCACAACAAAATGCTTCCTGCTGCTGCTAAAGGCAGGAGGCTGTGATTTCAGCTCAGTCATCTGCTCTCACATTGAGTAATCCACAAATATTTGAGCTTTCTGGCAGCATAATCCCCCCCATCACCACAGTAGCAGAGTCTTTTTCTCTAAATGTTCCAAGACATTTCCATGTTTGCCTTCTCAGGTTATAGATGGTAAACTGCTTAATAGGAGAGGGCATCTGTGATGTTTTTCCTGATTATCGATAACATCTAGAAGGCTTAAACATGGCCTTTCCTGCTTCAGGTTTTAAAGGAGGTTAATTGAGATCAGATACTTAAAGCTGAACTTAATAGCAACAGAGTAAGTGCTCAGTCCAGACTATGGAAAGAAAACATGTTAAAAAATGTTTGGAATAGTTAAATATATCCAGATCAGCCACACTTGATAACTTCAGAGCACTTACAAAGACAATTGAAGGACACTGAGCCCTTCCTGGTTATCTGTAGAGTGCTCACTGAAAACATGTATGGAACTCCAGGAGACCAGAAAGCTGATTTTTAGGAGATAGGGAAGAGTTTGGGAACATTTTGTTCAGTCTACAGGCCTGACTATAACCCCTATGATATAAAAGAAACAGTGAGAAGTGCCTTGGATACATGCAACAGAACAAATCAAAATGTCACCCTTTAAAAGATACCTGGTTTAAACAAAATCAGAAGATTAGAGAGAGAAAAAAGGAGACATGCTGCAGGATACCAGACTGGGGGGTGGGGAGAAGTCAGTTATTTGTTCTCTTCCTCTCCCAAGGACAAGTGTGAAGAATTAAATTTTAAAAACAAAATAAATTCAGTTAAGAGGTCAAAAAGATATTTAAAATTTGAGTAATAGTTACTTGGAGAGACTGAAATTACCCGTCACAGATTTCTAGACCCTGTCAGGATGGTTTAGGCTAACTATTTACTTGATTCCAGTTATGCCTTCCAGCTCCAGCATCTCCTCTTGTTCCTCTTGTACTTGACGTCCCATTTCACTTCTCCTTGCCTCACAATCTCTTCCTTGCACCACTTCTCCCCTTTCCCCAGTGAGGGGAAACAGGAAAACAGACTTTAAAGAATTCTGCCTCAAAGGAGTGATGAATTAAGGTAGACTTATGTCACTAATTAGAACACTTTTCAGCCTGTATCAGACCAGTGGCTGAGGTGACCTCTCATGCTACAGTTATATAGAGGTGCTGCAATGGAGGAAACTAATTTCAGCAGTCGTGAACAACTTAAAAACACATTTTGGCTGAGATTCTCTAGGCATGAGGTAGAATTCCTAAGGACATCAATAGCTCCTGCATAGTGCAGCTTCTTAGCTTTTTCCAGTTTGGAAAAAAGTACTGTGTCACTGGAGAAATAAGCTGTGGTCCTGCAGCTAAAGCCTGGATGACAATAATGCACGTGCAGCAGGCAGCTGAATTACTCTGGACTCTGGCATTTCTTCCCTCTGAGAGTTTCATAACTTCAACGTTGTTTTACCATCAGCTCCTTCTCTGGGATCTATTTTACAAGGAACTTACAAATGGCATGTGTAACAAATGATATCTATTGCATTTTATTATTCATCTTTTTCCACATATTGACATTTGAGATGTAACCAGGGACTTTGCACAGAATATGTCTGGCAGGAGTGGTGTGCACTGATTAATGTCCCTTCGGTGCTGATATGAAACACATGGGTTCTATTAGCAAAGGATGGATGAAATGATCCATTGGAAATTACTTACCTATTCCATGAACATGACTTACCAAAGTCAGGAATGTTCTAGAGATTAACTCTTACGAACGCATGTGAATTAAACCACTTCTTTCTGGGGAAAGGGGGAGCATTAGCAACCATCAGCAAGGGGTCAACCCCAAAATCTTGGGAAGCAAAGAGCTTTGACAGTACAGGAGCAAAGTTATACATTCAGACAATGAGTAAATGAAAACAAAGGGCTGTTATTACTCCTGCTCACTTTGACAATTTGAAATTATTTCTTCTTCAAGTTCAGGCTACAATTGAAAAAAGAATCCCTATAGAAGTCCTTAGACATGTGCTTAACTCCTATCAAAATCAACATCCACCAAAATTGTTGAAGTTAAGCATGTGCTTAAATATTTTTCTGAATCTGACCAGTGGGTACTTACTTGCCAGAGTTTTATTTTCTTTATTGATAGAATATTAACTCAAAAATGCTGTGGACACATAAATATTAGCCAAGCTATTAACTTCTTCTGGATTTCTTGGCCTTTTAAAAAAAACCTGGTCTGGCTAGAAGACTGTCTTATCATTAAACCAACATATTAAATTTCTTTGACAGTAAAATCTATCTATAGACATACAGTAACAACAAATTAACCTCAATCTGACATGAATGAAAACAGTTTCTAAGTGGTTATAGTTCCTAAAACAGAATCTATATGCAATAAATATAATTATTTCACTGAAATTGTTAGCACATGTTTTTCTTTTGCAACAGACATGTTCGCTGTACCATCTTTGTTGTATTGATATGTTCTTTAGTAGCCCCTTCTGTGCCTTCATCCTTGATTTAAATTTATCGTGACACATTTTTAAACAATAGCAGGAAACCTCACTTATGACTTTAATTATAAAATGGTGTTATAAAATTATATCCACATTTTACTTTTGGCAGTTGGCAATCCTCATTTAACATAAATAACCCTTCTTGGCCTCAGCAGTTCTCTTTGGTTGATTTCAATGCTTACTGTATGTAATTGATATAAAAACACAAGGTTTAGGAAGCAGTTATTGGAACTTGTTAAAAGAAGTAGTCAAGTTCATAAACGCACTCATTTTGCTATGTTACATGCCAAGAGAATTAATAATGGACGTTTGGGAATAGGGGAGAAATTCTGGCTTTTTAAAGAGAGACTGATGTAACTACAGTATTCCACTCCTATGTTAATTGTTTGGCTCACAGACCCATGGCTTTGTTTCTCTTCCACCCACAGCTGCTTCCAATAATTTTCTAAAAACTGACACATCCATACGCACACATCCACGTTATACACACACGTCCAGTTTGAACTACTCATATGCAGCAATACCAAAACAACTCTGTTGTTCTACGTTACAGAACAAGAGCAAATACTTTAACCTGGTGGTATAAATAAGAGGAAAAGATAGTTACATCAGAAAAGGCTGTTCCAGGAGACTGGGATTTAGCAGTACTAAGGATGAAGCTACTTTGAGTCACTTCTCTAAGCAGTTCACATGAAGGGACTGATTTTCCACTGAAGATCCCCGAGTTTGCACAAAGGCACCTTTATCTGTTTTACCTTTGCACACTGACAGCACTGGCACATGAACTTGCAGGAGTTACTTGTCTGCACAAACAATTAACTCCAAAATTGAAACCTCCCATGCACAATGGTCACACAAGAGTAGGAAATGTCACCTGTACATAATGCCAGGATAGACTCCTTTGAAAAACTGAAGCAACACCTTCTTAACTTATACTTGACCACCACACAGCATCACTCACAGGATTAAAGATGAACAGGTCTAACATCAGCCTTGGATGAACTGAATACAAATTCCAGCTCAATTCTCAACAGTGCTGGTCCATAGCCTTCACCGAGCTGACAGTGCTACTAATGGTCCTTCCCTTCTGAAAACAAATCACTCGGGTTAGGCCTCACTCAAAGTTTTTCCTTCTGCCATTTTAAGGATCCAACTCCAAAAATTCTATCTTATTAAAGCTAATTTATGAGAAAGAATTCAAAAACATTGAGAATGTTATTCTTAAACTTCCATTTGGCTGCTTTATCTCATACCTCAAGTAAAAACCAGTTTAAGACACAAGAATGGCACTTTGTTTTTTCTGCATCAGGATCCACTACCTCAGATCACAAGGGAGGTGTCCTACAAGCCAAGTCAGACAACAGGACAGAGCCACAGCATGGGACTGCATCTGTGGATGGCTGGAGATCTGTAATGCCATAGATTGTCACTAACAGATACCAGATGTGGATTGTTGGGAGCAGGGGCAGCTGGGGAATTCGAAGGAAAGCCAAGATGCCTATAAATGAACGTGCTGTCAATAGGGAGATGGGAGGGCAGGACAGAGGGGCCAGATGTGTGAGTCTCACACAGACAGAGACTAGGCAGGCCTGCAAGAAAAAGCTACATAAAATTATTAAGCAAATGAACGTTTACATTATGGGTCAGTACCTTGGGGTAAAGCTTTAGACACATGGAAGGGGCAAATACATTTCCTGCCTCCTCTGCCATATCCACCCAGCTGGTTTTATACATCCAAAAGGTGATGCAGTCAGTATTTGCTCAGTCAAGGGTGTAAATGCCCACCAGTTATATATAAACCAGTCTCCTAAGCAGAACCAGGTACCAATGTGTCTCCTATACTTTTCCAGGGAACAAGGAGAACACACCAATTCCATCAAAAAGAAATGGTTCTCATCTGTAATTGCCACTTCCAACCAGTGCTGAAAGCATAAGCCATCCTGTGCCTTTGGTCACTCATTAAACCCCTTGGCCAGGAAAACTCAGGGACACTGGGATTTCAAAAAGTTCTTGCATTCTCCCCTCTTCACCATGCATGGACAGACATAACCCAGTCTCTGTGACATAATAAAGTTCATTCAGTAAATCAGTCTTGGGAGTTTTAATTCTTCTCAATTGCTGAACTATAACATCCATTTCAACCTCTGAAAACCTGTCCCTAATCAGCTGAGACCTACTGACTTTAACTGGGGCTCTGCCCAAGACAGAGGTACCAGATCAGCCCTGCTACCTGTCCCAAAGCAGTCCCAAAACCAGTAGCTCCCTCCCTAAAACCAGCATGACAGCCGCCAACTCTTTGGTTTCAGTAGTCCCAACTGCCTTTTACTTCCTTGGCCATCACCAGGTTTGTGCAAGTGTTAAATCAAACCTGAAAAATCAGTGGTAAGGAACATGTCATTTTTTCCCTGAGGTTCACTGAGGAGGCCACACATCAGAGCCTCCTGGCTTTCTCTCCCACAGATGGTACAGTGTTGCTGAATAAATAGGAAGCTGACTACCCAGAAGTGGAAGAAATTACTTCAGAGGACTCTGAGACTCATGGGACTTTCACATTTCCTAATATAAATTTAGATTTTGCTATTTTTATTGAAAAGGGGGTGTTCAGCCAAGGGGGTATTACTTCCTCCTTACACTTCCTATTGCTATATGCAATATTAATACTTTAACCTTGTAATTAGGAATGGTCATATTTTGTGGAACCTGAGGTTTTGCAGACCTCTTGAACTTCTGCAGAACAGAATGGGAAAGGGAAGATGCAAAGACGAAGTTCACCACATCTTTCCTTGTAAATCTGTGATTTTCTTTTTCCCTGTGAAAGGAGATCCACGTTTTTTCTTTTTAGCCGTCATATTTTTTGGTTTAAAGACCTATCTCCAACACTCAGATTCCTTGTAAACAAAACAAAAAAAAGGGCATTGCAGAGGAGAAACTTGGGTTTCCTGACTCAACCAACAACTGCAACCAAAACCCAAAGCCACATCCTCAGCTAATATAAATATAGTGTAACTGAAGCTGATAGAGCAAGGCCTGTCAAACACATCCCTATCCCACTGTAATCCTTTTAAACAGAGCTGAGGCAGAATATCTCCCCTAACACAGAGCATTGCTCTGTTTGCATGCCTGGATTGGAGACCCCAGTGAAGACTTTGCAGTGGCATCAGGGCATTTTGATTCCCGTACTCATCAGAAACAAAGTCATGGATAATGGCAGGCATTGGAAATGCTGAAGGAGAAGCAGAACATATAGGATGATCATTGGCTTACTACCAAAGAATAGTTGGCTCAACAGAATCAGAAGCCAGAAAACATCTCAACTGAAGTCAGTTTAAAGCCTTCCCTCCACCTTCATTTTGAAACTTAACAGTGAATTAGAAGATTTTCTACTACAGAGAATATTACAAGCATTTATAAAGCAGCAAATATTAGCTTTCACATCATTTTTATTCAGCAAATAATTTTGTAAAACTGAGGTGAAATTTCAGATAAAATAAAAAATTGTTAAATCTCTATTTTTACCCTCAAAGAAGTGGGGGGATGTGTTCAGGTTGGTTGTTTTTGGGAAACAACATATTCGTGCCCTTTAAGAATTCTCTAAATTTTGGGGCCCACCTCCTACAGAAGACACTTGACTGGTTGTAAGCTCCCAGCCTGGAGTACAGCTAATGGCACACAAACAGCGAGTCCTTTCCAGGTTCAGCAACACCTCGGAGCACCTCCCTCTTCTGCACATGACTTAAGGCTGCCCTGTGTGTGTGGGAACCCCCATTTCTCTTGTTGGCCCTTTCTATGAACAGATTGATTCCGAAGCTTCCACCTCCACACCTGATATCAGGAAATGGCTGAACAACCACAGTTTCCCCCCACTGAACTTTCTGCAGCAGCCTCAGCTCACTGATGACATCAAGATGCACCCTCACACAAGGCACTCACAAAATCACTTCTCAAAGCCATCAGTTTTAAATCCCTCCTTAATTTCAAGTTCTACATGACACTTGCTTATACTTCACGTGCAGGTAAAAGCTTTGCTAATAATAGATCCATAATGTACCCCTAGATTTCAATTTCTCCTGATGATCACTTATCCAAAACACACTGCAGTGCAGTGCCAGTCAGCAGCACTTTCATGAACAGTGCCTTCCTGGCTGAATACTGGCATGATAAAAAGCTCTCTACTTTCAGGGTCTGGCTGATAGTGAAGTTGTAATTTGTGTTCTGAAGTATCACAAGTTTTCACTCCTCAACAAAAATAGCTTTGTAAGCATAACAAATTGTTAAAGTATATCAAAACTCTATAAAACATCAGGCTAAAGAGTCACAGCAAATCCCAAAAAGAGCCTCTGGGAGAAATTTATTGAACAACAATGTCCTCTGCTGGCAGGAACCAGACTCAACTTGTAACACCGAGCTGTAGCACCTTCCCCGGGATTCTGGGACATCAACACCAACTGTCACTGAACTGACTGACCAGGGAGCCAAGAACAGACCAAAATGAACAACACGACAAAGTGCATTTGGATGGTCTTGTCTGGTTACCTCAGATGGGGACAGAGGTCAGGGGATGTTTGATACAAAAACCTCTGATGACAAGAAATAAATTTGGATGTGATTCAAGATTAGCCTATGTGACTCCAAGCCCCAGTGAACAAGGCAGCAGCTTGGAAAAGGGATCCAGATTTACCTCTCAACCTTACTGCTTCCCCTCAGAGTGTCTCCAGGCAAATCATGTCTTCTCCACCTATTTACATTTTGAAAGCATCAGAGCAGTGAAGGCAATATTTGCCCAACCAGACCTTATCCCAGAAAAGGAGCTGAGGTAATTTCAAGAGCACACAAATGACATGGGAGTCTGGGGTTTATTTCCAAGTGTTGTACATGTACTAAAGACTAAATTTTCAGAGTATTCTTATTCTAAAACCAGCCTACAGGCCCTTGCCTGAGCTGAGCGTCCCAGGAACCCTGGTAAACAACTTAACTCCTGCTAATCCTCTTTAAACACAGTGGAGCTGGGTTCCTCCATGTCCCCAAGTGCTGATTCTAAAGAGTTTATGTTTTGGTGGCACTTCTCTGAATACCTGCTACAATTCTCGACATAAAAATGAGTGTACTTGAAAGTCAGGTTTAGGTCTGCTGCACCAGATTGCTTCTGGAGACAGAAAAGCCCAGCCAAAGGTAAGCTCACCATTTTCATTCTTGGCAGGCAGCTGTCTCAGTGTTCCTTATAATCCTTCTTTGCCTCAGAAAAGTAGTTCCACAATCATAAAAAAGCTCAATTATGATAAAAAATAAGCATTGCTGTAATTCTAGTTAGTCCTAAGATCTAACCATAAACCTAAAAACATACAATGATGTGTTTTTCCCATCAACAGAGCTTGACAATTCTACTGAAACCCAAAGGTAAACAAAAATTATCCAACCTATTTAGAAAGACCAAACAAGTTTTGCGCTCAAATTGACTTTATCAGATCCTTTGATGTTCTGAGTTTGTTTGTCTTTTCCAAACACACAAGCCAGTTTAAGAGAAGCCTTTACCTCTCCCAATGAACATTTTTTCCTGGATACAGAATCACAGATTGGTTTGTGTTGGAAGGGACCTTAAAGCTCATCTCATTCCACTCCCTGCTGTGGGCAGGGACACCTTCCACTATCCAAGGTTTCTCAGAGCTCCATCCAACCTGGCCTTGAACACTTCCAGGGATGGAGCTTCCCTGAGCTATCTGCACCAGGGCCTCACCACCCTCACAGAAAAGAACTTTTTAATAGTATTCAACCTAAACCCACTCTCAGTTTGAAGCCATTCCCCCTTGCCCTGGCACTACATGTCCTTGTAAATAGTTTCTCTCCATGTTTCTTGTTGATTCCCTTCAGGTACTGGAAGCCACAATTAGGTCACCCCGAAGCTTCTCTTCTCAAGGCTAGACAATCCCAATTACTTAAGTACTTCTAATATTTAATTTCCTTTAAGTACTGCAGCTACATCATCACTACAACAAGAGTTCTTCCAACTTTCTTTGGGAGCCAATAGAAGCTGTCACTGGGAGAAACCTCCAACACCTGCACAACAACTGCATTGTTGCTTAAGGAAGCAGAAGCTGGGCTTGGGATATGAGGATTGGGAAGTATTTTGACAAGTAACAGAGAAAAATGCATTGTAAGGTTGAATGAGACAAGGTGGCCAAAATAAGCAAGCCAATTTCATTATAGGAAAACAGAAGAACTATTTCTAATCATCCTTTAGCTTAGTCACCAATTCTTTTCATATATTTTAAAGGACCGTAAATGTTTTTATCGGCACTCAGGACACAAAGAGAGCTTTCCAGTTTCTATATAAAGAAGTCATTTTGGACAGATCAAAACAATAAAGGCACAGGACTCCTGGATGACAGATGCCAGGATGTTAGTAACCATAAATGGTTTTCAAATATGGCCCCATCACCATCCCCCACAGTAGCCCTTTCAAGTGGGAATTACAAATTGCTTACTTGGAGAGGAAATTTCAAACAGGCCACTTATCAAAAAGTGCCAAATAAACCTGTCATTGGGATAGAAGTTACAAACCGTTCCTAAACTCTGCAGACATTTCCTGAGCCTATGAACTCTGATCTTGGCTTCCAATAAACATGACATCAGCTCCCCAGTACTGCAGACACAAGACACATGACCCACCACTATGTTATCGCTTCCTCTGCAGTTTCTTCAGGACCTGCTCTAAAGCATCACATCAATGGAAGACTTGCTGCTTATTTCAAAATTGGTTTTGGATCAGGTCCTTAAAGGGAGGGCAGAACAAGCCCAGCATGGAATCAGCGTGTGAGCTACAAATATTGCAGGTATCTACTTAAAATCAATACTGGATCCAAGACCTTTGAGGAGTTTTCCAGGTATTGAATTAGTAAGTGGGTAAAGACAAGACTCCTGTTGCTGTCAAAGACATTAACTGCTCACCTCTCCTCCTAGAAATATAACAGAGCCTTTAAAAGCTCTGATTAAGCACGTAGGTACTGGACGGACACTGAATAACATCTCAAATCATGCTAAGGATTATTACAATACACTTGAAGGTTTCAAACACTGAACTTCCAGAGAAATTCTAGGAGAGGATTAATATAATTAAAGCTCTACAATTTACATTTTCTATGCAGCTAAGTTTTTGCTTCTGAAATTAAACTTGGAAAAATATATTTAAAATAAAAGTTTCTGTTTATCTCTGAGCTGGAAACCTGACTGAGACCCTTATCTGATATACCAGACAAAATGGGCCATCCACTCAATAAGCCAAAATTCCAATAAACACAGATCTGTGGCTCGTGGGAAAGTAAATTAAACATATCATCAAAATGCAATCTTTACAAATAAGGTATTTGTAAAGATTATGGAATATTCACCTAGAAATGGAGTCTCTCCACTACTCCTGTCTAAAGGACAGACATTTCCTTCATACTTGAGTATTTCAAAAAAAATTCTAGCTCAAACATAAGTCAGAGCTGGCAGAGAATAATACACAATGCATAAGAAATTTTTGTTTAAAATCTTTATAATTAACACATGAAACTTTCTGGACAAGACATCTCCAAAAGCCACCAAAAATCCACACAGATGATCAGTTATAGCAGGCGTAGATCTCAAAAGCTGTCCAGGGCTTGGGGAGACGACTGACCATCTTTCATTGCAGAAATGAAATTTCCCTCTTTCACCCTCACCAGTTCAGAACCTGCAATTCTTCAAATTCGGAAGGTCCTGCAGGTCTGTGGAGGTCAGAAAGGAGAGCTCCTTGCTCCAGAGTAAGACCTAACCACCAATAGCTCTAGTCAAGTTTAAAGCTGTTGTCCATAAGCAACCTTCTGCCACAGCAGGGCTACAGCATCCTCAAGTCTCATTGGCCCTGGCCAGTTACAATGCAAATGTTCATTCCTGTCATGGCAGGAAGTCCCTGCCAGTCATTGAGACGTGCGGAGGAGTTCACTCTGGGAAAGGGATACACAAGGAGGCACATTAGGGAAATCACAGTATAGCAGGTCCTTGGGAACCTGCAAAGCTCCAAGCTCCTCCAGGTCCTGCTGCAAGGAAGGGGAAACTCCTACTTGCTACTGAAAGGACATGAAATACTTGAGTTTCAGGTTGGTGGATTTCAATCTGAGGAAGGGGGAAAAAAATTAACAGAGGCACAAGATTCCTAGCCTGTGTGCACTGACAATCAAAAGAAATTATCCAGTTTATACCATGATTCTTTCATAGAATCACAGGATGGTTTGGGTTGAAAGGGACCTTAAAGATGATCTATTTCAATCACTCTGCAAGGCGGGGACACTTCCCACTAGATGAGATTGCATTTCCCTTCTAGTTTCAGAGCTGTTGAAGTACGTGGATCTCCCAGTACCAAGCAGGACCAGCTATTTGCACCAACATCACAGATCTGCAGCACTTTGCAGTAAGGCAAAGAGTAAAGGATGAGCCCCAACTGCTGGGGATGGAGGGAGCTGGAGTCAGGGGTTAGTCAGAAGAGCTAGCAAAGCCACACTTTGAGCAAGGGAGCCAAGTGATCCTTAATGAGCAGGAAAAATTCAATGCTTTGGATGTATTGACTCATGGAGCATGCAGCACCTCCTACCAACGTGCTGTGGCATTCATACCCAGGAGGAAGTGTGTCAGCTACTGAGTCACACAGCTCGAAAGGATTGGCTCTTGCCAACCCAAATACAAACTATGCCCAGCCCTGTTCAGTCCTGACATTACCGTAGCCCAAGGTTAAGCTCATCTCCCAAGAGCTTCCTAAAATAAAAACCTTTCTGGTTATAAACAAAACACAGTTTCCAAATCCAAGCTACCAGGACCATGCTTGGAAGCCCAGCAATTTCCCTGTACACATGTTCAGCCTTCCAACATCAAAGTGCCTGCAATCCAACCTGCTGAAGCTAAACCGATTTCCTACTTGGGAGCAAACTTTAATATAGGAGTGGGACTTCTGTTTTCACACTACTGACCTACATTTGCAAATCCCTGGAGGTAATTTTGTCCAGCCTACAAAAAGGAAGAGCTATAAAGCCAGCTATACTGAGTTGTTATGCAATAGAGCGCAGCTGCACTGAACAAAACCAGCCTGTGACACAACGAGCAAAAGCCATGAAGTTCCGCATAGGAAAAACTAATACCCTTCAGCCAACATAAGAAGAGACTTTTAATTAACTTGTTCTCATTGACTGCAGAGATAATTAAATTACAGAAACAACCACATTAGTGTAATCAGTTTAGAAGAACCCATTTACAGAGACAAAGGATTTTTCAAGATCCATGTATGAAAAAAGAAGCTCCCTTTAAACTGCGTTACTCTTCCCTTGTTAAACACACTCATGTGTGTTTTGGAGGAGAGAAGATCCTGACTCCAATCCAGTTTAACCAAATCCTTGAAAGACTACCATAACGTCTGACCCAGTTCTTCAGATATTTTGTATTTTTATTTCTTTCTTCTATACATGCAGTCACTCATTAATGTCACCTTCCCCTTCATCAAGTTATATCTCCCTTCCTTTCACCTACACAGTAAAGACTGACAATACAACTTGATTGCATCAAAGGGCTTAAAATGACAAACAAAAGGACTAAAGTGACAAATTAAAATAAAAAACAGAACTAGACAGAACAACCTGGCTAAAATATTGGGATGAAATTTAATTTTTGAGAGGGTGCAGCTCATGACTTGAGGTCTTCAGGACTTAACAGGGACTGTCTGCTTCAAAAGACAGTATATTTGTTAAGATGAGAAAGTACCTGTATAAAATCATGAGGGATCTGCAGAGCTTGAACTGCAGTGTTCTTCAGCCAAAACAACAAGCCACCTTTCCAGTGTCAGCCAAGGTAAAAGTCACTCATGGTTTGATCCCTAGAGGTCCAGCAAGAGTCACATCAGGCCAAGCACAAAGGAACCCTTTAAACAGGACCATTTATATCCAGAAGTTAAGTATCTGTTGAAGTGCTTTGCAGAAGTGATCCAGAATGCATCTTAACACAGCTTGCGTTAAGAGGAATCCAGGCCAGGAAAAGAGAACCCACTGGTGAGGTGCTCCTTGAGGGCTACCTGAACACATTACAGGTGCTCAGAGCAGAGCTCCTCCCACAAAACCCCTGCACACACCTGCCCGATAGAGATGGTGAGATGTGACAGGAAGGAGGCATCTTCCATCTGAAATAAACTGGCTGCAAAAGCATCAGCAAGCTTGTAATAGCCCAAACAGAGATTGGTACAAGAGCCAACTCCTTTTGCCACTAACAAATTCCACACAAAAGCCTGAATGACATACACCAAACACCACCAAATCCTCAAGATCTCCTGCCATCTGTACTGTACAGCTGCACTGGTTCTAATCCCAGAGTCTTCTCCCAGCATTTTAAACTCTCTCATGGGGAAAGGTTTTATATGAGTAACAAGAAATATCTTTTAAACAGATAATGCTCCAGATAGACTTCAGATTGATGGGCTAAAAATATATTTTTGTATACATCTGAAAGTTAAAACCACAGAAGGCACTTAATGACTACTGCTATTTGCTCTCAAAAAAAAAAAAAAAAAAGAAGGAAAAGAAGTGTATACAACAAAATATCAGGACTGGTTTTTTTATTAAATAGTATTTCCATGGAAGGTCTTCTGTCCCAGATATCATCTTTATACTAAAGAAGGCAGGTTGCTCACACTATTTTGTGAACATGCAATAGCCAGTGTTTATCAAGTCCTGAACACGATGCCAAGCACATCTGTTGTGGCAGAAACCTCCAGTACTTGCTGGGGCCAAAACAACACTAACCTGGAAGGAACTATCAATTGCACACCTTGATGCAGGGGCAGAAACACCAAGATGGATTTCAATTCTATCATAATGCAAGGGCGAGCAGCAAACTTAGACAGGAAAATCAAATATTCCAGAGAGTCTTAAAAAGGAAGAGTGTCCTCTGCCCTAAGAGTTAATCATGCAGATGTGTTCATACGGTGGTTTTACCCCAAGTCTGCCCTGTACACTCCTCCTATCAGGTGGTGTGGCACACACTCTCATCAGAAGAAGGCCAAGAAGGCCACCAGATGTCCCCTGTGCCGCAGCTACACCTCTACAGCCACGCTGGTCCCCGTTCCTGGGGCTGCAGTGGCATCTGCTGGTCACACACAGGCAGGATTGTTACCAGCTTCAAAAGTTTCTCACATGACACAAGAGTTTCTCAGGCTTCTTGCACAATTGTTTTTTCTCCGCTGCTGTTCCCTGTTGTTGTCATTTATTATTGCTGCTGTTAAGTTGCTTTGGAGATGTTGCAGCAACAGATGTTACAGCTGCCTGTCACCCGGGAAGAGACCTAAAAACCTCAGGATGTGAAAGTATCACTGCAGCCAACCTGTGGTTAGTCTGTATCCTACCAGCAGCACAAGTCAGTGCCTTTGGATGCCTGGCAGAGCTGGGCTTCTGGGAATACCCAGAACGTCAATGATTTCCAGTCCCTGAACTGGGACATTTGGACCTCCCTTGGAATTTCTGATGACCACATCTTGCAATGTTTGGATTTCTTAGGTCCTCAGACAGATCTGCATGAGTGAGTGACAGGATGTGATTCAGTCACAGGTAGAGAGGAAAAAGGCTAAACTCAGGCTGGCACAAAGGACTCAATGAGACTTGTGTAAAGTGTGTCAGGACAAGGGAGAAGTTTGCCATTAGGGAGTTTCTCTTTTATCAGTGCTCAGCTCTAACTGCAAAGCAAAAAGAAACAGGGCCCAAATTTGAAGAAATGCAGTTAAAGGATCGTATTGAAGTATCCAACACCTACTTGGTCTTACAAAGAAATCAGTTTTCTTCTGTCACAGCAAATAAAATAATGACTGGTCTCTCAGCAAGCACAGGCAAGAAACCTAACATTGGGTCAGAGCCAGAAAACAAGAAATGAAATAACACCACTACTATAATAACTGCTGTTTTAGGCATCTTCAGGGATTGCTCCTTTTTAAATAAATATTTAAAGCAGTACTTCAAGGCTTGAAAACTTTGTCAGTTTCTAAACACCTGTGTTCTGAAAAAACTTTTCTTTCCTTGAATTAGTTTTCAAATAATCAATAAAATATTTGCTAATGGGTTTTGAACACACCTGAATCCATATTGTCAGGTTTTCTTCACTGTTCTCAAACTTCAGTCTGGCTTTCAGAGATAATGCTCTGAGAAATATAAATTAACATGAGGATAACAATAAAATTGTACGAGTTGATAATCCAGCCAGAGACTGAAAGGGGTGGGGGAAAGAAAAAAAAAACCAAGATAAAAAAACCCTACCCTTAGGCAAATGAATCTGCAACATGATTTTTCAGAGTGTTAATTACACTACAGCTTTCACAGGTCAGTCACGTGCCTTGTGGGGAACTCCAGGTGCTGCTAAGCTCCCTGGAAAAGGCTGGCACTAATTTAGGTGCCAGAATAGACACAGGGAAGTCTTATTTAAAGCTTCTGTATTTAAAAGATTGGGTTTAGTGTTGCACATTTGGATGGAAAACCTAAGTTCAGCAACACAGCATTTGCATTGCTTTCATCAGGCATTGTTCATTCAGGAAAGTTGCACAACCCACTTTCACAGAAGCATCACAAGTTTGTTAATGCATTGCATAACTCAGTCAGTGCTGCCTTCTGTTCCACACCGAGTTGTACAGAGCAGGGAAGATCTCCTCACTCAAGACCTAACACAGCCCTACGTGTCTAATGCAGCCAACAGGGCCCACTTGTGCGGCCCCTGCTCTCTCCAGGGCTGTGGCCCAAAGGTCAGGAGCAGCTCACAGTGCAGAGCTCCTTGGAAGCCAGCACAAATCCCACCTTCACCACAGAGTTCCAGTGAGCCTCGGGGCTGTATTCCCAAATCCTGCCCTGAAGCAGCAGCACTTGACTCCCACCAACCTGACCCAGGGTTAAGGGCTCTTCAAGACCTTCCAAACTGGAGTGGGGGACACCTGTACAACTCTGTCTCTACCACCTGTGGCTCAGAAACAGCTGATTTACAACAGAGCCACTCTGAAATCTCCAGTCATTCTTCTTTTTATGGGAATGGGGTGAGGCTACTTTTACCCCATTTCAGCTCCAGTCTCCTCAGGGCAAGAGACTATCTATAGTTTATCTGCACAGACACAACTTCCAGTTTCATTTAGATCTTGTAAGTACAGCTATAATATTCAAAGCATCTAAAAAGGATGAAGAATGACTTAGGGTAGCATTAATATGAACAATTTTAAACTGAAGAGGTCAAACAAAGGTGAGTCTACTTATCTCAAAAGCTCCCATCCAAATAGCCTTAATCCAGCTTCAGATAATATCTCACAGTGTCACTCCAACTGAGAAACAGTATCCTAAAGAAAATAGTTATAATAACAGCATGTAATCAGACAATTATTTTGAACCCAGCCTTTCTCATTCCAGTTTTGGAAGGGATAATACCAAATCCTATGTGTGCCTTTGGGATTTTTCTTCACTTGGTCCTACAACTAAGAGCACAACTGCAAGATATCCCCATCAGACATGATACAGGAGCTGCAAGAAACACAACACAATAGGAGTGCAGATTCAATCCACTGGCCACCATTTGATAAAACGCTGTATCTTGCAGCCTCTAACTTTTATGTACACAGCCAGGGATAACAACTTTAACTCATAACTTTTACAACCTCACAGCAGGTGTTTGGGCTCTAAGGGTGGAGAAGGAAAATGTATTTCCTTTCATTAGCCAAGCAGATACTTATTTAAGAGTAAAATTTTCAAGACTAGCTTGATACAACCTCCTTGTAGCCCTGATTTACAAGAGCACAGAAAAGGTAACACCAAGAATTTCTGAAAGTCTTATACCATGTAACACATTTGACAACCAAACCATGCTTTTTCTAAAGCCTAAAAGCCAGACTAAACCACCTTTTTTTTTTTTGCTCTGTTGTGCAGCAGCTAAACTAAAGGAAGGTAAAAAGGCTGAATGGTAGGATGAGTTCATCCTTTATCATGAAAAAATAGGTATACTTGCAAGTAAAGCTTTGCAAAGCTTCATTGCTTCAGCTAAAAGCAGCATGAGAGAGGTCTGTGTCATCAGTCAGCTGTCTGCGGAACATGCACACTGTTATGGTCCTTTATGAGCAGTTTCCTCCTTGGTCTGGTCTGTGTAACAAGACCCCTCCCTCTCACCCTTCTCAGTTCCTGGTACAGAAGGGGGTTTTGGTAGCACTTGTAAATGACTCACCAGGCAGAGAAGTGTTTCATCGTGTGGTACTTTTCAAGCATGAGACAGCCAGAGACAGAAAGTAGACTTTTAAAACCCCCAAAAGCACCAACACCCAGAGGGTGGGAAGAGAGACACCCTTTGTAAGCTTGGCTCATTATGAATCAGCACTTTCTGTTCTGATCCAAGAGACACCCTGACACATCAGTCTCAGACCCCAGTTCAGATCTGCAACAGCAGCTTCAACTTTCCTAAACCAAGAGGAAGATTGAAGGGGGGTGGTTATTGTTCCTCTTAATCCAAGTACTACTTACAGGACTTAGACTGGGAGCAGAATTTTCCCAAAGCTGCAAATATTTAGACCATGGCTGCTGGCATCACCAACCAGAAGTACAGCCAAGGGATACCAAAAGATAAAGTATTGCCACTTCTCATCTCGGACATTTATGACAGAGCAGATTTTCAACACAAAGACCCCACAGAGCCCCTGTGGGACAGGTCGGCTTTTCTCAACAGCTTTGTCAGTATTGCCTGGTGCTCATGCCAGGGTTTGCATTGATTAATTTCTTTGCCAGTAATGGGGGAATACAGAGATACCCACATTACTTATTCACCTGCAGCAAGGGCAAAATACTTTTACTTAGCATAACAAAAGTTATTTGCCTGCCTAGTGTAGATTTCAGAAATCACATCATAAAATAACATAAATTCTCAATGGGGAGAAAGGGCACCACTCTTCTACATCTCCCCTCTTTGGTTTTGATGCTGTTACATGAAAAAAGGTGTCCACTGACCAGCTACAGGATATGAGAACATGAGACTGACATTCTGTTCTCAGCTTTCTTAGTCTTCCCCTGGAATCTAAGGCCAGATACTCAGCACACAGACAAGAGCTTCTTCAAGGCTTTTGTAAATTCAAAAGTGTCAGGTACTTGCAGGGGCATCTAAATATTTTACATAAGTCTTTATGCAACTTTTGTTCCACTGAGAATTCATCTACTACCCTCCAAACTCTTGGCACTCCCACAAGTAGTGAAATAAGTGTCTAAAGGAACCTGGGGGAAATGCAGCACTTGTAGCAAGTTGCTGCTGTCCCCCACCCCCGCCATGGTTCTGTTCTAGATCCGCTTTTGTTGCACTCTGACAAACCCCGAGTGGGAAATGCTGCTCATGGAGAAGGAGGAAGTATTGCATTCATTACATGGAGGATGTGAAGAGAATCTAAGTGAGACAAGTTGGATAGGAATGGAAATTCAGAAAACAAATTCATCCATTAACTGAAGTGACCCCAACAGTACTGGGAGTTTAATACTGAGCACTTTTTTCCCTATAATTCAAGAAAGATCATAACAGAAATACAAAGACCTATCAAGAAAAGACAAGACATTTCTCCACATCTCATTTGTTAATAAGAGCATTAACACAACAGAGCCAGTCTTACATGATCACTTGGTCCTAATTTAAGACAGAGGCCTAGGAAAAGTACAGAGAAGCTATAAAAAGTACATTGGAAGAAGAAATAGAGATTTTACCAAAATTTGAGTATTTACTATTCTGTCTTTGTCATGTTACATTTTCATGCTCCCAAAAACATACATTTGTCTACTAAGAGACTCTCAGCTACAGATGATAGCGCTAAATAGATCACGTTCAGTCTTAGCTGAGTAACCCCAAGAATCAATTAACATTATCTATATCCAGTAAGCCTCATTCCTAAGTACAGGAAGGTTTTAGCATATAAATTAATTAAGGTACAAATGAAGGTTTCCTGTCCTGTTCCATGGAAACACCGGAAGAGAAAAGTTATTGCGCAATTACAATTTTCCCCACTCACCGTCTCCAAGGATGAGAGAATGACAGGTCTCCAAATCTGGATTCCTCAGCCTCTTGAGAGATGACTGAAAATTGACATGCTGCCCCCAAAACATTCTCCTTAACTTTGCAACTCTGCAGATGTAAACCATCACTGCCCCTAATGTTGGATGTGAGGCCGGTCTTGACTGAAAACTCACTTATTCTCTTGTAACACTGTATGCACAATTCAAAGAGAACTTACCCCAGCTTCTTTGTCTTCTCTTTTTTTTTTTCCCCCCAATCTTTCCATCCTCATCCAGCTCTTCCAGCATACAGCAAGTGCATTTCCCTCTCCAAGGGCTCTGGCAGATGGGTGACAGATATGTCCAGCAGTCCCAGAGCAGGTCAGAGGGAGCAGGAGCCACAGCCCACCTGGTACAGCTGGACAAGGCTGACATCAAACTCTACAGTCTCGTCTCTCAAGTTAGTTATTCACAGGAAACTGTGGGGGAAAAAAGTAGTGCTTGCACTTAGAGCAGGTCAGGATTTGGACCAACCTGGAGATAAAAGTCAATGTTTATTAATACTTCTGGCCTGGCAACCACCTTTGTTTTTATTGATTATCCCCCAAGCACTGTTTTTTCTCAATTTGATCAAGAGCCTGTGGTTTTGCTTTATTTGTTTAGAAAACAAAACCCAAGGATATGTTTCTGAGCTGAGCAGCAGCTGGCTTGGCTGTTTAAAAGCTTCCCTGCCATTCTGCATCATATCTCTTCCTAGGCTGAATGGAGCACCAGGGAAAGCTTCTTAGTTTTATATCCTAGTCCCCTAAGTAAGGGCTAGGACGTAAAAATTGCCAGTAAAAGCTTACATAGCTGGGGATATCAGAACATTCAGGCCCAAGAACAACTTTTCAAGTTTTTACAGTTGCTTTTCCAACTATCAATAGTAACTTAAATTTTATATTACCCCATGGTTCTTTTCCGTGCAAAGTTATTTGCTCATCTGCATAGGCACCTGTATTTAAATAATAATAAGCAGGTAGCTTACCAAACTGTCCTACGAAGAGCTAAAAAGCCATTGAGTCAAGACAGAGCTGAAGAGCAGCAAAAGCAGAGCTGCTCCACATGGAAAAATAAACCTGGACTCAGGCAAGGACTAAATATCTACCCAGCCTGATCTTAACTAGAGTGCCTGAAACTGGTCCCAGATGGGTCTGGTTGGAGTGATTAAAGGCCTATCTGTGCCCTCAGGTGACAGAAAGGCCTGAAAGTCTTCATGAGCTCTCAAGCTCCTGCCTCCAAGGATGTCTGATACGACAAAGACAAAACCTTCGTGCATGCACAGACAATCTAAAGAGATGAGCGTGATCAGAGCAGCTCAGGGGCTGAGCCTAGGGGAACAAATATCCTGTGATATTATCTGTGGTTTGACAACTTTGCAGCTGCATTTTTCTCACCAAAGTAACTATTTGTTGCCCATGGTGTGTCAGTGATGTGTCCTTCATATTTCTGCATCTTTTTGCAAGATATGAGTTTAATCTGACAGAATTTTTCCTTTCTTTTTCTCTTTCTCTTTCCTGTCGTTGGTTTGGCTTTGTTTTTCTGCTGTGCTTTACCTCCTCGCTGTACCACTGGGCAAGTCAAAAGTTTAAGGCAAGAAAGACTTTCTGTGGAAATCTGGCTCATGGAGAAGCGTTTGCTTAGTTCTTGTCGATTCAACACACTTTTATTCTGTGCCTGATCTAACATATCCCTACCTCACAAACACGCCTTTCTGTTCTTTGCCCTTGCATCCTCGGAACTAATTTCCTCCGGGTAGCCTCAAACGGCTAAAAGAAACACCTGAAGCAGCTCGATGGCCTGAGGTCATCGATGAGGTGGTGTCTCCGGGCGGGATGCGAGTGGGTTACCCAGAGCAGCCGCCGGCGATGACAGCGCTCCCCACCGCCTTCTCCCCCCGCGAGCGGGGCGGAGGGAAGGGGAAGGGAGGAAGGGCAGCCGCCCCCTGGGGTTTCGCTCCTCCCCTTGCCGCTTCTCGGAGGCCAGGTGGCGGCAAAGGGCGCGGGAGGCGAGGGGAGCGCTGCCGCCGGGGACCGCAGGTGAGGGAGCGCGGGGCGATTCCGGAGCGACCTTGACCCGGCGCGGGCAGGGGGCACCAGCGGGCGGCTCTGCGCTGCCCCACGGCACCTGCGGCGGGGCTGGGGCAGGATTGCCCGACAGCCCGGGTTTGTTCCTTTCTTTTACAACCCTTTTCGCTGCGGTTCGGCGCGCTCTGGGCCCCCGCGGGCGCCTCCTTCGTGGGGCCGCGGCCGCCCGGCACTTCCTCAAAGGCGGGCTCTGCCCCGTAGGCGCTGCACCCCGGGCACTCCCGGGCTCCCAGGCACCTTCCAAATGACACCAGGCACCGCCTGCCCGAGGGATATTTCGGGAAACATCGTTTCACCCCTCTTGACCTAAACCCCGGATCGGTGGCACGTTGCTCTAGCACGGCTCTCATCCTGCTCTATTCCCACTCAACGTTTGAAGTTTGGGGCTGTAAGGGCTAAAATCTGCGGAGAGCTCGATCTGTAGAGCCACTGCTACTTTTCAATAGCTGGGTTGGCCAAAAGGCACTGTAGGAATCCCGGCTGGAGTCAGCAGTAGCCTGAAGACATGTTTGCGGCCTGTTTGATCCACCCGTGCCAGGCCTTATAGCTGAGCCCACGTGGAGCCCAGGAGCTGGAGCACGTTCCTGAGCAGATCCAGGCTTGACCTGAAGGTTGTAAGATGTGGAGCTCTGACAGTTTGGGTTTGGTTGGGGTTTAATACTATGTGCCTTGTTGTCCTCGTTGTTTTGTTTGACCTGTTTTCGAGACCAGGCTTTGTTTGTGCTGCGTACTCCGGTAGATTTACTACTGTTTGTGTTGCCTTATCTTCAGACTGAAACCTCCTGAAGAGGAAGTGAGAAAGAGAGCCGCTTTAGGGAATGATGGAGTGCCAGGATTAGTGCACTGAAGCCATGGTTTTCCAAGCCAGAGTGAGTGAAAGAAAGGGTTTCACCCACTTCTTGGGCTGCTCATTTTCATCCATGTCAGCACAAGCATTTGTGTGCAGAATTAGATTGGGAAGCGAAACCAAATTTAAAAAGACACACCAAAAAAATCGAGATCAGCTCCTAAATGTTTTTGCGGGCCCAAGAGGGCCAATGAGATTGCTGCTGTTCTGTAACAATACTGGTTTATAGAGGAACAACAGTGGGCGGAAGTATAGTTCATCTGCCAGAGTGCAGCCCTGTGCTCCTGAAATAAAAATCACACAGTTCTCATCCTTTGGCTGTGGATTATTTTAGAAGTCGTTACTGATGTTTAGGAGCATGACTAGGGGCATTTTAACTTCAGTAAAGTTAGGATTTTTGTTTTGCTATGAATACAGTGCAATGGCAGCTGTTCTCTGCACCTTGTACTGCACTTGTGCTGAAAGCCTCTGCTGCCTGGGAGCCTACCTCGGGAGCTGGGTCTTGGATGCTTTAGGAGAGCCACAGCCCTTCCCTCCATGGATACCCCCTGGTCTAATGCATACCTAAGCTTGTAAATCCATGTGGCACATAGCAGCACAAATTCAAAATCCTTTATCCCAGAGGCAGGAAAGCCGGTGTTTCCCAGTGTCCTACACAATGCCTTTATTTACCAAGGCAAGCCAAGCAAACTTCTTGGATAAGTATCAACCCTTGTTGGTTTAGTAACTATTTGGTGAAAAGGTGTAGGCTGGCACATCCAAGAACCCAGTTAACAATAGCTCTTGTTCCATAGTGTAAATTGGCCTCTTGGAGTCATACAGTTACAAAATTGCAGTTTTCTGACTTAGGGCTCTCTATATGTCTTCCTAATTTTGGAATTTCAGAGCAGACTCCCAGCACCATCCCAGTGAAACTTGTTGGTAAGGTGATTTCCCCCTAAAAGTATGGCTTTGAGCTGAACAGATTATTCATTTATAATGTCATTTTTTAAGGGGGAATCCATGTAATCTTTAACACGTACATTTTCATTACCTTTATGTTTGTCAGTGCTTTTTGTTATTAGTCAGATTTGTCATTACCACCTCATTTCTATTATCCCTTTGATAATGAATTTTGTATCAGTAAGGTTGACACCAGGTATGGCCTAAGCCCAAAGAAGTTGAAGGAACCATGTCTACAACTCCAGTGTTCTGAGAACAGATTTTCAGAGAACTTCACTGAAACAGATGACCTTGATTTATGCTGTACTCCATAACACGAGTACTGTATGATGTGTAATTTAGCAACATACCAGAATTCTTCCTGTTGAAATCCTTAAACCATAACATGTTAAGAAACGTGGATAACACCTGAAAGTCCAAGGAAGATTAAGCTGTAACAGACTGGCTGCTCAGGTGCAAAAGCCTCCTTATGTGTCTGGAAGGGAACCTCACAATGAACGTTGAACAGGGCTCTGCCCCAAAGTAGTATCTTCTGGCACTAAAAGCTTATTTATTATCTAATTGGTAATGGAAAGCTTTGTTATTATAAATTTGGTAAATAGGTGGATTTAAATTTTCACCCTGTTTCTAATCTTTAGCTTAATTTTACGTTAGTGTAACCTAAAACTGCTCTGATCTTGTCCTGCAGTCAGTCTTAGAAAAGGTCGTTCCTCCTCTCACTCCTCATCTGTGACAATTATCCCTGATTTTTCCAGATTTGACTTAACTTTTAGACTAAAGATTTTAAATTACTAAATACTTGTTTTAAAAAAGATCTACAACAGCCTGTTAACATTGTTACATCCCCTCCGGCTTAGTTATTTTTCATGTTAGAAGTAGTCTGTGTAGGGCACCTTCAGCAGTGTCTGTGACCTGGGTTCTCATGTACTGCTGAAAGTTTGCAATAAATGGAATTCATCCACTTTACTGCCTAAGCCTCAACTGCAAAGGCTTGTTTCAGGACAGAGAGCTGATGTGGTATCTTCTCTCAGTGGTCAAATATCACAAATCCTGCCTGCAGCATCAGTCACCTTATACCTACAATCTTTCCTTCAGGAATTAGCAGAACTCAGCTGATGATAACCAAAGCTTCTACTTGGAGCATCTTCTCTAGTTTGGCTTGGCGTGATTACGGCTCACCTGTCCTGGGAAGAGCCAGGTGGGATCTCAGAGAATTCACCCTGCTGAGAAGAATGCATGCCTATCCCTGTGCAAGTCAGCAGGAACTGCAGATCTGTGCCTGAATATTGCTAGCAGAGAACCACTAAAGTTATTTGTGTCCCCTCATATCTACCCAAATAGGTAAAATTACTCTGGATTTAGTCCCGTGGGACCAAGCTGGCAGAAGTGCAAGTGTAAATTTGATTTGCAGTGAAAATTACAGCCCTAAGTGTACAAGTCAACGAAATTCCTTTGTTCATTGGACAGATTGCCAGAACAGATCCCAGCCACAACTGCAGGCTTTACAGTGTCCAGGCTGGCAGATCAGCCCTGTATGGTAGGAAAACCCAGGTAAAACTGAGCTCTCTCTACCCAACTGGAGGCATCTGGGTTGGGGGCATGGTGAAATCAAAATAAAACCAAAAAATCCCACATGCCTATCTTGCAAAAGTAATCACAAGAGCAGAGTCTAGTTCAGAGGTAACTAGATAAGAACACCTCTGAAGTTCCAGCCAAGGCTGCTGCAAAGTCTTGGCAGCATGGAATTATATTGAGGCTATGGAGAAATGCATTTGTTTCAGAGAGTGGAGGAAAAACACCCTGGTTTTGTTGGTTTGCTTTTGCAGAGCTTACACAGATCTTTCCAAGATGGTTTCCTCAAGTGAATACGGATCTCACATCTGGGAGCTCTTGCTGAGAGTTGATCATCAACATGAAAATGTACCTAAGGAATTTCCAGTAGCGGTGACAGGGGACCTTCATGTTGGAGGACTGATGCTGAAATTAGTAGAACAAATCAGTGAGTAAAGACCTGTTTAATTTGCACAGTGTTGTTAAAGTAATATGTGCAGCTTTCCCTTTATGAAGAAAGGCTTCTGTGTGTTTTGAAATGGCACTGCCTCACTTCTGTGTCACAGCACACAGCATGGAAGTGCCCAGACTCATGGTTTTATGTGGTCAGAACCCCTCCCTGTGTTCCACCCTCTGTGGCTAAAGCCCCTGTGCTACCATAGTGCAAACAAAACTTTGGGTTTGCCTTTCAGTTAGACAAAAATAATTAGAGAAGGCAAACTGTTCAACTCCCTTTCCAGATAGATGGTATAGGTGGGTAGTTTGGGGGGCACTAGAGGTAGGTGATACCCTGTTCATCCACCCGAGGCAAAGAGACAGGATGAGTTGTTAAAAGACACTTCAGATGTTACTGTTTCATGTGCTATTGTGGCATTCTAGCCAAAATCTGAGCCATGTTATCCGTTGCATAGATCCAGTAGGGAAGAGCTGTGAAAAACCAAGACTGGCTGAGTCAAAGTTAGGAAATGAAAAGTTAAATCCCCTGTGTACAGTCATAGCAGGTGAGCACAGGAAGAAAATCTGTGATCACTTCTACCACCCTCTCTGCACACTTACACACACAGTTCAGCCGGAAACTGATGGTAGCCAGAGTTTCTGCTGGGTCAGAAGACTAATTTTTCACAGTATTTTTTTAACTAGTACTCAAATGGTGTGAAAAGCTTTCTATATTAGTATTTAAATCAAATCTGTAACTGTGTGATTTGTGTCAGCATCTCTCTTGAGACACAGTTCTTACCAGGGAACTCCAGAATAGGACAGGGCTTTCCAGTGTTACGAACACGCTGAGGAATAGCCTCTGCTGGTGGAGCTGATGAGGAACAAAGAATGATGCAGAAGACTGAAACAGCTTGGCCAAGATCACACAGAAATTTTACCTGCTACTACACGTTGACATCTGGGAAGTTATCTAATCTTGGAATTCCCATGGGACTGAGAGCAGCAATACTTTCCTTATGCATGTGCTGCTTCTTAGCTGTGTGTAACCAAGACTTCTAACACTCTAGAGATGAGCTGCTCAGTGCTGCTCCCAGGAGGTTGTGGAAGGGCTTGTGCCCATCTGGGGTACGCACGAGGTTTTGTGGGAGGATTTACAGCTTGTGCTGGCAAGTTGTGAAGTGGGTACCCTTGGTTTTAGTCCCTATCCCAGCGCAATCCAAACAGCATTGGACCATGTATAGCACCAGATTCAGGAGATACTCTTTCCCTATGGATATCCACAAGATTAAGGCAGTGCCACAGTCAGTACCTAGGCTAGCTCTTCAAGGAAAACCAAGTTAGTTCCCAGTGCCACAAGAATTCAACAAATGTGGTTCTAGGTCTCAGGAACTGTAGTCGCTGCTTTAATGCAAAGAAATATTCCTGTTTGCAAAGAAAACCAAGTTTTTTATATATAGTTTAAGCTCCATAGTTTATTAATAACCATTTTGTATTTTCCTAGAAATAGCACAAGATTGGTCAGACTATGCTTTTTGGTGGGAGCAAAAAAATTGTTGGCTTCTGAAAACCCACTGGACACTGGATAAATGCGGGGTGCAGGCAGATGCTAAGCTGTTCTTTACTACTCAGCACAAAATGCTGCGGCTTCGCTTGCCAAACATGAAGACTGTGAGACTGAAAGTCAGCTTCTCTTCTATGGTTTTCAAAGCTGTCAGTGACATCTGCAAGACTCTCAGTAAGTAAAGCTAAATCTCCTCTGGCACCTAAGTTGGAGCATTTTATTGGGTGATTTTGTTTTGATGCCAAGTCTTTCCTCACAAAACTGTTTAACTCAAAGAGAAATTTGACACAGATTTTTGGATTTTTAGCATGCAGTGTGTGTCAGTGGTTCTCAGGCTCTGTGATAGCTGATGCAAACACTGTCAGAAATATGTCCCATGAGCTGCAGGAGTACTGGATAGCCAAAGTTAACAGTTCGATAGGAATCCTTATCCTCCTGGAGCAGGTCTTGGTCCTGATTATTCTGTGCCATTGATGAAGAGCTTGAGGTTATCAATGTCCTACACCAGCTTTCACCACAGGCAATTTTACTGATGTTAACTAATTTATCACCTGTTTTCACTAGCATGAATGATATTCAATCTACCTAATTGTTATATGTATTCACTTCAGAAGTAGCTTGTTTTAAATGTTCAGAACTGTTATCTGCCCAGATCTATTCAGGTCAGGACATACCTAATGACCCCACCCCAGCCCATGAATGTCTCAACAGCAGAGTCCCCAAGTCTCTACTCTTTCCAATAATGGAGCATTTCCAGGTATAGGGTTTGGAGCATGCCAGATGTGTGATCAACAGGAATCAGCTGGGTCTGCAAACAGTGTTCAAAATCCCTCTGTTTTAGAGTAAAATAGGGATTAAATTCCTCATTTTAATTTAGCTCTTCAAATCTTAGCCCATTAACACACTCATCTTCAGATGGAATTTACAGCCTCATGTTGACCAGCTTTCAATTTCATCTCCTAGCAGTGGATTGTGAAAGGTGTAGTATGTCTTTATTATACTTAACAGCTCTGATATAATGATACCATAATTGTTCAACTGGCATTTGGCCAAATTAAATATTTCTGCCTATGTTTTCCTTACGGATTGTGTCAGTACTGTAACTTTGCTTGTGAGTGAATACTGTCAAAAATGTCTTTGCTTACCCCAGGGTAAAAGTGTTTTTAAGAAATGAAGTGCCAGGTTTGCAACTGGGAATACCTGTCTGATTCAGTGGTGCTTTAGGGAACAGTGAGAGCCAAGACAGAATCTTGTACAAGAAATACAGTGAATAATAAAAGGCATGAACTTCAATTACAATTGTTCTTGCTTATTCATAGTTCAGATATTTCATTGACGTTATTATGCTCAAAGGTGACTGCAGAGCCATTAGGGAGAAAGAGCTTTTTTCCTGATGTTCTAGAATGCAGTTATGCTTCCTACAAAAGCAGGCTTAGATCCTGTCCAAACTCAATCTCACAGCCCAGTCTTTGGCTTTGTTATAAATTAGTGGATTTTCCACAGCTACTACTTTCAACCTGCTAAAAATAAAATTCAGATTGCAACATGAAGCTTCCTGAAATGCTATTACTAACCATGGGTGCTTTTTTGGATGTAATCATCTTGCTTCACTTCCCAAACTGCCATTGTAGATATCAGACGGTCAGAAGAACTCTCTTTGTTGAAGCAATCAGAAGGCACACTCAAAAAGAAAAAGAAAAAAGACAAGAACAGCAAAGAACCAGCTACAGAAGATATCTTAAACCTATGCAACTCTCCAGTGAGTTCTGGATTACCAGGTAATGAAAAATCAATATGATTTTATTCTTCTGCCTGAAAGTCAAAAAGAGGAAGAAATTCTTTGTTACGCAATTAAACCCAGGGAGGCCAGTTTTCTGTAGAATGGTACTCTTAGAGACACAGTTGGCCTGAAATCAGTGGCTTCAAGAAATATCCAATATATCAATATTTTCCAGTTGTCTGTATAAATGTTTTCTTTCCACTGATACGAGAAAGGCCACACTAGAAAACAGGTTGTGGCCCTGCACACAGGATGTGCTGCTGCTCTTTGAAAATGTGGGACCATGCTTAAAATATTCATGCAATTTGGCAACCTGCAAGGAAAATAAGGAATAAAGGCTTAAAAGCATGTGTTTCCCATGTCCAACACGACTGAGATATCTCGCAGAGCAAGAAAGAGCATTTCTATCCCTGAGGTCACCTCACCTGTGAAAGAGCAAGGCCAGCTGGAAACAACAGCGACAGAAGACTGTCTTGAAAGAAAAGGGTTATTTTTTTATGATGGAAAGTGGTAAACAGGACCATTTTTCATGGGAATAATGTTATGCTCTTAACTTGCAGCAAATACAGGTTTATATAGTAAAACCATGACACCTGTTTATGATCCTGTCAGTGGCTCACCAGCTTCTTCCACAATCACTTGGTTCAGTGACAGTTCCTTGACTGAGCAAAACTGCAGCATCCTTGCCCTCAGTCATCCCAACTGTTCTCCGGAAACGCTAGCAGAGATGTACCAGCCACGGACTTTAGCTGACAAAGCCAAACTCAACTCAGGGTAAGGTGCCTCTCTTGAGATCCTTTTGTTTTAAAATGAGGAATAATGTCATTGTGCAGGCTCTGGACTAAATTCTGTTGTTAGACAAAGGCAAATTCACTTGAGCTCTGTGGGCACAGCTAAAGGACAATTTGGATGGCAAACTCCGAAGGGTTTAAATGGACAATGGAAAGAGACGTGGATAAATTCAATAATTTTGCATTAAAAATAGGTGACTTACTGACTTCTGCACAACTAATCATTGCTTATTGTATATACACAGAGAATGGAAGTTGCAAATCTATGTGAATGTTCCACCTTCTTAGTTACATGAATTTTCCCTGGACTTGCAGGAATTAGAGCTGTTTGTTCCCACTTTTGTTTCACAATTGCACTGAAGCTCTGCATGTGTGATGGTTTTTCCTGTACAGATAAATCTGTGGGTTGTTTTCTTCCACAGCTGGCTGGATTCATCCCGATCACTTATGGAACAAGGCATTCTGGAGGATGATCAACTTCTTTTACGCTTTAAATATTACACTTTCTTTGATTTGAATCCAAAAGTAAGAGCTTTGTTTTTATTGCTGTTCATTGTTGGCCTGCTTTCATGTCAACGAGCTGTATAGTAATGTAGAATTACTACATATAGTAATATAGCTATATACAGGATTTTAGCTAGGATTTGTTACAAGCCCTTCAGAGATCAAATCCAGCTTCTTCCCCTCAGCTATGGCTGCACTTTTACCCTCTGGACACTGAATCCTCACATGAAATAAGATCTTAAATATAAAGATGGGATCTGAAGAGCACCAGAAACAGTATCCATATTTCCAGAGGGGCTGGTTTACTTTCTGCATCTCTTTTAACATGAAAAATTAAGGGGAAAACTAGACCAACAGTATCCTAGATGATGTAATGATATGAGCCCTAGTTTTGAAAATGAACTTTAAAGTGTTCCACTGCCCTCACTGAATTTCACAGCTTCTCTGGGCTGCAACCCTCAGAAGCAATCAGGGCACTTTCCTGTTCATCAGGCATGGTTTTGAGTGAAATGCCACCCCCACTAAAATCCAGGTATGTGTCTCGACTTCAGCAGCCCAAACATTTCCCTTCTTTGCCCCAGCCAGCCACAGAGCCACACAAAAACAACCCAAAGAGCTTCAGGCAACTTAATATCACCTCTACTGGGAGAGATCTCGCTCCAGGGCTTACTCTCACTTCACCTACATTTCACTAGGGCTTGAATATTTCTGTGAGTCACTTCAGCTTATTAACCAAGTAGATAATAAGAAATAATCACTATCTAAAAAACAGATGGTGAATTAAGGCAGATCTGGCATATGTCAAGCCAGTGCAAAGACAGAACCAGAACTGAGCAAGCCAAGAGCAGAAGAGAGGAAGTGAGGAACAAGAGTTCTGCAGGTCACACTGGTATCAGCTGTGTCACATGATTTCCACGCTCCCAGTGTGGTTTCACATCTTGGTTACACCAGTCCAAGGCCTCCTGCCTCAAAAGGGGATGTCTGAGTCCTACCTTCTGCCTCAGCCAGGGGCTCCCAGTTCATTTTCTGTTGGCTCAGCAAGCACTGAGACCATGCACACAATCACAGGAGCTGGTACCAGAGAAGGATGGGAAGAAGGCACAGATGGGAGGAGGAAGAAAACAACACTGTGGTTCAGCCCAGCGTGAGATCAGCTGCAGCTGGTTGAGAATCTGTACCTTGGAGGTCACTGATGTGCAGTGTTGTTCTCTTTCTCACAGTACGATGCAGTGCGAATCAACCAAATATATGAACAAGCCCGTTGGGCCATCCTGCTGGAGGAAATTGACTGCACAGAGGAAGAAATGCTCATCTTCGCTGCGCTGCAGGCACGTACTTGATCCAAGTTGCAAAACCTGTTCCCTCAAGAGGCAGGCACAGGTTAGGACAAGACTAGGATAGAGTCCAGGCCAATAGCTCTGCTTGGATTGGGGGTCTGCTCTTGGAGTGAGAAACAATAAGCGGCATCCGTCTGGCTAAACCAACTAAACTCAGTAGCAGCAGTAACACCATTATTCAAACAAATATAGAACTATTTAGTAACATTATCTGCACCTGGAATGTAATTTTGATATCAGATATCAGAGGAGTAGTATGAAGTGTTGCTTCCCATACCAGCTACCATCCTTTTACCTCTTTTTCCTGAAGGTTTCTGTAATACACACTTTCACAACACACAGAAAACAAGCTGTAGCACAATATGAAGACAGGGAAACCCTGGAGTACATGGAAAGTTAACATGATTGAGCATGGCTTAGTCTTTGACCATAGGTAATAAGGCACAAACCTTTATTGATAATCAATTCCTTCCTTTTAAATGTAAATGCAGCTGCCAAAAATTGACAGCCTGTCACTGCAGAACACCAAGTTTCCACCCGGTATGGACGGCAGGACTAGGGATGCAAATGTAGCACCAAGTCAGCCTCCCAGAACAGGGACAATTATTCAGCGAAGGAATACAAACACTGATAATTAAGATAGGAAACTCATCAGCCATTGGACTGGAGGTCACAATGGACACGCCTGATTCTTTGTGAAAACCCCCTGCTGCCTGCAGAACTTCACACAGTTGTCTGAGACCCAGGAGATCAAATGGTCTGTTTTCCAGTGCTGTGATTGTGTGTTGCTGATTGATATATATTGACTATTGGATACTGATGTTTTATTTTAGTATCATGTAAGCAAGTTATCATTATCATCAGAGGCACAAGATTTTACCTGTGAATCAGAAGTAGATGAAGTAGAAGCTGCCCTTTCTAATCTGGAAGTGACCCTGGAAGGTGGAAACAAAAGTAACATTTTGGTACGTCCTTTGGGATCCCAGAATTGCTTTCACTGTGGCAAATGTGTTGACTCTGATGAGCCTTCCTGGTTCTTGATTTTAACAGTCAGTTACAGAGTGCATTGTATTAAAATAATTCCTAATTATTCCCCGTAGGAGGACATCACAGACATCCCAAAGCTTGCTGATTATCTCAAGCTAGTTAGGTGAGTTGTTAAAATTAATAATAAGGTATAGAAAACAAAATGTTTAACCTTACAAGAGATCTCTTGAGTTTTTCTTTCTAATCTAACAGTAGATCTGATGGTTATAAATTAACAAATACACCAGATAGGTCTAACCAGCCTAATATTCTATTCCAGTCTTTCTTTTCCTGCTTCTGATAAAGTTTCTTGGCAAATCTTTCCAGCTCTTGGAATGCTGGGTAGCTGTACTTGTACTTATTGAAAGACCCTGCTTTTTGTGTTTCCTAGTGCTCATCAGTCATCACCCCTAAACGAAAGAGCCTACAGTTTTCTTTTCAATCACATTTACTTTTTTTGCCAATGAAAAACTAGAAGAAACTTGCAGTTATCCCTGAGAAGAATTTCTGAAAGTAACCCCAGGGAATGTCTTCTTTAAACAAAAGAAACAACCAAGTCACCCCTTTTGGAGTCTGTTTTTTCTAATATCAAAATGAGTTTCTGTGATCCCATTATAATATCTTGATTTATGGGTGATTTAAATGACTGTAGAAATCTCAAGTCTGTAATGCCTTTTATCACAAAACAGTCTTTGTGTTTTAGAAAGATAAAGTGTTCTGTTGTACAGATATTTATCAGATTCATTCCGTTGACAGATGGTACTTTTAATCAGGGAACTGAAAACTGCACCTGAAAAATTTTACAGTTTACTGTTGTTAACTGGTAACAATTGTTAATTATTAATTTGCAATTAGAAATTTTATTTGACATTCAAATTATTAAGGTGGCCTAAGATGAAAGGGAGTTTAAGCTTTTAACAATGTGTTATTTGTTTTTCCCCAGCAGTAGAGCAGATTGCTTTTAAAAGCATTCAGCGGTTATTTTTCATCATGAAAAAGTTCCTGTATAAATGATAAATCACTTACTAAACCTAAGACACTGTAGAATTTAGGTTTCTTTAAAGAAACAACACTTTGTGACTATAATTATTTGATTAATTGTAAACCTGAATGCAAAGCTCTGCATGACCTACTGCTGACTGTTCATATTTTATTCTTGTTTATTCGCAGTGTGCACCACATTAGCACAGCAGTAAATGCTGCTTTTACATGGGGACAGGATTTTGGAGAACTACAACTTTTTTTTTCAAAAACAACAAGAAAAAGCTTTCTAAAAACTTTTCAGCAACTTTTTGGGGGATAGAAAAATTAAGTTTGTCTGTCTAAAAACATTACAGTCCCTTATTTTTGAAGAATGTCACTGAATTGAAAACTAAAAGCCAAATTATTTGGTAGTTTTGAAAATCTAAGGTTTTTTTAATTTAAACAAAAATTGCCATTTTCTACAAAGGGATCTAAACTAGGATCTTTAGAAGGAGTCTGGAGAAGGCAAGAGAATATATAATGCATCATTGTTTTCCAGCTAGTTTTATACTCTTTGTACTATCATCTCAGATTTAAAGGGAAATACTGGAATCTTTTTTTTCTTTGTAACTTCATTGATGACCTTTGGCACTAGTTGTGAAGTATTTCTCTACTCAAATAGTGCTGATATCTCTGGTTTTTTCTCCTGGAGGGCTACAAAACCTCTATAAATTTAGTGAAGGAATAGGATTTTGTTGTGTTAGATGTTATTCAGATTAAGCCAAAAAAGATGGTCTCTGCTTCCTTACAATGAATACAAGTTGGTTTTATGGTGAAAATATTAAAGATAAGGAGCTGTGAAAAACTGTTGCCAATTCCAGTGCACAATAACAAACAGAAGGTTACATTGCTGTTACTGAGTTCATAGAAAAAGGAGAATTAGTCTGTTAGAAGGGAATGGCTTTGATTAGGAATGGAAGAAAAAAATGCAAAAAAGCATAGATGGGATTCAGCTAAAATCTGTAGTAAAAACCACATCCATACCTGGGATAACCTGGGTTATATCCAGGCTTTTCCCACCCCCTCACTGACAGGTGTGAGTAACCCAACTGAAGCCAGGGGTATGACCTTGAATTTCAGAAGCAGTGTAATATTTGTGAGTGACTCAGCAATTTGTACTTGTTCATATAAACAAATGAGATTTCTTTTTTTCTTGCAGGCCGAAGAAGCTGTCACTCAAAGCTGTCAAGGCATATTGGTTTGTCTTCAGAGACACTTCAATATCTTATTTTAAAACCAAGGAATCTGCACAGGGAGAACCTGTTGAGAAACTAAACCTAAAAGGTAGGAATTTTCCTTTTTTTCCTTTTTCTGTTGCATTTGGGAACTGAATAAAACAAGAAATCCCTGCTAGACTCAGGAAGGCAAGCACAACAGCATTTAATCTTGGAGCTTTTTCAATTCCTAAGACTCCTAAGCAGACAGATTGCACCTGCAGAAGAGGCCTAAACAGAAAGGATTCAATAGTTCAACCCAAGCCAGGATTATCAGAGCCTGATCTGTAAAATGCCACGTACTGCTGAATTCTAAAAGATGAGTCAGACAGAGAATGTGACTTGTGGAATGCTCTATTTCCAATTATTTGTACTCTGTGTTAAATGGTAGCGTTCCTCTCTGTCCTTGGCAAACACACACTGGGCAGCACAAGATTAGGGATGATGCCATGGGCAGGAATGCCAGAGGTTGCCCCTGCATTCTGCTGTGCAGGGATAGCTCCAAGACCTTCACTGGGCCTTGTTTGTGTGGTGCATGGGGATTTCCATAGCTACAAGTAGCTGCTGGAGGAGGAACCCCAGGTGTGCACCCAGAAACACCAGCACCCTGTATAGCCTCCATCTACATCTACTCCTGCAGGGACATCATTTGTCCAGCATCAGGGAACCAGTGATGCCCAGGACTCATCCTAGAAGAAACCTTTGAAATAGAAGATTGACCCCTGTGAACAAATGGCTCTGCATCCCAATCTGCATATCCTCAGTAGGTCAGAGAATGCATGGGAACAACAGCCAGGGTGGCTGGAATCTCACCAAATAGCCTCTCTCATCAGTACCTCTCATTTTAAGTGCTGAGTATTTCCTAAGATCAGGCTGAGGTTTTGCGAGCACTCTCATCCTTTTACTTCCATGTTGACTCACATGCTCCCTGAGCTCAGAGCATTCATCACCCTGGCAAGCCAGACCAGGCAGTGAACTGGAAAAAAACCCTTTCATTAGGCCTAAGCTTCAAAAGTCTCGGCCCTTGATCTCATAGGAAAACAACCGTGAAGTACGGTGCTTTGCTGTTAAAGTAGTAATTAGTTACTGGTATAGTAATGAAAAAGATTAATTTTCCTTTGATTTCCTGTGATCTAGGATGTGAAGTTGTACCAGATGTAAATGTTGCAGCAAAGAAGTTTGGAATCAAATTGCTAATTCCTGTTGCTGATGGCATGAATGAAGTATATTTAAGATGCGATAACGTAAGTAATAAGATAAAGCAAAGTTTGGATTCAAGACTTTTGGCAGATTGTCTAGAAGACCCATTGTCCTATTCTAGAATTGCTATAGAAAAATGAGGATGCTACAGAGAGTTTATTATCTAAATCTTCAGAAAATTGAAGAATGATGTGGTGGCCTAAAAATACTTAATGGTTGTGGGGACATAAGGACGATAATCCTGTGTTTATCATCAGTTAAGTAAAGCTGGTAGATGGAAAACCAGAACAAACTATCAAAAAAAAAAAAAAAAAAAAAAGAAGGGAAAGTATTTTGTTCCAGTGTTTTCATACAACTGAAGTTTACATTTTGTTTGCTTTTTTTCCTAATTAGAACTCTCCCCATTCAGATGAGGAGAGCACGATAAGGATCTTACATTAGTTTTCAGTTTATTTCATGTGTATTGAAATAGATCAAATTGTGTAAAAATGTTCATTAGGTGAAAACAAGGCATGTGATAAAATTACCAAGAGAATCTATTTCAATGTACTGGATTTGTTTGAAAATTCAAGATGTAACTATTCTGCAAAGGTAGTTGTTTAGGTGGAACCAGTCCAATCAGGGAGGATCAAGAGTATCAAACAATGAATTCTCTTGCAGGAGGATCAATACGCTCGGTGGATGGCTGCTTGTGTTTTAGCCTCGAAAGGCAGAACCATGGCCGACAGCTCTTACCAGCCTGAGGTCCAAAAGATCCTTTCATTCCTACAGATGAAGAACCGGACCGTGTGTTCGCAGACTGCCTCTGAGCCAGAGAATGTAGATATGAAACCCGAGTGCTTTGTCTCACCACGCTATACCAAAAAATTCAAGGCCAAGCAGGTATCCTGAGCATGGCTCGATGGCTGGGTGTGGGTGATTCCAGTGGTTGCTTAGGGGTGAGGCTGGATTGAAGCAGCATTTGGAGGCCATACAGCACAATCACCTTGCAATAGTAATTTGTCCCTTTGCAAGAGGCCTTTTCTTTTTACAGAACATAGGGACAGGTGTCTTGGCACCTCCTCCAATACCTCTCCTACCTCCACACCCATGCTTAAGTCACCCATGATGTTCTGCTCCTGCTAACACTGAAAGCTTCTGCAGAGTAAGAAAGGAAGGTTTTCAAGGACTGAAAGCTACTGTTTGCATCTGAAACAACAGGGTCTTCTTGTCCTCTTGGCCTGGGTGTCTTTCCTTCCTCTCCTAATTCCTTGTCCACTGCTTTTGCTGTGAAAGAGCTCAGCCTACCCATCCTGAGAAGTCTCCAGTATATGGAGCTAGAGCACAAATCCATTCTTCCCTTGGTGCTCAGGGTCTGTCCCCAGGTGCTCTCTGTGCTGCCTCTGCACAAACGGTGACGACAAAGTGTCTGAACATGGACTCAGAGTTCACGATTTCTGATTTAGTGAAAGCAACAGGATTTTTGTTCTCCAGTCAACTGAAAACTTTCTCTCTTCTGTGTTTCGCAGTTGACCACTCGTATTCTGGAAGCTCACCAAAATGTATCGCAGATGTCCCTAGTGGAGGCCAAACTGCGTTTTATCCAAGCATGGCAGTCCCTCCCTGAGTTCGGCTTATCCTACTACATCGTAAGGTAATTGCACTCCCACAACCATGTCAAGCTGCTGGAACGTGTTTGTGCTCAGTGATTTGCAGGAAGTTCTTGAACTCCCTGTTCTGAACACATTCTCTGTTTTTAATCTCACAATTTTTTTTTAAATTCTAGTGACTTCCATACTGCTGGGTTTTTCTACAGCACCCAGTGGCTCCATTTCTGGAGTGAGCCTCTGTATTACATCTGCCTTCATACAGACCTGTCGGGTTTAGTCTGAAGTAACCTATCACTAGGATTAAACCTTCACTGTCACAAACTCACTGAAATGTAAAAAATGCACATTTCATTGGTGTGCTCAGGTTTGCAGTATGTGTTCACTCTGACCCTTCCTCATTACAATGTGATAGAATGCTAATTTCTTTTGTATTTCATGAAGAGAGCAGCAAATGATCCCTTTTTTAGGTCAACCCAGAAGGGCAGTGAGCACAGGAAAGGTCCTTCCTTGGACACAGCAGGGTTCTGACCTGCACTCTTTTCTCTCAACAAAGCACCAAAAAGCTGAAAAGTACTGACATTACCATACTTGCAGACACCTTCCTTAATTTGTGCTTAACACCCCTTCCAGGGCTAGCTAGGAATAATCTGCAGTATAAATTGAACCAGCTGGGAAGCCCTCTCTGGCACAGAGGCCAGCTGGCATAGAACAGCCCATATCTGGACCATTAAACTCTCTGCCTTTCCAAAACCCAGTAGCCTCATGTGAGCTACCAGATTGTGTTGGTCCCTGGAAGTTCCATCTTCTAAACTGTACCTGGGAGTCATTTGGGTTGGAGTCAGAATTGTGCCTGAACGCAGTGCCCAGAAATGCTCCGTGATCCTGCTGAATTTACTAACACAGGTACACATTTTTCACCCCATCTGTCACCACTAATCCTGTTAAACACACAAAAAACCCAACACCTAAACTGCATTTTGTAGCATAATCAAAGCATCTGGTGGTGAATTTCTGCAAACTGCTGGGCAGTATCTCAGTGGGACATTAAGTAAAGCACAAACTGTGTCCAAGTCACCTTCTATCCCTAAGGTCCAGCTACATAAAAGGAGAGAAGGGTCACAAACAGGATCAAAAATACTAAAAGTACTAACAGCAGATGAGATTTCTTCACAGCCTTCAGCATTAAGGTAGAGGAAGGTAGTTTCATTACCAGAGTAATCTTTTCCTAGCTATTCCCCACAAAAATTTCTGTCCCCCAAAGGTTCTGATACTTTTGTACTTATTTTCATCTCTAATCAGAAGAAAGTTTAAATGTTAAAATGTCTTAGTAATTTTGTAATGTGATTTATATTCAGAAACATGTATATATCAAACAGTTGTTTTGAGAAATCTATTTTGATTATAAAATTTAGGTTAATATAACTAAAAGAACATGTTTCAACATTAGAGAAATGAAGCAATGAAAATTATTTGTTGCCATTTTTTCCAGTAAAAATGTAATCAAGTTCATGCATTTAGGAAGAACAGCATTTTTTTAACAGGAAACAATTAATTGGGAATATTCAGCCAGATCTACCTGCCTGATTATTTTTCATCTTACACCATGGTTCACCAGCCTACACTTTTGCTTTATAACAAATTGTGTTCTAAAGAAGGGTCCAAGCTCCCCTCAATCCCAGGCTGCTGTGACTTTTCCCATGTTTTTTGCACTTCCAGAGGAGAGCAGGTGAAGCGTTTCTCTAGACGGAAATCATTGCAAGCCAGATCTGCTCAAAGGTTTTGGGGTTTTTTTTCAGGTTTAAAGGCAGCAAAAAGGATGATGTTCTTGGGGTGTCCTATAACAGGCTGATACGGATAGATATGGCCACAGGAGATCCTATCACAACCTGGAGGTTCTCCAACATGAAGCAGTGGAATGTGAACTGGGAAATACGCCAGGTAAACCTGGAACAGCTCTGTGTTCAGTCCTTGCATTTCACACACTGAAGGATGCTTTCAGAAAATATTTTCAAACCTCAGTGAAAACATTTTGAACATGTTGTGACATGTTATTAAATAAGGTGTCTGAAGTTTCTTACTGAAATCTGTAGTCAAAAATCAGAAACTAAAAGGTTACCATTTTCAAAGGTTCCTACGAAGCTTATTCTTTACAAGCTGCCCTTGATTTTGATGGGATGAAATCCAGAGTCTTCAAGGTGAATTCCAGCATGTTATGTTTAGTGCTCTATCACTAAAAATCTCCTTTTAACTCTCTAGCTCATGCATCATCTCTAAAGTTGTGGTGATTCAGTCTCTGTTGCAGACTGAGGATACAGGAACCCAATTTGTCTTTGAAATCCCAAACTGAGATTGCAAGGCCTGCAATTCTGTGTCAGTATGTGGTCCCTGATGTTGGGTTATAAAGCTTGAAGCTAGCTCTATAAATTGTAAATTTCTGGAGTGGAACTGATGTGACCTGATGTAAATTGAAGCAGCCTGGAAACTGTTCCTGCTTGTAGAGTTTTCCACATCCATCTGGCGGAACCAGGAGAGATCAGATACACTCCCTGTTGCTCTCCTGCAGTACTCCCTGTGCCAGAGCCTGTAATTCTGGATCAGGTTGCTGGGTTTATGTTAAACCCCTCTCAAAAAAGGCAGAATCCATAGTTAGCAACTAAATTCTCTTTGCTGCATTTTAGAACTAACAGTAGCTGGAAACCAAAACCTGGAGCCCAAAGGCAGATTTAAGGTCAGCACATAACAACAGAGAGATTAAATATTATCCATTAAGTGCACAAAGAGTCAGGAGTGCCATTCCTGCCCTTCCCAGTGTTCACTTTATATGCCATTGGAAAAAAGAGCTAAAAGCACAATTTTGTTGCCTGCCTGAACAAGCAAAAGCTTTTCACCACAAGAGGGCCCTGATATAGCAGCAAAATCAGCAACAAGCAGCCAAACACCCGTAACATCCAGCAACCCAGAAATCTTGGCTAGCAGAGGCAGGTATTGCTTTATCACAGTATTTGTGATCCATCTGTGCTCTCCCACTTGCTCTTTCTTCCCAGCATATATCTGTGTTTGATTTTGCCACGTCTGTTTTCTGTAGGTGGCCATCGAGTTTGACCAGAACGTATCCATCGCTTTCACGTGTCTGAGCGCAGACTGCAAAATCATCCACGAGTATATTGGGGGCTACATCTTCCTGTCAACACGTTCCAAAGACCACAACGAAACACTGGATGAGGAACTCTTCCATAAATTAACTGGAGGTCAGGAATGAGATGAAGTAAACTCTTCCTTCTGCCTGCTTCTTCTTATAGCTGAGACTACCAGAGATTAAACAAAAATATCTCTGATTGTTAATTGCTGGCTACTAATTATTCTACATGTCACTCTTGTAATATGACTGGGACTGTTGACAGTTTTTGTTGAATACTGAAGCTAAGGTCACTGGATGCAGTATGGCAACTCCATCATCAGTACTTAAAAAAATGGAATAATCATTGTTTTTGTTTTGTACAGCTCAATGTTTTTAAATAAACAGTGTCCAGCCACTGGACATTTTTTTAATCTAGTATTTTCAATTGCAGCGACCTGTTTAAGCATCAAGAACATGTAACTTGAGGATATGATACAGTGAATTTTCTTCTCTGTTACAGCCATGCAATTTCCACTGTTAAACTGGCCATTGTTAGAGCCCAGCATTTATCTGAACTAAAGCTGAATAAATACATATTTTAAAGCTCCACGGCTTGTCTAACACTTGCCCTGAGAACACAAAACATTCCATCAGTGTTCCAAAGTCCTGCAGACTAAGCTATCGAAACTCCTGTAGTGATTACTCAGTCATTCAAAAATGTAGCACCCATGTCTACCTTGATCCACCTAAATGGTTTCCTGAAAGCCAGCGAAGCTACAGAGCATTCATCTTGTCAAAATTGGATCCAAAATGTTCAGCTTTTGAGGAACATTGTTAATTACCTGGTTGAAAAATGTGCTTTAGGTACTATCTAAAATTGTTAAAAAGGCCTCTGCATGTGAGCATTTCTGTTTTCTGTCCCTGTTACTCTGTTCCGCTGTGACAGCTCACTGAACTAAACATGTTCTTGTGCGAGGATCTGAAATACCTGTAGAAATGATCGTAAGTGTGTGATGCAGAATGCAAAGAGTGGTGCTCAGAGGTCTGGAGCCCTTCTGCTCTGGAGACAGGCTGAGAGAAATGGGGTTGTTCAGCCTGGAGGAGAGAAGGCTCCAAGGAGACCTTAGAGTCCCTAAAAGGGCTACGAGAGAGCTCGAGAGGGACTTTTGACAAGGGCACAGAGTGATAGGACAAGGGGGGTTGGCTTCCCACTGACAGAGGGCAAGGCTAGATTGGATTTTAGGGAGAAATTCTTCCCTGTGAAAGTGGTAAGGCCCTGGTACAGGTTGCCCAGAGAAGCTGTGGATGCCTCTGAGGAACCAGATCTGTAGCCACAAACTCTGCCTGCTGGAAGAAGCCACACACATCCACCAAGGTGAATGAAATTTGATTCTACCCTGCAATGCATAGGGATCAGTAAAGCAAGAACAGAGTGAAGCTGGGAGAATTCATGAGACTACTGGACAAGCCAAAACTGGTTTCACATATCTAAAGAAATACAGTGGGCAGATGTTGTCATACTACCAAGAGATGCTGCATAAATCACTGTATAAATTCATACACGTCATTGATTTTTATGTAACATCATCTGCTTTTCCCCCAACTCCTGTCAGTGGGCTCCAGTAGAATCACTCCCAGTTTGTGTCAGTTTAAACAAACTACAGTTTTACATTTTGAAAAAAAAAAAAATACAGCCTGCTTCCCAGCCCTCTGTTCTTCCCTGTCTTCAGCACTTTTTACACAAGCTGAGGGACCATCCAGTTTTCCTTCAGTAGAGAATTTACTCACTTGCCACCTGCTTGACACAAACCAAGTATTTTCCTCATGCTGTGAGAACCACCTCTAACAGAGTCCAGGTCCAAACACTGGCCATGTTTAAAGCCTGTCTAGGGGTGCCATGGGAGAGCTAAATGCTCAAGGTAGTACCAGCATCTCTTCCACAGACAGCTGCCTCCCAGACTCAGCTCCCACTTAGGCTTTGCAGTGAGGATCCTGACCATGCCTGCATTGGAGCCCCTTATTTGGCAATGACACACTCCTGTAAATTGCTTCCTAGGAAGCACAGCTCACTGGTTGCCACTCTCAGAGCAGAGCTTGTCACAGAGTGTTTCATGGAAGCCCTGTAGTTGCCACTTGCCTACGTGACCTGAACACAGGAATGCAGAGACATGGGAAATCTGAACGTAGTTCTCATTAGCAGAGTGCATAGCTCATTTCATTGCTCAACAAGCACATTCACTTGCAGTTCAAGCTGTCTGTACTGGGATTTCGGAGAAACTAGCAAATATTTCCATTTTCTTTCGTGCCCCTCCTTCAATCTTACCCCATGTGTCACTGCCTTTCGATGAAATCCTCCGCTGCTACTTTGCAAGGAGGAGCTCTGTCAGCTCATCCAAGCTGTCTGTAAACCCTATCCTTTGCCATTTTAGGTTTAAGGGAATGATTCCCTGCGGATGCCCTCTCTCTGTGTTTCTTTAGATCATCAGCTATGTTTTCTCCTTGCTCCACTCACCTTGCAAGGCCTTTTCACATAGCTAAGAAACACTTAGGAAGGGAAACTGGTTTTATCCAGCTGCTTTCAGTGCTGCATGTGACTGTAGCTCCTCTTCCCACAAGCAGACCCTGGAGAGGTCATAGCAGGAAGGTATGCAGGGCACTCCTGCACCTCTGTAATTCCAGGTTGGAGATAGTGGGCATCACCTGAGAGAAGGCCTGCACCAGCCACAGCTTCAAGTCATCTTTCATCCCACCCTATGTCACTGTGCACATCCCAGCCAGATTCCAGATGTTCCCCTTAATGCACATGGGGTACCACACCCTCCCTTATTTGTGCAATAACCTGATCACACTTGGCTCCCGTGTGCTCATCCCACCTATTTATACACAGGGTTAAAGAGCACGAGCTCAGAGGTCTGCAGAACCCACGTTATTCATCACACAGTGCCAGATGTGGGAGAGGTTTCCCAGAGTGAGTGAAAGCAGGACAAGGGAGTCTGCCCTGAAGTTTTGCAATACAGAGGTGAAATCCTGGACAGGAATGTTACTTAGATGAAAACAAACCTTTAGGAAACTTAAACCTCAGCTCAGTGCAACCCTATTTAGTACATCGTACTTAATTAAACCCAAGCCAGGTCAGGGTAAAACACTGCCCATGTCAGATGGCTGCTGTCTGCTCTCACATCAAATTCCATAGGGGATTTCACCACTACCTTCAGCATGTGTTACAAGACACACCCCCCATATTTTTCTGAAACCTCAGGCTAAATAACCCTGTTCTTCCATTCTCTCCCTGTTCTCTGTAGAAAAATATCTTGCTTGTGCTTGCTCTGTGGCTAGACCTGCAAAATAATTAATTCGTTGGCTTTAAAAGCCATTCTCCAGATTTTTTCAGGATATTTTCATTCTTAACCATCACTTGGATCACAGCCAGTAAGAAACATTCACCTCGTAAACTTTACAGCCTGGTACCATCCTCACCTTCTCCTGCTCTCCCCAGCTCTGCTTATCTTGGTGTCACTAAGGAATGCAGGGCTCAGCCCTAGCATTCCTGCGGGCAGAGGGGCTTTGTGCAACCCTGAATCACCCCCGGGGAGGGGGCGTCTGGTTCAGCTCTCTTTGCATCACCCGTGTGAAAAGGCTGACAAAAACGCCTGCTTTTACTAAACCGCTCCCTCAGGTTGTGACTGAAACTCTCAGAAAAGCGGAAAAAAAGAATAAAAGGCGACATGAGAACAAGCCAAAGTGACTCACAAAGGGGAAACCTCTGCCTGTCGCTACCAGCTATTTCAAAGAAACTTGTGAGAGAGGGCTGCTGCCTGCCCTGGGAAACTGTCACCAGTACCTGGGCAGCTGCTAGAGATGTAGCACCATAGCAGAAATATTTCAATGATCGGAGTTTGCAGCTAAGTAAAGAACTGAGAAGATACAATGCTTGCCACAAAAACCAGGCATCCAAAAAAGCAGAAACAAAGCTGGAAAATAAAAATAAAAGCTCATTTTCCAAGGGTGCTCTGCCTTTTGCAACAGGTTCTTTGTATCACTCAGAAATCAAGTGCCTCTGGGCAAACAAAATCTTCCCCTACCTTCCACCTTCACCCAAACCAGCGGCTGCTTTCCCATTCTGACAGTCTCCAAAACGAAGTCAGTAAGATTGAACTCATAAAAATTAAGGCATCTTTTAACTCACAGGGATTCCTGAAGTACTTTTTTTTAAGATAATAAAAACAATAAGATAACCAATAACTCTAAAATAAGCAATGAACATTCACTGTAAATACTGAGCTAAGGGCAGCAAAGACAAGTGTTTCATAGCCTAGGGCAAAGCCAGGCCATCTTCCTGCTCCTCAGCTTCCCAAAGAGAAGTTCTGCAGCCAGCAGGTCTGTGACGCCCGGGGAAAGGCAGGGTTTCCACCAGCCTAGCTGGAGCTGGACTTTCCTCCTCTTATACCAAATTCTTCAGATTTTTTTAACCTGCTCCACTTTGCCCTTTGAACCGCAGCGAGTGCAGAGCTCTGAAGGTACCTGCCGGTGTGCACGTGCCGGGCCTGCGCTGCCCTGCTCACAGTCTGCCCCACCAGGGTTAATGGGTGGGATTAGCCCCTCATTTAGGAAACTCTTTGTCCTTCCTTAGAGCCATTCCACAGGGGAACAATGTGTACATCTCGCCCAGGGAACAGCAATGGCTCCAGAGAGTCCTACTGGAAGCCCCTATCTTGTTCTGTGGATGTTCTGGTGTTTTTCAAGGCTCTCTCCCCACGCACATAATGACCGACACGGTCAATAGATAAGGTCTACGTACATGTGTACATCAGTCTCAAGGTTTTTGGGCAAGCAAGACCTTTATCTGCACTTTAGCACCAAAGTTTACAGGTCTGTGCTGCCTTCACGTCAGGGATCTGTTTAGTTGTCCCGATAAAGGAAATGTGCTGACTACTGTTCTCCTTGGAAATTTTACTAATTAATTGTCTTACAGTAGCAAAAGAAAAACCACCCTTTTACTTTTACTTTGGAACAATCTCCATCAACTCATCCCTTTCTGGGATCATTTCCCTGACTTTATTCTCTGCTCTCGACCAGCCTAATTATTATTTGAATTGTGGGAATGCTGAAAAACCCAGCTCAGGGCAGGTCCCTCGGTGGGAGATGGTTTATGTTGTCAGCTTTACTTATCCAATAAAGGATGAGAGAAGTAGCAGGAAGGGAATTCTCCCAAGCCATGTGGTACACAGATGCAGAACGCAACCCACGCACAGGGGGACCAGGAGAGGCCTCCCAATGCTGTCACACGCGGCAGGAGATGCCGTACACCCTCTCCTTCGGCAGAGAGAATTCCTCTCTGCGGGAGGAGCAGGTGAGGGTTTCGCTTTTGACATTTCTAAGGGCCTCCTTAGAAAAGTAATTTGTCCTGCGTGAATATTTCCAGGATTTACTCCCAAGAGCAAGAGCCTTAGAGAGAAGTTTAAACACTTGAAACACTTCATTGGCGCCTAGAGAGAGACCAAAGCCCATGTCAGCAGGCAGAGCCTCAGCTTTACTTCATCCTGACCTGCCAACAAAGGAACATAACAATTCCTCTCCCTCCCCCCGTCGGTGGAAGACGTGAGAGTTGGGACTATTGACACTGATCTTTTCTCTTTAGCCCCCTCTGCTTAGACAAAGACAGACAGGAGCAGCCCTGCCCTGAGTGTTGGGAAATAAGAGCCCTCCCACCCACCTCCTGCTAGGGCCAAGGGAGCAGGGAAAACTGCCTGGAGCCGCCCCCTCTCAAAGCTGGATGCGGGGGAGCGAGCCTGGAACAAACCTCGCCTGAGCTAGTGGGCAGAGCCGGGAGCAGGGAAAGCTGGGAACAGAAAAAAGGCATTTCACGCTGTCGGCTGAGTCACCCCAAGTGTATAAAATCAAGGCCAGGCAATAGGAGCCACTCAGAGCGGAGGCACGAGGCTTCGGGACTCTTGGACAGGTACGTGCAAGCGGATGCGGTTTAGAGGCAAGGATTAAGATTAAATCTACGATTGGAATACAGCAGTCCAATTCCTCCCAATCCTCTCCCTGCCATGTGCTGCGGAGCAGGGGACCCAGCAGCTCCTGTGACGGGGAAGCCCTGAGGCTGCTTGGCTCTTGCACTGTTGCATCTGACAAAAAGGACACAAGAAACAAAACTGTACTATTTTGGGGGCCCGGTGTATCCTATCTTACTGGTCCCTATTTCAATCAAGCCTGGGATGGCAGCAAAGGATAACCGGCTGGGAAAGATCTGGCATCATTCAGGGAACAGCAAGTAGCTATTAAACTTTGAAAAAGTCTCAGATATTTCATACTTCGGTCACCCTGCTACACCGTAATGTATTTTTGGATGATGAACGATCATTTTCATGCCTGGCAGCACACAAGACAGCTCAGTAAGAAAAGCACTAATTTGGGGCTGGGGTTAATTCCCTCCTCTGACACATGTTACCTGTGGGAACCTCGTACAAGTAATTTAGGACTTTTTTTTTTTAACGGCAAAGACAAAGCTCGGTGGGAGGAGGAGGGAGCACAGAGGGAGCTGCAACAGTGAATAACATGTTTCTTGGCGCACAGGCCACTGGGGCCCTGATCCAGGAGAATACTCAGTTTCTGACCACTTCCACTGAAATGTTGTTCAGGAGCTGCATTTTCAGTACATCCTTTCCCAGAAGCTGGGCTGTGCAGCCTGTGTAGCTCTCACCTCCAGCAGGGCCCAGCCCTGCCACTGCCTGGCACACAGGCTGTACAGCACTGCCAGCTGCTCAGGAGCCCCGAAGCGCCTGTGGGTCCCCACTGTGACTGCCCTCACAATGGGGCAGAACTGCCCTGGCCGAGCCCACACAAGTCCCGGGATTTTGCTGTTTGAACTTCTGCTAAGGGAAGGAAAGCTTTTCCTAGCATAAGAAAGGCCCTTTTAGCTGCCCTCTTCCTTGCAGCTCAGCCCGATTTGGGCAACCTTCCTCTGTTCTTGAATCCATTAATTTGCTTTGCACAGGCAAACTCACAGAAAACAAGCCCTTGCCACAGGCACACTTGACCCTAGCCCTGTTGTTGTGCATCACACCACTGGAAAACTTTTCCCTCTGGGCTGGCCAAATGGACTATACAGCAGGACCACCTGCTGGCACTGAGTGTGTGGGATAAAACTTGGTTCATGCTTCCTGCATGAAAAACTGTAGGTACACTTAAGACTAAGACTGCATGATACTTCTGTCCCCAAGGATTCAGGTTTACTTAGGCTTAATTACAGAAGAGCTATTAATTATCACTTATCACTGCCTGGATGTAGTAGGAAAGGACTTATAAAATGTTTCACTTTAAATAGCTTGTAAATACCTGGAGGGGTTTTAATTTAGCTCTTAATGTTGATGTTTGGTTTTCCCCTCCCTGAACCAAAAGCCAAACAGATCCTGCAAATTCATTGCAAGTCATCTCCGAGAAGGATGTCATCACACTTGCTCATCCTCTCTCTGCTGGTGGGGAACACAGTGTCTGGCCCGATGAGCAGAGCAGAGCCTGCAGCATCCAAGGATGTCACCACCTTTTTCCACCTGGCTCAGGAAGACACTTGGGAGAATGTTAATCTCACCAGCCTGTCTTGTGAGGATCGGAAGAACAAGACCTGGATCACCCTGCAGCTAACCAACAGCAGCCTGTCAGCTTTCCCGGTCTGCCTTCCAGAGGCCCTGGAGACCTTGGATCTCAGCAACAACCTGTTAGAAGAGGTGAATGGCACGGACATGGCAAACCTCCCGCAGCTGCGTGTCCTCTCCCTGAGGCAGAACCACCTCCGGTCAGTTTGGTGGGGACCTGAAGCCCTCAGCAATCTCCTCAAGCTGGACTTGAGCTTTAATAAGCTGTCATCGGTGCCATCCTGCCTCAGCTCTGCCCTGCCTAACCTGAGGTGGTTGTCCTTGGCTGGAAATCCACTGATTGAAATCCAGCCACTGGCTTTTTCCTGCTACTCTCAGCTGCAGGTCTTGAACCTCTCTACAACGCTGCTTGGGCAGGATGACAGCAGAGGAATTTGGGAATCTGCTTTTGCCATCAGCACTGCTCCTAACAAGGCCATGAACAGGCTTGGAAACTCCATCAGTGTGCTTGATCTGAGTGGGACCTTTCTTGAGAAAAGTAAGTTTCTGGGTTTCCCACTGTGAACACGGGGCTTAGGCTGAGGGAGCAGAAGCCTTGCTGGGACGATGGCCCCCATCCTGGCTGAGCCTGGAGTGGAGGGGGAACACCCCACACTGAAAGCAGCAAACAGCTGGTCCAAGCGTGCAGGGCACTCTCACGCAAGCCAAAGGAAGGGCAGAGACCAAACACCACAAAACAGGACTATTTGTCCCAGTGTAGTCACCCACCTCCATCCTAATTCCACTGTCTGCTACTGACAGTCATCCCCCTGTCAGCCCTGGGATTAGTTTAGGGACACACAGGAGGAAATTAATTTCTCTTTCCAGACAGGCTGTTGAAATCTTTCTTTGTCCCCACAGCTACACTCAGCTTTGCGCCACTGCACTGAAGTAGCACAGAGAGAGGTTTTTTGTGTCATCCACAGCCGGCCAAATACTTCCACACAGCAGGGAGACAATCCCTGCCCTGAGCAATTCACAGGATGTTTTTTCCTTTTGCCTGCCTCAGTTTATAACTGAAGTGCTGAGGCACACAGATGTTAGATGCCTTGCCCAGCTGCTCTCAGTCTGGGCCAGGGCCAAGGACTTAGGAGCTCCTCAAGCTAGAGGTTTCACTTCAGCTCACATTTAACAGATGCATCACCAAATTTCCTCCATGAACTTGCCTAATCCCTCTTGAGGTAGTGAGTTACACAATTCAGTCATGGGATGGAAAAGCCCTTTTGTACAAGACCTATCCTTTCAGTTTCATGCCTCTTGGCTTTTTTTCCTCTGCTAGGGGAAATAAGTTATTTGCCTTTCTTGTACAAGTCAGGACTGTGGAGACATCTCTAATTTCTACCACTTCTCTGAGCAGAGAAATCCTAATTCATTTCATCTCACCTAACAAGAAAGCTATTCCATATCTCTTTTCAGCTTTATTGTCCTTTTTTTCCCTTCTTTTCCTCTGCCCCACGACAGCCCGACCTGCAGGGAATATTACAAAAACTCCTGAGTGTTTATACATTGGTGTACTGATTTTTGATCTATTCCTTTCCCAAAGAGAATGGCTGCAAAAAGTGACAGGGACATTTCATATTTATTAATTCAAACCCCTTTTCTAGGCAGAAATTCACAGGAATTCTCTGTTTAGGCAACAGGTGTAAATATTTTTCTGTTTCAGTTCAACCAGAGTGGACCAGAGACTTACCCAACCTCAGATCACTTCACCTCACAAAGATGCCACGATTAAGAAGCCTCGATACTGACTTCAAGTCTATGCCTGGTCTCCAAGAGCTGCACTGTCAGGACTCCCATTCCCTGGGTTTCGTGCAGACAGAGATATTTGACAGTGCTCCTCATCTGAACTATCTCTCATTTGAGAAGTGAGTTGTTTTCTTTTTGTTGTTTCTCACATAATGCTGCCTTTGCCTCACAGCATCATGGTGCCTGGGAGCTGACTTTAACAGTTTGCTTGATATCAGGTTTAGGAAGGAGGTGTGGGTTTGATGTCTTACACTCTCGATATGCCATGTAAAACCTGTGATGTAGGCCTGATAGAACTGACAGCCCAAAGAGGCAGCATGGGACTCAGCACAATTAATTGTTTGCTTGAGATTTGTATCCATTGTCCTCCCACTCCTCTGCCTTATCTCCCCGTCTAATGGATGAACCCACCCAGCACCACTTAGATTTGCACAGATCCACTGAATCCCACTTGTGATACAGGCCACGCTTCCAACATCTACCATGGCAATATCCCATCAGAGGAGAAGCACCTCACTGAGGATTCCCTGCTTTACAAAGGATGAATGCTGACAGTTTCCTAAAATCTGCTTCTTGGAAGCAGACAAATCCTCTCCTTCCCACTTTTAGTGTGAGAGATTAATACAGTTCCTTGTTCAGCATTAGTAAAAGCAATTTTTTAGTCCCTATTGTAGCGGTAACACATCTTAGTGTGTCACACCTGAAGTACTACGAGCAACAAAATCTGGAAGTGATCTATCAAAATGAGAGCAGATAAAGTGCACACAGAGCAGTCAGCATAAAGGAAAAGATCTGCAGAGCACCTTAAAAGATTTCTATATTACAGACCCAGATTTATAAGCATATCAGAAAACAAACACTAGATCAACGGCTGTGCTTTAGAAACCGGTTTCAGGAAAATAAACCCATTTAAAGAAAAAAAGTCCTATGGATTCCATCCCCCCTTTATTGCCCCACTTTACACAGCACTTTCTGACACTTACAGCAATATCAGTTCAAAGTGCTAAAAATCATGGCCAAACTTAAAGGAGAAGCAGTTAAAGTCCTAGTCAAAAGAGAGCATCTTCTGAGCATGCAGAGTGCAGGATGGTGTGTTTAATAACTGGCTACTGCTAAGGGAACAGAGTATATTGCTTTGTGCCTTACACACACTGGGATACTAAGCACACTCCAGTCGTTGAAAGGTAGCTCAGCATTTTCTAATTATTGCATTTGTCATTTGTAGCTGCAACCTGAGTTCCTTTAATCCTTGGAACACCAATTCATCGGATGGCATCACCATCAACTTGTATGGAAATCCTCTGCTGTGCAGCTGCCAGCTCTCCTGGCTGCTCTCCAACCCCAAGAAAGTTGTTCTGCAAAAGTAAGTGAATTCAAGGAGAAAAAGTAATGCTCTTCAGACATAACTTCAGTGTGTAAGTTGTTTGGGGACCAGGCATCCACCACTATCTAAGTTACTCAAATTCCTTGTGTGTTCTTCCGTTCCGCAAGAAGTAGAAATGCAAAATAATGTCCCCTTCAGGGACAAAGCATAAAGCGTCATTAGCTGTGGATTCTACTTTAAGGTGAGAATATTTTCTTTCTATTTTTGACCATATTTCTCTATTAGCTGAAGTTAGAAAATGAGCTGTCATGATGTGCCAGCACTGGGAGCTGGAACAGGAAAACTTTGGAAGAGTTTCAGCAAATTATTTCCTCCTTACCCTGCCATTCCCAAAGCTTACATCACTACCGGCAGTCAACAAAACCCCTTGCAAATAGCACCATTTCTCACCTATTGTTTTCATGCACTCCTACAGTTTTACAAACTAATTACAATAAGCTGTCGTTAAAAGCAATATTTGCATATAAATGATCTCTCTTCCTTTTGAAAGGCCACCAAGAAGATTTGTCATCAAATCTCTGAGAGAGCAGGGAAGCAGATTGTTAAAATTAGATAGTTTGTCATCAGCATGGGCTTAGCAGTTGCATTCTTTACCAAAACTTCAATGTCCGAGTAAAGAAAGAACTCGAGCTTAGTCATTTAAAAGCACATCCAGCGTCAGCCCACATCCAGCTGCCTAACCAGCTGGTTTAAGGATACTGGGGATCCTGTTACATCTCTCTGCATGGGTTCCCCTCTTAGTGTGGCATTCAAGTCTGACCCTTAAGACAAGTTGCCTTGAACCCTGATACCCTTGATAAGGTTCACAATCATTGCACCAAAGGAAGCTTCCCCTCAGACAAAAGATATCACTGCACCTTACAAAACCCAAAAGCCAATCAGCTAAATTCCACAGCCAGTGCTGTGGAAAGCCACCTGGACTATTGTTAAAGACAACCTAGCTTTGATCTAGGTTTCACATCCTCACTAATACACTCTTTTTTGACAGCAGGTTGCCAATTCCAATCCAAGCAGCCTACAGAAGTCTGCAATGTTCTTGTGGTTTTTGACTATTGTATCGTGTCCCCTCTGCAGGGCTCGGGAGACTTTTTGCACATCCCAGGAAGATTGGGGCAGACCTTCGACATCTTTTTCACTGCTAGAGCTCTATGATAAATGCCAGTCTGAGGGCAATGTGACACTGCCTGATTCAAACACACCCTCTCCTGATCAAAATGCTTTCAACTTTACCAGTTACGATGCCACTGCTGTAGCAACAACAGACTCAGCTCTGCTGACCAAAGATATTTATACCAACTCCCTGATCCAGAGAAATGTAATGAGCACAGCAGCATCCAACCCAACACTAAACAAAGACACTTATACCAGCTCCCTGATCCAGAGAAATGTAATGAGCATGGCAGCATTCAACCCAACAGAGTCAAGGCTAAGAAAGGCCAGCAGTTCTTCCCATGAGGAGGAGGCAGTTTCCGAATCCACAAGCAATCCCCCTTCCTTTGCATCCATAACCTCCTCAGTTTTTCTCAAAGAGCTTTTTGCTCAGTTCTCAGCTTATACCTCCACAAGTCAGACTGGAACAGAGCAGCTACAGAAAGAGCTCAGAACAACTGACATGACATTTCCCCAGGAAGGTCCATTCAACCAGACCACCAGTGATTATTCTACTGGAACAACAGGAGTCCCCAGCACCACTGACCATTATATTCACTCCTTTGCCACCCATGCCAGGCAAGGTGCCCCACAAACAAGCCCACCACAGCTGAAGTCCACAAGGAGCAGTGCTCAGTCAGAGCCTGCATCCACCACACCATCATCGCATTATGTCGATGACTACGATTACGATGAACAACCAAAGGAAACCCCAGTGCAACTGGCACACGTCACCTGTGACTACAATCCTTGCAGGCACCTTCAGAAGCCGTGCAGAGAACTTCAGAATGTGTCTCAGTGTTTATGTCCTGGCATGTCAACAGAAGATGAGATTCCAGACCCACCAAGGCTCAGAGAGGTGACTGAAATCACAGACAGCTCTGCACAGATACGCTGGTGCGCCCCAAATTCAGTTGTTCACACCTATGAGCTGATGCTTCATGCCCAAGACAACGAGGACAGGCAGTTTGTCATGGACAATATTTATCCCACGGCCAGGCAGTACACTCTGTATAATCTGTCACCATACACCACTTACCACATCTGTGTGACTGCTTCCAACAAAGCAGGGTCAAGCCAGACAACAGGTCAGGAAATTCCAGTTAATTCATGCACCAGATTTAAAACAAAACCCAGCTACAAGTATGTCTTTGTTGCTCTGTCTGCAGCAAGTGGACTCTTTCTCATTACCACAATTATTTTGTCTGTATGTCTGTGTAAGGCATGTAAAAAGCCTCAGAGTGAGCATTATGGTACACATTTAGTCTCCTACAAGAACCCGGCATTTGATTATCCGTTAAAACTACAAACCACTAATTAGCTCTGGGTTATTGTTCTACACAGTCAAAGCTCATTGTCTCTATCACCTTGGTATGTTTTTGTGAGACTCTGAAGACATCTTTCAGCAAAACTATGAACCACCAGATTTCATAACCCTGATGTTTCTAAGAGAGAGAAAACCACCAAAAAACCCAAGCTAATTATGAAGGCAGTCAGCCAGAAAAAAGTCCTTGGACTCCTGTTCCTGTGCTAAGCAGCAGCAAACCTGGATACTAACCTTGAAAAGTTGTTTTTATAATCACCTACAAATAGAGTAGCATGAATTTCACGTAGTGAGAGGCTGCCTGGCCAGCTGTCTGCCTCCAGTATCTCTCATGAACACAGATGAGAGCTGTAATCCAAGGTGCATTTAGCTGTGCAAGACACATTCTGCTTTTATTCACAGAGCAAAGCTGGGGTTTCAGTTTTTTAAAGGTACTATCCAAAAAGAGAGTATAGCTGAAACAAGTGAGTGGCCTCAGTGATAAGGTGCTGGGCAGATCTAACTCCATTAAGTAACTCCAGTGGATGCAGATGATCAACCTAACTTCAGTTTGGGAAAAAGAGACATGAAATGTCATTGTAAAATCAAACAGTGAAGGATCCTTAGGGCAGGGGTAATTGTTTTATGACTTTTTGTTACGTTGGTCACAACTGAGTCTCCCCAGTGCTTCCACAATACCAGTTCACAGCAGTGGAGGTTTGCAGTACAGCAGTGACCCACAGAAGGGAGCACGTTAACATTTGCTTCCCAATGGATTTTAAGCAGAGATGATGTTCCATCCCAATCATCTGTCCCATCTGCAGATTTAGCAGCTAATGATTTACCTCATACAGAGGCAAAAGGCCAAATAATGAAACAATTTAATGTGTGTGTTGCTGAGACTTGAAAAATCGAAATGCCCTCCACTAGAAGCAGACAATTCTGCAGATGTCTTTGAAATGAACTCCTGGGTGCTAATTTCTGCTATAACAATAGTAAGAGATGCTGACAATCCCAACCTTGAGCTTGCCATTAAAATTCAAAGAGATGTTTGTGTAAGAAAGGGGACACGTTTGTCCCCATCTAATATTTCCCCATAGTTTTAAGTTCCAGTAGCTGCCTGTTACTGCTGTATGGACACAGTGAATAAGATCCCCCCTGAACTCTGAGGGGAAGGTGCTGTACAGTGTAAGCGTCTCTTTTGTTCTTTTGGGGTTTTTAATGCTTCCAGTATTAACAAAAAGAAAGGTTACAGAGCTATGTTCTGGGTTTTTCTGTTAAAGACATGGATCTTGGTGTTGTCTTCACCACCTACAATGTCTAGCCTGAGAAATTAACTCTTTTTGTCTTTTTTGAAACTTTGAATATGTAATAAAAAATGTTTTTATTACGGTGAATTTGTGTTCTCTGATGGCCTAAGAGCTTTTATTTTGTATGTGGCAGAAGGTGGCTTGTGCCATTCTCACCACTATGGGCTTGCAGTCCTTTCATGGGAGTTTGCCCTTTCCCCAACACTGCACTGGGAAAGACACTATCACTGGAAAGATACAGATTCTTGCCATATCTGTCCTGACCTTGGCTGAGGCCCATGACTCAAACTCACAAGAGAAGTGAAATGGAGAGGACAGGATGGCATCACCTTTCACTTTGAAAGTCTCTTTTATTTTCACATTTTGTAGTTCAGATCTTTCTCTGTTTGGACTTAGGTTTTCCTACTTATTTCTGGCCTGTTTTTTCCTGCATTTTCTGGAAGATTTAGTGAATGGGTACAGATTGTCATTACTTCATTTGAAGTGAGCAAGAGTCAAAGACTCATCCCAAACTGGGGCAGAAATCATATATTTCCTTGTGTTTGTACAACATAGCTCTAGGAGACCTTGACTGGGGTATTTGTTTTTACCAGAAACAGAACCAAAGTGGAGCAAAATAAGAGATTTGTGAACAGCAATTTATATTGTGTTGAAGATTAGCTCTAGAGGAAGACATAAAAAAGGTACTGCAACTGAAAATATTGTTCCAACTTAACTCTGAGTTAGTCCAAAGCAAGAGGACATAGTTTAAAACAAGATTTTGATAGGATACATCTAACTACCCTTTATCACACTGTAGCTCATAGTCACTGAGCTGGAAGTTTTACCACAACTGATTTATCCAACCGGTTCTCACTTCAGCCTCTCCGGCATTTCACAGCCAAGGTAACACATCAGAGTCTCCCATTCTTTAAAGGTGCCCTTCCTGGGAGCCACACAAATACAGAAATCCCACTCACACAACCCCCTCTTGCTCCAAATCAAAGTAATCCTCAGCAGCCCAGTTTCATCTGGGCTGATGAACCACCCTGAAGCACAGATGCCCCAGCCAGGAGCAATGCCTCTCTCTTGCCTGATCACACTCAATTCTTCCACAAATGGAATGTTGGAGATTTAGCAGCAGGATTAAAAACATGGGATTTATATTTATTGACACCTACGATAAGTATCAGTGCTTCAAATGTAGATTTTTTTTTTTTCCTACTACCACTTAATATTTTCACCAGAATTCATTTTAGTAATGACCAGCTTAACACTGCCACCTTTTTTTTCCTGTTTGAATCAGTGCTTATATTACTTCACTTTTTCCTGACATTTGTGCTAAGCTGCAACCAGTCTTTTTTGGATATATTATCTAGACACTCTGGAATTTTTCAAGTATGGCAGAATAAAGCCGTTAGCTTTCATAACTTGAACATTATTTCAGTCTGGATTAAAAAGAAGTCCTTCCTGTATTCCCACCCAGAACTCATCTTGCATAGAGCTGTTGCAGCCCAAGTACAGGTAAAATGACAATTATTCAAAAGAGCAACTCTCATTTGAGTTAGTCACAACATTTTCAAAGTAAGTGTTCAAGTATAAACCCTTTCTTTGTAAGCACTGCCTATTGCTAGTTCTTGAAAATGTAAACTTCTAGGAAAAATTAATTACATTATCTCCTCTAGGTATTTTATTGTAGCTGCTTCTACTGACTTAGAAACTAAACTCTAAGAAGCAATATTTTAATCAATAGGATAAAGTTATCTTTTCTGGCTTCTACATAATGCAAGTATAACTGTACAAAAAAATAATGTCATGTCCATTCCTCATCCTCAAAACCCAGAGCTGTCATTCTTGTAAACGCAACTCAAAACACAACTTGGATGTTTCCAGTGGATGGGCTCAAGCAGTGGTGTGGGTTCTCCAGAGCAGCGAGGAGATCATTCCCGGGGCTGAACGGAAACTTTCCCACCCACGCATAAAGCCATGTTAGGAAGCTGCCCAGCTTTGCTCCGCCTGGTTGTTCCTCCCCCTCTTCCTGCTTGCACCCAACAGCAAATCCTACTGGTACCCTCAACTTCAAAGACATCAACCTCTGGCAGCGTGACCGGAATACCCAAACATCTCTGAAACAATTTTTAAAAGCTATAAAGAGTCAAGTAATTAAAAAAATATATAAATCATGCTCTACTTACTGTTTTGCAGTTCCACTCGTCCCTTTTCTCTGAGAGGAAGATCACTTGGGGGAAGCGCAGAGAACATTGAAATTTTTTTTTTTAACAGCTTGTGTAGCTTTTTTTCTGGCTTTTCTTTCTCAGAAGAAAGTCTTATCAAGATCCTTCTCCATTCACTTGTCAGTGTTTTTCTTCTTTCCAAAGAACCAAGTCCAAGCAACAAAAGTCCACAATAGCCACCAGTGCCCATGGGTGCATCCCCTGGTTGTCATGGCAGAAGTGCAAGATGCTCCATCTAACCGCACTTGAAAATCAGTCACTTAGTCTCATGGAGTCTCCCAGCAGAAACACTTTGGGAAATGGAGATGTTCCCTGGAAAGGTGTCCGTACAGGAGGAAAACAAAAGCTCTCCAAGGGCCAGAACCCTTGCTGGCTGTGAGGGAACAGAGAGGAACACCTTGTTTTCAGTGCAACAGATGCCATTTAGAGGAACAGTCCCTGAAAGCCCTGTACACAGGTGGGTGGGAAAGCCCAGAGCAGCAAGACGGGGTGCTTCAGCCTCATCCATCTTGGTGGCAGAAAGGAGCCTGCTTTTCAGAGTTGTCCCAGGCCAGAGCTGTGATAGGCATGAAATGGGCCAGTTGGGAGATGATGCAGCGCGAGGCAGGGAGCTCCCAACACACCCCTGGCTCCAGCAGCCTCTTCATGGAAGGATGCACAAGTTCAAGCCCAATGTTCCCTCAGCAAGCACTGCTCTGGCACAGCCATACTCTCCACAGGGATCTCTGGAACAACACGTTCGTGTGGTGCTAGAAACGAGGATACCTCTGAGGGCTCAGGATTTTGCTTGCCAAGAAGCCTCTGACTTGCTCTTGACCTGTGAAATACAGAGAGATACATCACAGGTGAGAACATGTTTCATGTTTGCAGAAACAGATATTCATAAAAGAACATGTTTAAACTCCCGGTACTACTTCTTTCTGTCAGTTCAGGATGCAGAGTTTGTTCTGAACCAGGACAATCTATTAATCCCAACCTCTCTAAAAAGTAACCAAGCAGCACAAAAAATTAACACTATTCTTCTGAATGCTTTCAGGAAGCAATGCCTTACAGTAAGGCTAGTGCTCTGCTGTCATCTAGAGGGAGAGGATGGAATCATCTCCCCAGGTGCTCTCCCACAGGGAAATATTCTTTCACCAAAGAATTTCAGCCTGCACCCTGCAGACCAAGGGCCACTGACTTCACTACCCGTGTGTTCGCCTGAGTGCACCTGTGTGTCCTTACCTACTCAAATGTGAAGGGAAAGAGGCAGAAGTGCTGAAAATCAACAGCAGCAACAGTCCCAGTCCCACAAACTGTTATTCAGCAGCTTGCCTGTCCTCACCTATAATTCTTTTTGTAGCCTTAAGACCAGGAATTTCTCTGCTAACTTGCCATTGATAAAGCAATAGGTACTTTCTTTTCTCAAGGGCAAGGAGGGAGTTACTGCCTGAGAAAACATAAAGTGAAAAATCAGTCTAGAAGTGCAGCAAGATTTCTTTTTTAACTATGGGAGATTTTAGAAACAGAGATCAGATCACATTCACTGCACTTAGAGAAAAATAAATAATGTTTTCACTGGTGTCTTAGCAGAACAAAATCACTATAAATAGAGTATTTTTCTTCCCTCCCAAGCCACAGTGCAGGACTGTATTTTGTGCTGCTACAGAACCCTCACACTTCAGTGCTGGATGACATCATCTACAACTACTCATAAGAAGGTAATACTTGTATGGCACTTCATGTATTTCCTGACACACTCCCCCAGTGCACATCCTCATTTTTGCTAGATCCTTTGCTGAAATGGCTGTGTGAGCAGCTTTTTCATCTACTTGCCGTGAATCTCAAATTATAATTTTTAAAGGAACAGAAGGGAGAACAATCCCTCAGAAAATACTAACAAGAAATGGAGGGAGTGGGATGAAAGGGACTAAAAGTTTTCACTATATATAGTCCATTGGATACATCCAGAGCAGGAGAGAAACAAAGAAAATTAGAAGAAATCAAGTAAAAGAATTCCATGAAAATCCATACAAAACAGAATCCCTCGTTCACTGTCTCCTCCAGGAGGTGGAAGCAGCGATGCAGCTATCCCAGCCATGCAGGGCTGGCAGCTCCTACAGGGCTCAGCCTCAGGTACCACGAGCCATAACTTCTGGCATGAAACTCCAGCTAGAAGAGGGGAAAAAACAGTTAAAAAATCAGACAGCACTAAGTAGAGACTTTCTTCTTCTTTGGAAAACTAAAATCTACTTGTTGTGAAAACAACTTTGTGCTGGGAAGACATGAGTATTGTGTTTATTAAATGTTTAGAAGCCACTCGCTCTTATCAGAGCATGATTAAGTAATGGTACTTAATAACTTATCTAAAGCCATGAGGTGAAATGATGTCACCCTCTTTTTGGCAATCATTCCTTCGGCTGTCATCACTGCTGCCTTGAGGATACTTGGGAAGTTATCTCCAGGGGAAAAAGCAAAAAAGACTCCCACAAGAATAACGTCCATTTCGTCCATTTCCAACCTGACGTAAGTGCAAAATGTAGCACAGAGACACATCCTGGGTGGTTTTCACCTTGCAAAAAGGATGGAGATGGAAATAGTCTCCCTCTCAGAAGCCCTGTTTAGTCCTAATCCCATGTTTAGGTGTCTGTTGATGGTATCTGTGCTGTTCACATTGCAGCAGAACCAGCAAGGTCCATTTGATGTTAGGACTCTGACAAAATGCTGTACAAACAGCTGGTAAAACACTTTATCATCTGCACCAGGCTGGAAATAGTTGGGGAATTAAAATCGAGAGACAGAGAAGTGACGTGATCCGCCTGGAATCACAAGCACCTTGTACAACTGTGACCGGCAAAAAAGTTTCATGTTGGTAGCAGTTCATTCCCTCTGAGTAAAATAAAACTTTGAAAGCCACAGGAACATTGTGCCAGCAACAAACATCCCAGAGGATTGAGCTCTGTCCTCAGTGCACCTCTAGGTAAAAATCTCTCTTCTTTGTGCAGCTGAATATTCACATAAAGTCAGAAAATGCAGAGTTTCTGCCACATTTAGTAAAAATTAGGTCCAAGTCTATTTGAAGGAGAGAGTACTAAGCACACAAATCTCCTTTTTTCCAGAAACTAAGCTAAAAGAGCCTCATTTCTACCCCAGGATCTTGGGTGGGGCTGCTTTCTGCATGATTTGTTATTGTCTCACTGCTTCTTGTAGATGCTGGAAAAGGTCAGAACAGCCAGAAATTATGATAAGAAGGTAAGGAAAACAATATAATGTGCAGGCAACTCCAAGTCTAAATTCAATGCTTAAGGCAAATCCAAAAGGTTTTAGGGAGTGCTGGTTTTAAATGTGACCTAATGACACATTTGGTCCTTTGGGTGTCCTGCCCAAAACCTCAGCCTGCACCCTGATGTGAGGATGAACTTCAGCAGCGAGTCTGATGGATGTTAAGATGGATGATCTCGGAGCTTCTCCCATGAGCATCACCAAATTATGAATCCCTAAGAAACGTCTCTCCTGGATCAGCATTAACAACTGACAATGTGGGTTAATGGTACATGGCAGGAAGAGTCCAACCATAAGGCTGCCCCTAAATACACATTTGTAAAAAGGAAAATAACCTCTATTTCACATGGAATGAGGGAAAAAACTGAGTAGTAGCCAGAGCTCCAAACAAAACTTGACAGCTTGATAGTCCTACATGTCTGCTCATCTAAATTACAGATAGCAGACAAGAAGTCATTTTAATGACTTGTTTATGATAAGTCATAAAACACACTGCTCTGGGTCAGTACACACCCAATGCCACCTTCACACCTGCAAAGACCTAAGATGAAATCAAACCACTATCGGGCAGAGAACGAGGCAGATGAAGGTGACAGTGAGTAACAAAATCCCTTAAAAAAGCCAGAGAACTCATCTTGGATCCAGTACATACCTGATTGCTGATGAAAGCCTTACTCTACCCTGAAGCCCAGCTCCAGGGAAGCAACCCTGCCAGACCAAAATTGTTAGTAAGGAACCCACTAACCACAGCAGCTCTAAACTTAGCTCAGCAGCTTGCTACATACCAACTCAAAATCCAAGCTCCACCCAGCAATGGAACAAACTCTGACCTCAAATGATTCTTAACACTTGAGGAGCTGTTTTTGCCAAGCACAGAGCAATGTGTTACAAGGTGGCTGTGACAGCACCAGGTCTAACTTTAATTTCCTTCAAAATCCTGAAAAATCCTTGCTCCCAACCCTAAGGCAACACTGAGCAGCACAAGGTAACTGCTGGTAACAGCACACAATATGTCTGTGTTTTCCTTTCCGGTCCTTTGTGCCACACTGTGGTATAACCAAATCCAAAGCCCAGTTCAGTCCCAGAGAAATGACATCTGCCACTGCCCAAATTTACACAACACCCTTGAATGTAGCTATGCCACTGACTACATACATCCAGGAGAAACCAGGAACTTCCTGTGATACCACAAGTTCTAAATTATCCCTAACCTGAGGTAACAAGAAGGTGGCCAGACTAAACATTCCTCAACAACTCCTTTAAAAGCTTGGCTCTCTCTTGATTCCAGCTATAACATCGCATTGGTGTTAAATATCCAGGATTTGGTACCATTGCCATCACTGCTTGGTGTAATTTAAGAGTAGGGTGAGAGTTCCCAGTGATTTCCATCATTTAGGGTGTGTTTCTGATGATTTTGGACATGTTATAAATCCAGATATATCCAGGTGATAGAGAACGAGACTATTACTAGTAGACCTTTTCCCCATGTATGACCTGGATGTACCTTTCTCTACCTTGATACTTACAACTATTTTCCTCTCTGCCTGTTAAAAATTGAATATAAAAAGGCAAAGACCATCCACTTCCAAACCCTCTTCTCTGTTACCTGTATCAAAGGTGCATAAATCCAGGAAAAAGAATTAAAAGCAACTGCTAAAAATGGTAGAGATTATAGAATCATGTTTTCCCTGTTTCTTTATCTGACAGCTGTCCAAATGTCTGATTTTGATGTCTCACCACATGAAGCTGTTGCTGGCACTGGAAAACTGCTCACCATGAGGACATGCTTCACTTGTAACGAGCTCCTGATACAGGTGCAGGTGCCTGAAAATGGAAAACAACCTCAAGAGTTCCCCTCTTCCACCTGTTTCTTACACCTGATATCAGCAGCACCTTTCTGTTGCAGGAACACCTTTCTTGGATAATTTTCTCTACACAGGAGCACTCTAAACCCTGACTTTTCACACCTAGACAGAGATAAGCCATAAAAATTATAGAGTTTAGGTATTATGTGGGCATTTTTCTTTCAGTCAGAGCTCTTTTTTGAGTTGCTGTTTCTTACATTGAACACAATACAAAATTAATTCACTTTGTGGATTCAAGTATGTACTTTGCATCTAAACCACACTATATTTGTATTCTGTTTAAGCTGAAGAAAGTAATTTAAATAGCTATTCAGAAGTATATTTTTTAAGTGCACAGAAGCTTCTTATAGCAATACAGTAGTTAATCATCCTAAGTATCAGCTATTTTTCAACTCTAACCTTATTTTTATCGATAATAAAGCCTACCTTTCTATAATTGTACAAGATGACATGAGTCTCAGAAACACGGGGAGTTCAGGTCGTTACAAAAAATATACATCGTATCTTTTCTTTTCCCGTAATTTAAAGCTGTCTGACTTCACTTGTGACAAAGTTGCTGCTTAAACCGCTTCTTGGCGACGGGTTCTGAAAAAAAACCAAGGGTTCAAAACCTACCCAGAAAAGATGAGATTGCACAGTAAATCCTGGATTTAGCAGGAAAAAGCTGCAAGACGCCACACCGAGATATGTAAAAGGGAAAGGCTGAGGCTGCCTGGCCCTGGGTCAGACCCGGACCGGCACGAAGCTACAACCACATTCCCATGTAGTACTAGTGATCTATGTGGCACCAATATTAATGGCTTTGTAACAGCCGCCGCTCAAACCTCTCTAAGGCAGCTCGGGAGCTAAATTTCCCCCAGGCTGTGCAGCAACAGGGGCAGGGCCACAGCGCAGGGGAAACATCACTCCACACAGTCCTGAGGGAAAGGACACCTCCTCTTCCAGAGCCGCCTCATCAGCGGGACCCTCGCACCACCCGCTCCATGGGGCCGGTATGAGCCCCATCCCGCACCATCCTCCCTTCAGTTCCCGGCTCCCTGAAAGATGGGGGCTGGATCCCGCAGGGTGTGAGCCCCAAACCTCCCTCAGTTCCCAGCTCCCTGACGGATGAGGGCGGGATCCCGCGGGCTGCGAGCTCCATCCCGCACCCTCCCTCCCTCAGCTCCCGCCTCCCTCAGGGATGAGGGTGGGAACTCCCGGCCGCGCCCTCGCGCCCCCTAGCGGTCCCGAGCGCGGCGCGAGACAAGCCCGGCCCCGCCAGGCGGGAAAAGCTCCCCTAGGGCCCCAAGAGCGCGCGCGACTCTTTTATAGGCGTCCGCGCCGTTCGCCGGCAGGCAGGTGGAGGGGGCGTTTCGCTCGTCGGCCGAGCAGCGCGCAGGCGCGCGGCGGACAGCCCCGCGTGACGCGAGGCCGGAAGGCCCCATTCTCGAAGCATCCCGGGGCCCATCCTGGTCTATCCCACCCGGCCCGGCCATGCCTGAGAGCGCGCCCGGCAGAGCCCCCAGCGGGGCCGGGAACAGAGCCAAGGGCGCCTACCAGGACCGCGACAAGCCCGCCCAGATCCGCTTCAGCAACATCGCCGCCGGCAAAGGTGCGGCGGGCGCGGGGAGGCCGCCCCGGTGCCGGGGAGAGCTGGGCCGGGCCCTGCGTGGGTCCCGCTTGGGGCGGGGGGCGATGGATCCCCCGGTGCTGGGCACCGCCCGGGGCTGTGTCCCAGGGATACGAGCAGGAATTCTATGGTTTTAGTGGTTGGGAGCTCCCCCGGGATGGGCCAGCGCGTGTAGGGGATGCGATATTCGGCAGTGACACGAGCCCCGAGCGCAATGCGTTGTGTTTCCTGTTTCTTTGTTACTCCTCTGATTTAAAATGGCTGCAATCAAGTGATCGGGTCCTAATTGTTTAAAAAAACTACTATGGAAATCAGTTCTAATAGTGCAACCTTTTACATTCTGCTATTTCGGATCATTGAGTCCCTCTGGGAACTGCTTAAAACTGAGTCATTTTCTTTCTGGAAGACACGTTTTAATGAGGGAGTGTTGTAGTTCTTTAGATCAGCCTGCAAACATTTTCTTTTCTTCCTAGCTGTTGCCGATGCAATTAGAACGAGCCTTGGACCAAAGGGAATGGATAAAATGGTAAATTTTGTACTTGAATTTCTAAAATTTTACGCTTACTGGAGACACTGTAAATTCAATATGTCTTACAGGGGATGTCACTCTTTGCCTTAATTCTTTCCCAAGTTTCAGTTGTTTAAGGGAAAGTGAGAACTAAATGCACACCTCAGTTTGGGAAATGATGTTGTCAGAGAAAATATTTTATATTGAGTCTCAAAGATTTACAGCTGCTGATCATAACTGTGCTCCTCCCCTTCCCTCCCAGATTCAGGATGCTAAAGGAGATGTGACAATCACTAATGATGGTGCCACTATCCTGAAACAAATGCAGGTTCTGCACCCTGCAGCCAAAATGGTGAGTGGTTTCTTTTCCATTTTGTGTGGATTTGAGGAGCATTTCCCAGAATAGTGACAGAGCAGGAAATTTTGTACACTGTGGTCCAGGAACATTTATTTTGATTGTGATGTGTGCTGAAGAGTTACAAGTCCTTATGTTTTACCCAGTGTTCCTTATGCATAATGCCTCTGGACGTGTTTTAAGACATAAAAAAAAATAGACCAGACCTTCATCTGTCATTTAAGAAAGAAAAGTCATGTCCCAAACCACTAGGATAGATGGGAATGAAACAAGGGAATGAGTTCAGGTATGGGCAGGTGGTCTGAGGATACAGTAGCTGGTCCTTTGAGATGTTCAGTGTTCTTAGATTTGGTTGTGGTTGGAGATGGAAATGAGCTTCCTGTGACTCTGCTCTAGGGAAGGAAAAGCTAAACTTGTTAGATTGGTGTGTTCAGTTTTAAAGTTGGGAGGAAAGCTATGCTTCTCTAAGTGATTTACTTTACCATAGCTGTATTTTGGCCAAATAGATGTTGAGTGTGGGAAGGAAGTGGCAACAGGCACAGATTTCAAATTAGAGAAGACATTATCAACCTGTTATCAGAGTTAATTTCAGTAGTGCTGTGTTTCTGAATATCTCCTTTTTTGTGTGTGTGTTTGCAATTAAGCAGCACTATATCTACCTAAGCTTGTTCATAATTTCCGCTTCAGTTGGTAGAGCTGTCAAAAGCACAAGATATTGAAGCTGGTGATGGCACAACATCTGTTGTGGTCATTGCTGGAGCTCTTTTGGATGCCTGTTCCAGACTCCTTCAGAAAGGTAAATACCAATATTTAACATGACAGGAGGTATTGAAGTCTCCTGTTCACTTGCATGTGTATGACAAGGTTTAAAGTAGCTGTTATCAGTTAATAAAGGGTATCCCACACTCCAGGGAAATCAAGGAGCTTCATACAGAACTGTGGGAAAACAGTCTTTGAAAATATGAACTAAAATCAGCGTCAGGCTTCTCACAGCCATCACCTGTACAGCAGCAGCTTTAAGAATGCCAAGAGAACTTGGGGAAGGCTTCTCTGGGATGTCAGGCATTGCAGGGAAATGTGCAGGATTTGTCTGTGAGAACAAATTACTTGCAATGTTACAGCTTTTTCCCTCAGTTTTCACAGCGGAAGGTAGTAAGGGGGTCATACACCCATGAAGAACATATTGCTGAAACACCTTCAATTTATTCTGATCTGAGTCTCTTGAATTTTACAATGGAAAGAGAAGGTGAAGGAAAAACAAAAAAACCATTGTTTTGACAGCATAAAGTATCTAACAGCCATTTTTTTATACTATGCACAGGAATTCACCCCACCATCATTTCGGAGTCATTCCAGAAGGCTTTGGATAAAGGTATCGAGGTGTTGACCAACATGGCCCAACCAGTGGAGCTGAGTGACAGGGAAACCCTCCTGAACAGTGCAACAACTTCCCTGAACTCCAAGGTACAGCTGCACTTGGACTTGGAACCTCCAGCCCAGCCAGGCCTTGCTGCTTTTTGAGTCTTAAGAAAGACAAATTCATTTTTCTGTACAGCCCTAAGTGTGGGTTTTCCCACCAGTATCACTGCTCTGTCCTTGCCATGGAGTAGCCATTAAGAAGATGCCTCGTTAAGACATCTGGGCAGTGGACAGGGAGGGAAAACAAGCTTTGCTTCAAAATTCTGATGTCAAACACTGAAATACAATGACAATATTGTTTTGAGACTGCTGGTTATCAGTGTTAAGTCTCTCACCATGTTTTCTGTACTGTTGAATCCCTTAGGTTGTGTGTCAGTATTCTAGTTTACTTTCTCCCATGAGTGTGGACGCAGTGATGAAGGTGATTGACCCAACTACAGCCAATAGTGTGGACCTCAGAGATATTAAAATTGTCAAGAAGTTGGGGTAAGAAACAATTTGTAATTAGACAGATGTTGTCTCTACGAAGTCAGCTTCCCAGAGTGCTCCAGTCACGGCGTGTGTTTGTTTCCAGAGGCACAATTGATGATTGTGAACTGGTTGAGGGACTCGTCTTGACTCAGAAGGTGGCAAATACTGGCGTAACCAGAGTGGAAAAGGCCAAAATTGGACTCATTCAGTTCTGCTTGTCTGCTCCAAAGACAGATGTAAGTCAGACTGTGACTAGAGCAAAACCTAGTGCTCTAGGACTTGGGAGATGTAAATGTAATGATAATACATGGGTTTTTGGGATGTTGTGGTGTAAACTCTATGCAACAGCTAGAGTGAAGGTCTGCTGGGTCCTAAAAAACTTTACAGTGGATATAAAAAAGAAAATTGTTTAAATGAGAAATACTGAACTGCCTGTAATGAGATGCATTTTATTGTCATACTGACTTGCTCTGGGTCACGTTACTTAGCTTAAATTAAATAATGTGGAACATTTTAATACTTGCTTTTAAAGTAAGCAGTTACTTAGTTACTTTTGTCTTTTAATTTTTGTTTTTAAATAGATGGACAACCAGATAGTTGTTTCTGATTATGCTCAAATGGACAGAGTGCTGCGTGAGGAGAGAGCCTATATCCTGAACTTGGTGAAGCAAATCAAGAAGGCTGGCTGCAATGTGCTGCTGATTCAGAAGTCCATTCTGCGGTACGGTAATACCCAGGCACCGGCCTCCTGGGGGTGTTCAGGGGAACAGTTGGAATTGTTTGGAAAACTGAAGCCAAACGCAGTCACACTCGGCAGACTTAAGTGACTGCACTGTCAGGAAGCACAAGCTGTATTTTGAGTTTCCTTACATCCTTTGCACTCCGAAGAATTGGAGCACTGGGAACTGACTTCTTCCCTCTTGCTTTCAGGGATGCTCTCAGTGACCTGGCCCTCCATTTTCTGAACAAAGTTAAGATCATGGTGGTTAAAGACATTGAAAGAGAGGACATTGAGTTTATATGTAAGGTAAGGTGGTTTATATAAATTAGCAGCAGTGTTTAAAATCTACCCCAAAACTAACTGCCCAGCCAGGGCCAGTTACAGAAACTTCCACAAGTTTCAAGTTTTGACTGTAATGCAAGAACAGAATTTCCCTACAAACCATTCCTCCTCTGCTGAGCAGTCACTTCTCTATACAAGGATTCAGGACAGATGTAAAAGCCACATTCCGTTCTGAATTTTACTGTCATACACAGAAGAACAACATGCAGTGAACTTGCTGACTCTGCAATCAGCTTCTGGATTAATTTTTTTCCCATTATTTTTTCAGACAATTGGAACTAAGCCTGTGGCTCACATTGACCAGTTCACCCCTGACATGCTGGGCTCTGCTGAGCTGGCAGAGGAGGTCAACTTGAACGGTTCTGGAAAACTAATAAAAGTAAGTTCTTCTAAGCTCTGAGTAGCCACTGTCCTGGGAAGTGCAGTGGTTTTGCTTGGCCAAACATCAGTGCTGTTACAGAGTTTGAAAATGCCAATGGGCAGTGTCTTTTTGTCCAAAACTTCTATTTTTTCCCCCGTGCCAGTATTTGGTTTTATGTTTTAGATTACAGGCTGCACAAACCCTGGAAAAACTGTGAGCATCGTGGTACGTGGATCCAACAAACTTGTTCTGGAGGAGGCTGAGCGTTCCATTCACGATGCCCTGTGTGTCATAAGGTGCTTAGTTAAGAAAAGGTAACGTCTCAGTTTGGTTAACAGTGTAGTAATAACACAAAAAGCCTGATTGTTTGTGCTCTTATGTGAAGTGAGGTTTGATGCTCATTTCTGTGCTCTCAGAGCTTTGATTGCTGGTGGTGGAGCCCCGGAGATCGAGCTGGCGCTGCGGCTGAACGAGTATGCGCGGACTCTGAAGGGGATGGAATCCTACTGTGTCCGCGCCTACGGGGACGCCCTCGAGGTCATTCCCTCCACACTGGCTGAGAACGCCGGGCTCAATCCTATCTCCACGGTAACGGAGCTGAGGAACAGACATGCCCAAGGAGAGAAAACTGCTGGCATTAATGTCAGAAAGGTAATGGGTATTGTAATACCTGGGTATTACAAGAAAAATGTTTCACCGTAGGGCTGGACTAGGGAGAGGGTAAGGTGATGTCTCACAGTGGTAATTTCCCTAAAATTAGCAGAGGGAAATTACAGCTTGTTCTCTCAAGAGCTCACCAGCTCACTCTGAGCATTGATAATAGCAGATACTAAATGCTGTACCCATGGGACAAGAAACATCCCATATCTCTACAAAAGCATTTCAGCTACAAGAATAGATCCATTTAAAATTATCCATCAGTAGGATCTGCAGTTAGAGGTATTGGTAAGTTAGGAGTAGCACCACAGCTTCTCAGTTGTCACTCCATTAACCTTTTCCCTTGGCTAATTTTCACTGGATCTGCCAAGTGCTCAGGAGGAGATACGTGCTGTAATGCTGCTGTTGCAGATGGAAAAGTACAAGCCCTGTGATGTCGGGGAGTTGACTGTCCTCAGGATTCTGCTAAAACAAAAGGTGCTAAATGTAACTGTAGTCTGGCTTGCACAAAGTAAAGGCTCGTTGTTCCTGTAGGGTGGTATTTCCAACATCTTGGAAGAGCTGGTTGTCCAGCCACTGCTGGTGTCTTTGAGCGCATTGACTCTGGCGACAGAAACCGTGCGCAGCATTCTCAAGATTGACGATGTGGTGAGTAGTGTTGGCATCGTGGCTTGGTTTATCTTTCCTTCCCAAGCACCAGGATAGTGATTGTCGTTAATTTGCTGTGCTTCAAAATACAACTGCTGTGTAGAGTGTTCTCAGTTTGTGTGCTACTTAAGACCATTCAGCCTTTTAATACAGCAGCTAAAATTAAGTGCATTATAAATGCTGCACCTTAAAGCAAGGCATTAGAGTCACTAAACCCCCAGGATCTTTAAACAGAGGAGTAATTGTGATGTACCCAGTGATTTCTTATGCCTGACTGTGTGCACTCTTTACAGGTGAACACTCGAGGGTAAGCTGAGCAGGGAGGTGGGGACCATGGCCTCGAGCTCCTGCCTTGGAGCTGGAATATGGATTCCTCACCAAAAGCGCCTGTGTGAATTGTCTTTAACTCCACCAAGACTGATGTGCTTTGATCAGGTTAACTTAAAAGACTGTGTGTTTTCAAAAAGAAAATCCTGTTTATTAATAAACATGCAGTAGTCTACCTGAGTCTCTGCTGTTTAATTTTGCTAGAAATAAGGTAAACTTTTTGTTATATTTTCTTTTCTGTGCTCCTCCTGATCTCTGAAAAGTTAACTGCAACTAATTCCCTCCTGTGATACATTCTAAAAACACCCTTGAAGCGCACTCTGGTAACATGCTGGCTTAGAGCTGCTTCTCCAAAACCTTTCCCTGAGGGAATGGTGCTATTACCTTTAAGGATACTGAGCTAGAGGGGAGGAGGATCTTTGCAGTGGTAGCACTTGTGGAGCACATCACATTCCTTGCTCTGTTCTGTCTCCTGAGGTCTGCAGTGATTCCTGATGCCATGACATGATCCATAGTACTGCAAAGGGTGCTCATCATCCTGCTCCTGCCCCCAGATAAATTTGTTTTCCCAAAGCTGCTGAGAAGTCAAAAAGTACACTGTGTAATAATGCAAATTAGTTTTCCAACTTCTAATTTTTAGCCTGACATTTTGAATTAACCCTTTCATTTCTACTGTTATATTGAAACAACCCAATTCCTCTTTATGTTTAAAGGAGAGTATTTCTTCCACGAGTAACTCACTTTTCCATTCACAATGGGTTGGAGCTGGAGCTTTTAAGTAAAATTCCATTATGTTGTTGACCTGCTGTTGCTGAAATACTTTCCTGTGACTTGCCACATAGAACAAACAATAATTCAAATACTAATTAATAAATTAGACAATGGATTTAGGCATTAATGCTCAGTATGAATTATTCATTGCCTGCTTAAAATTGCAAATGATGCCTTACCCCACAGGGTTACATCCACCAATGATCTCTTAGTTTAGGTACTATGATTAAAGCTTTCATTCCCCATTATCACAAACTTCCATTTCTTGACAAGAATTACAACAGTTGTGTGACTTCACACATAAAAAGTATTTTTAATTTCACTACAGTAAATAGTTCCATCCATCATTAATGCCTCTTTGTAGAGGCTGAATGTCCTTGCTTATCCTGGTTTAGGATAGAATATTCCTAGGGCAGAATATTCCTGATTATCCTGGTTTAGCCTTATCCTGTAATTGCCTACCTGAAGTACAAATTTCAAGATGGAAGAAGCTTGTTTAATAACTTGAGTGTGTAAAAAACGTGGGTTTGCCAATGAGAGTTGCCTATTCCGACCAAAGCCCTGCAAAAAGTTACCTAAAAACCCGCATGGGCAGCACAGAGCCGAGGGCTGCAGATGCGGACGGAGAACGGAGTCAGGCGCCGGCCCCGCACCGCCTCTTGCCGGCGGAGGACGAGGCAGTCGTCCTGCAAGAGGCGGTGCGGGGCCGGCTCGGGCCAGGGCGGTTAACGCGCCCCGCTCCCGCCCCGGGGCCGCCTCCGCGAGGGCGGAGCGGGAGCCACCTCCCTCCGCTGCCTGCCGCCTTCCCGCCCGCCGGCCCCGCTCCGTGCCGCGCCGGCCGGGATGGAGGATGCTCACCGGGCCGCCCTCCTGGCCGCCTCCTGCCTGCGCACGCCGCTGGACCCGCGCACCCGGG
>WBMZ01007779.1:0-55997 GCA_013400975.1 Atrichornis clamosus | reverse complement strand
GCAGCCCGGCGCCCGCCCGGCCCGCCGGGGAGCCCGCGGGAGATGGAGCCGGCGATGGGGACGATCTGCTGGGGCAGCTGATCCGAGACCTGGTAGGGCGGTGGGGGGCGGCCCTGGGGCTGTGCCGGAGTCAGGCCGGGCCCCAGGCGGGGAGCGCGGACGCGGGGCCGTGATGGAGCCGGTGACCGGAGCAGGGAGAGGGGCTCGGCTCAGTGGGCGCGGGGAGGCGGCGAGGAAAGGGAACGCTGTGTTTGGTTTCCACTGTGCTTGTTTATAACCTCAGCTTCTGAATATATATTCTCTTCTAAAGTTCTAATCCTCAAAAATCTTCTTGTCCTATGTAGTGGCACTGTGTGGGATTGTTGGGGTGTCCTAGGCAGGGCCAGGAGTTGGGCTCGATGATCCTCGTGGGTCCCTTCCAGCTCGGGATATTCCATCACTCTATGAAATACTATTTTTTTTCCTCTTAAAGAAGATTTTTGTTGTTTACTCAGGCAGTTTGATGCGGGTGCCATAATTAAGGACATCCTGCCTTGTGACACAGCAGCGTCATAAGAAAACAAGCTTTAATACTTTAAATAAAAGAGTTCATTTGGAAATAGTCTTAAATACAGTTCTGAACCAGATAAAAGTTATTTTGGTAAATCCTCTAAATGCCATAGAGATTTTATTTACAGCATAGGAAAACTAGGGGGGAAACCCATTTTCTTGTTTCTCACTAACCTCACTGTGACTAATTACTCTTTGCTTAAAAAAATTAAAAGGAACAGATTAAATTTCTGTCTGCAAGGCACAAATTAATCCATTTACAGAATTAGTGCTCCATTAGCACACAGGAGCCTGAATCTGTCTCAGAGGGGCTGGTTGTATTTGAGTTTTGGACTCATTCCAGTAGACTTTTAGACAGGCTGGTGCTGACTTAACATCCCCGCTTCCTTGTGCTGGGAACAAGCTGCTGGGATTTTTGGGGTGTGGGAAGACGTGGATCTGTCTCTAATGTTAGGATTGCATTCGAATTGAATTAGTGCGAGTTTGTGCTCTGTCTTATCTCCATTGTTTGCTTTCAGAACGTCAGGCAGATCCCAAATCGGGATCATCCCCTGCCTCTTGGCACTTTCCTAACCCCCATTCCTTTGTTTCTTTGTAGGTCTCATCTATGACTACTCCTCATTTAAACCTGGGCACTTCACTGTACAAAAGTTGAAAAAAAGGCAGTTCTGGGTTTATTTGAAGCAGGGTATAGGTTCTCTTGCAGATCAGTTTAAAAAGAGCCTACAAAGCTGTTTTTTGTTGTTTCCCCCACCTTTCCTTGAGAGCACAGTTGGTGTTGAGTGTTGTGTCAGCACTGCCGTGTCTGCAGGCCCTCAGTCCTTCCAGTGAGACCTCTGTGTACATCCAGACAGACCAGGATCTGCTGGTTGGACTCGAGTCAACTCCAATTTGGAAGGAATACATCCATGGTGATGCCGTGCCTGAGCTCATAAGCCTGGAGCTAATAATCCTTGCCCAGTGGCTCCTCTTATTTGTTTGGGCAGCGTGTGGCTCCAGAACGGTTCCTGGATCCTGGATCTGAGCAGGACCACATTTGGCCAGCTTGGAGCCTGCCTGCACGTGGCCTCGGAGATGTTCCCTTTGTGTTTTTCTTCAGTGTCCCCTTTGGAAATGGACAGGATGTAAATCACACGAAAGCAAAACAATCTTCCTGCAGATCCGCAGCGGGGAGTGGAGCCAGCGCTCCTTGCGCAGAGGGAAGGGAAAAGGAGCTGTTTGTGCAGGAAAATTGTGGATAAGGAGGGAGGGGAGCAGGAAGGTTGGCTGCAGGTCCTAGTTTAAGTAGCTTTAGAACAATTGTGAGGTTCCAGTGTGTATAAAGTGGTGTTTTGTTGCTGAAAAGACCTCATGGAACATTGCCCATATTTGAGTTGTCTAAACACTTACCTAGTGTAGAATATCTTTTGCATTAGAAACCTCCACACCACCACGTTATACTGTGATTTCCCTGAGTAACTCTGCTTTAAATAAACCCAGAATATCCTTTTTCTTTTCTACTTTGGTACTGCTGAGGATCCAGGTTTAAATGAGAAGGAGTAGCTATAGAAGAGTCCTACAAAGAAACAAAGGTACCAGGATTAGGAAAGTGCCAAGAGGCAGGGGATGATCCTGCTTTGAGATCTGCCTGACTTTCTGAAGGCAAACCACGGAGATAGGTTTTAACTGAGCAGCTGATTTTGTGCATGAGGATTGATAGACAGTGGTCAGGTGTTCAGGAGCACCTGGAGGGGGACAGAAATCAGGGAAAACACTACAGGGCAAAACTGGTGACATAGAAATGGTCAGGATCAGCTGATTTTACCCTTTTTTAATTACACAATATAAAAATTTGGTCTATCCAGACAGGATAAGAGAGAAGACAAATCTTGTTGTGATAACTGCAGAAAGAAGATGTAATAATTATGTAGTTAAAACAAACAAAATACGTCTAAGAAAAATTTACGTTCTGCATTGAGCTGTTAGCTTAAATTATTGGATTTTAAATTTTTGTTTGAGGTGCTTGATGAGTTAAAGCAGGAACAATTCATATTAAAAAGACATTTAGATGGTACTAGTGAAAGAAACTAACATCTCCATTCTGTTTTATTTTAAAATATTTGTTCATTTTTCCATCATATGTGTTCAAAATCTTGTAAGTGAAATTAATTATGGGCCTAATTATGTTTTCAGAGTTCTTCTTTATTGGGTCTTGAGCCAAACTATTTTACCAGAACTTGTGTCCTGCCTTTCTCTGCCCTCTGACTATAGATGGGCCTCACAGTTCTCCTCCACTTGCTTTTAGCTCCACTTGCCCCTCTAATATTCTTTACATGGCTCGGGGAACAAGGAGTAGCTGGGGCACCTGTGTGACATTAAGGGGAGGAGAGGCAGAATAACTCCTGATGTTTTCATGGAGCTGTGATGGCACTGAGGACACACCACCCTTTCTCCATCCCATGGTAACTTCTCCTGCTCTCCAACTTCTTGTGGTGTTAAACCAACCTCACAAATTATTTTCTCCTTTTTCATTTTCAGAATGAAATCAATGAGGTTCCTTTCTTTGATGTCCAGCTGCCTTATGAGCTGGCACTAAAGATATTCCAGTACCTGGGCAAGGCTGAGCTGGGAAGGTGTGCTCAGGTAAGTGCTGCTGGCAGTTTGCTGCTCTGGTACCACTTAAAATTGACAGAAATAGTCAAAAAATGGACACCTTGATGTAGGGGAGGTCAATGGTAGCCCACATAACTCTGCTGGTTGTGCTTTTGCTTATAGGAAACACTTCCAAAGCTGAATATTGAAAAAGTAATGGTACCTGAGCTGGATTTCCAGCTGCACTGGGGTAGAGTTAAATAAAACATGTGTGGCTTGGGCAGAAGCAAAGCCTTAAAATTTAAAATAAATATAGCAAAGATATTTCAATTCAAGTGAGTGTGTTTAGAAGTATTTTTGATTCAAGTGAGTCTCTTGCAGTATTTAGAGCTCAACACTTGGCAGTGCTGAGGGCATGGCAAGAGCTGTTCCTGACACTTTTCAGTGTGTGATTTGAACCACAGACACTGGAGTAGTAAGTTTTTATCTGTTGTATTGTCATTGAGGCTAAATTCTTGAATGACACCGATTTTCTCCCCTCCAGCCTCACAAGGGATTTCTGTTTTTCTTTTGTGATACTTTCAGGCAATGCTTTCAGCAGGCAGCACTCAGGCATGGTCCATGATTTACATGTAGTTGTAAACTGCCTGTCTCTTCAATAGCTTTACTAACTGAACTCACACCTACTGTACTTGAGATTGTTCGGCCCACACTATTGGGCTTCTTTACTTCCTTTCTTCACACGTTGATTTATTAACCTCCTCTCTGAATGAGTCTTCAAAGCAAACTCAATTGGCAAGTGCTGATTACCCACTGAAATCAAGGAGAATATTGTGGATATCGTTCCAGCTTTTCCCATGGCCACTGTTTAGGGTTCCAGGCTGGTGTTCATTAACTCTTATGCACAAAGCACACCTTGCAACTTCACAAAAAGCCAACCATTCTTTGTGTTACAGACAGTCCAGGGCATGGTTTGAGTGTAAGAGAAGAATGTTAACATATAAAAATCGAGAAGTGACAGGCAGGGTTTGCTGTGGAAGGTAAACGAGGCACAAATACTCTGCAAATGGCCCAGGCATTGAAAGGAAATTGGGCTTTTAATGTTCAGTGTGAGCATGTCCTGGTGTTAAATAGCTACAGGTGGTTATTGCTTAAATCTTTGACTTACTAATGCCTTTTAGGAACAGGGACTGTTAAAAGAAAATTAATTCCTCGTGCAGGGCTGCTGTTGCAAAGGAAAAAATTCCCTAGGATTATTTTTTGATGCTGTCCAGAACACTGAAACTTTCAGATATGGTCGAGTTTCTGTCACTGGAGGTAGAGGTTTGCCATCAGTAAAGGCCACAGCCCATGATGTGGAACAGGTTGCATTTTTGAAGTGGATTAGTTTAAGGTTATTCTTTCACTCTCTTTTTTCCCCTAGGGAGGGATGATCAGTTTACATCATGGCATAATAAAAAGATTGGCTGATGAAGGGCTGCTCCTTTTCCCTGTGCTTGGGCTGCACGTCATTTCTCTCTCCCTCACTTTGGTTTTTAGCTTGAACCTGTTCTCATAAGATGTGTTTTAACACTGAGACAGTTTTCCACATTTCTCCTGCTCCTCCTCAGCCCAGGTCGTGGTTCCTGAGTGGCAGCTGTCAGGTAGCTGAGCAAGTGCCCAGTGAGGGCTTTCCCAATGAGATGAATATCCAGTGCAGAGCTGGCTTCCTTTTAAGTGTTCAAATAAAAAGCAGAGCAATAAAAATAAATACCATTTTCATTTTTCTCTTGGTGGTTTTGTTTTTGAAGGGGGAAGCCCTCTTCTGTTCCATGGAAACCCCTGCTGCTTTACAGTGTTATCCTAGAAAGGTTTTTTTTTATTAAGGTGCCTTGGGATTTCAGTGGAATTGGGCCAGTTGGTGGAATTGGCATCATGATCCAAGTGAGTGCCTTTGGAGAAAACCTGTTTGCTTAGTTCTTCACGCCAAATTGGTAACCAACTAACAGTAAAGTAGCCTGACTGCAGAGCCTCTGTGAGATTTAATCACACCACAGACTGTCTGGAGAACTTTAATTTCACCTCAGTATTTCCCTCTCCCTCACTTCCCCACAGCTTTTCTTTGATTTTTGGAATTGGTACTAAAAACACAACCTGTCTGCATGGCACTTGAGGTACAAAAGCCTTGTGCAGCCTGTAAATAACAATGTCCTCAGTGCCTGAGCTGTGGCGGGTTTGCAGTGGGTGGGTGACATTCAGGAGCATCCACCAGAGCAGTCCCTGTTGATATCCCATGTTTGAAATTCAAGGAGAAATTATCCAGGGCTTAATGCAGCAGCAGAACAGGCCCCAGTAATGCAGAACTTCCTTCCCCCTGTGAGCACCTTTTGATTTTGTTCTGACCACTGACAGAAATAGCTGTGCCATGAGTGCCTCTCTTGAGTATGAGCAGATTTGGGAACAGTCACTCCTGGTTGTGGTGTAGAGGGAAAGGAAAAACAATCCCTCGGGACACCACACGTGTGACAAACTGAAATGCATCAGAAGTTCTTGAGTTATTTTGGGGCTGATACTGTAGGCACACTGATTTTACTCACGGCCTGGGGGCCTGCCCTTTATACTGTCAGCTCTGTGATAAGGGGATGTGTGTGAATTCAGCAGCACTGAATTTTGGCAGTTTTGTTTCTGAGCAGATCAGTGGGAAATTCCCATGACCTGTTAGGTTTTCCTCTTCGAGAAGGTTTAGGAGTGTTTACCAACACAAGAATTGTGTGTGTATCTAGGGCAAGGGAGATTGTTTCTAGGAATTTAGGAATGAATTGTCATGCATAAATCAAGAATTTCAGCTGCTTGCCTCGAGGGCTCCTGGAATTGTCAAACTGTTAGGCCTTAATGTTTGTACATGTACAAAAAGAAAATTGAATGTATTTTTTTTGTGCATGGTTTTGCATCAGGGTTGTATATGGGTAAAAGTAGTCATCCATCCTCCTTGTGATTTAGAGAGAGAGCAGAGAAATGGATGGATAAGGATGTCCTTACCCTGGGATGATCCCCAGCAGGGAAGAGGGGAATTCTGCCCCTCTGCCCCGCTCAGGTGAGACCCCACCTGCAGAGCTGCCTCCAGCTCTGGGATCCCAGCACAGGAAGGACCTGGAGCTGCTGGAGAGAGTCCAGAGGAGGCCACGGAGACGCTCCGAGGGCTGGAGCCCCTCTGCTCTGGAGCCAGGCTGGGAGAGCTGGGGGTGTTCACCTGGAGAGGAGAAGGCTCCAGGGAGAGCTCAGAGCCCCTTCCAGGGCCTAAAGGGGCTCCAGGAGAGCTGGAGAGGGACCTGGGACAAGGGATGGAGGGACAGGACACAGGGAATGGCTTCCCACTGCCAGAGGGCAGGGTTAGATGGGATATGGGGAAGGAATTAGGCCCAGAGAAGCGGTGGCTGCCCCATCCCTGGAAGTGTTCCAGGCCAGATTGGACGAGGCTTGGAGCAATCAGGGATAGTGGAAGGTGGCCCTGCCCCTGGCAGGCGGTGGAACTGGGTGGCCTTTAAGGTCTCTTCCAGCCCAAATCATTCCGTGCTGACGGCTGTGAATAGAAAAAAATGAGCAGCTCCCATCAGAATGGCTTTGGATTAAATACTGCTTGGCACTATTTGTTGTACTGGACTGAAAGTCCAGATAGTCCTAATTGAGGCCCCTGGTCTCAGCAAATGAGCCTTGACTGTGCCTTTGTGTGTCTGGGGAAGCAAATAAACCTAGTGAAATAAAAACCATTATCAGATGGAGAGGGATGAATAAACCTTCATTAGGATTTGAGCCAGTTGATTTAGATGGGATTAAAAGAAATTTTGGATTTGATGGAAGAGGTGGGGTTTTTTAGGGGAAAAAAATCCCCCAGGGACAAAACCAAATAGCAAAGCCTATGTCAGCAAAAGCCTTTGAAGTCCTTCAGAACATTATTACTTGCTGAACTATAAGATATAAAACTGTTCCTGTGTGGAGCTCAGGGGAACACAAACTTTCTGTGCTGAGAACTGTTGTAAAAAGATAATAGGAACACTGAAGACAAAATTAAATTCAGGACTCTCAATCTATAAACAAGTCTGTAAGATGTTGTCATTGATCAGTGCTGCAGTTTCTACATGGTGTAGGTTTGGAAGCTGTTGTGTGTGGAGTTTAACAAGAGCTTTGCACATCCCAGCTCCTCTCCAACACCCAGCGTTGGGGTGTGTGTAAATAAAGCCGTAACACTCTGGCTTTTGGGGCCTCACCTGAAACTCAGAGTCAGGCAGATATAATAAAGCTGACTTGCAGCCAATGGCTGGTTTTAGTGCTGCAGCTCACAGTGGTGCTGTAAAGTGAAATGCTTGAGACTCTTTATTAGTGATTTTGTGCAGCTGAGCCTCACTCAGTGGGGCTTTTACAAGGGATTGGCATGCGAGTTTGGGGCTGGAAGAAAAGGCTGTGTTAGGGACCCTTTGGAAATTCAGGCTTGTAAAGCAGCAGGGTTCGGTGTAATTTGATTTTAAAAAAATCAGAATAGGATAGGATCTTTATTCCCCCTGAAAGTTGAAAAGGCAGTCAAAATTTTATGTAGTTCCCCCCCCCCCCTTTTCTTTTTGTTTTACTGTCTTTATAAAATGCTTTTAAGACCTTGAAACTTGAAAGGTCTGTACAATATTGTCTGTTTTGGCAGACTCAAAGGTGTGTGTTTATTTTTGATTTTTATTTTCCACAGCAAGGCAAGGGCTGGCGTGGTTTGGCTGCGTTTCCCTGTGCGTGTGCTCAGCCTGTCCCTTTGCTGGCAGCAGGAAAACTCTGCTGCTGTTTGGGAAGGGGGCAGAGGTTCTGCCCAGGGAGCTCCACTCCTGCACCACAGCTGCTCTTTCAGTGTGTCAGCAGAAAGCTGGGGTTTGGGTTTTTTTTGTTCTTGGAGCAATAATATACGTATTTATCCTGCTTTAAAATCAAATTGAGAGCAAATTCCTGGCTAAACTACTGGTTTGAATTTTGGATTGCCTCTTTTTTGTTGCTTTTGAAGTTGCTGAGTGTGTCCCTCTAGGGACAGGAGCACTAAGCACTGCTTTTTTATTCCAGGGTGATGTGTATTGCTGGAGAAGCCTCAGTGCTGGTTCTGTCATTTCAAGGCATTATTACTGCCCTGTCCAGGTTGTTTTCTTTGTCAGAGCATGGAAGGGGGATTGTGTCTCTCTGCCAGTTTGCGTTGAGGTCTCTGGATAATTAATTGGAATATTCATTTGCTGCATTTGGATATTCCTGTTTGAGCACTACTCTTCTATATAGGTACCAAATCTTAAAAAACACTTGCAGGTTACTCAGATCACCCTTTTTTTTCATATTAAGTATTTTTTTCCTTTTCCCTGGAAGAAACAGGTCATTGCAGGACAACTGTGCCACTGCTTGGGGACTGTACAGTATGCAGGAGGTTTGGGACCATGTCTGGTGAGGTGTTTTTGCACTTGCTGTGCTCCAAGGAGACCTGTGAGACCCAGGGCCACATTTTGGGTGATTTCTGGACCTTAGCTGTCCTCTCCCTGTGGGTGTTTTGGGTCAGTCTTGGCCTGATGCTGTAGTAACTGTATCAGACTAAGTCATCCCATGTAAAATTTCACAGCTCACATCACAAACTCGGAGATTCCTGGGTTTATTTAAGGCAGGGGTTGTTGTTTTCCTGACGTCTCTCAGCCTCACTGCACACTGGGTTGCTCCAGTGGCTGACGTTCTGCGTGGACTTCTGCAAATCTCCCAAACCAAAGGATCTCGTGCTTATTCCTCATGAAATACAATTGTCTGAAGATGTATTTTGTATTTGAAAGCTGTGGGTTTGAGTTTGAAGCAAGGTGTGTGTCTGGTAATGATAAAATAGAAAGGAGATTAATGTTATAAAATGGAGAACAAGTAATAATTAATCTTTGACCTCCCTGTGCAGTGTTGAATCTATATAAACATGGGACAAATGGCAAGTAAACATGGAAAGATGGTCCTGGGAGAGTTTGTGCCAATGGGAGACATGGATTCTTGAGACTGAAACAACATTAGATGCTTAATTGTAACTTACTACAAATGATGTCAGTCTCAGAAGGTTGTTTTAATCTTTTTAGAAACAGTGCTCAATTGATTGCTGCTTTCACCAGTCGTGGTTTTCATTGGTTACATCTGTTTTTTTTAAATTAAGAATTACAGAGAAAAAAATGCTACTTAAGTTGGCTCTTACCTCTTGAATCTTTAATTCTGAGCCCACAATTGATTGTGATGAAGCTGCTCTCCCTGGAATGGGCAGCAACTTGAGGCTGCTTGAAAAACTTAATAATTCATTCCTATTTATGCATACTGTAACACAATAGGTTATAAATCACTAATGTCATACCCCTAATCAGGTATTGTCAGTAGGATTTCAGAGATATGGTGCTGTGATCTGAGAGGGTTTCTTAGCTACAAATATGAAAATAAATTCATATTTTTGCTCTTAGCTCACAATTTTGTCTTGTTTTCTTGCTTCTTTTCCTTTCAAAATTTTCCATTAGTCCACAGACTGATATTTCAGGCTGACGTTTGACCACTAAACTGCTGTCCATGTTAGATGGAATTTTAGTGGAGTAAAAACTCAGTTATTTCCCAAAGAACCCACAGAAAACAAGCCTTTTGTTAAAAGTTTGGAGTCTTTATACACTCGGTTGTATTAAGATTGAACAAATATAAAGAGTGAACAAATATATTTGTTTAGGTACAAATCTCAGTGCAGGCCTGTATTGATTTATATATTTCTATTTCAGACGTTATTCAATACTTTATATTAAATTTAAATTTAACTTAGAAATGTATGAGAGATCCATCTCTATAAATTGGTTTCTAGGTCAGCAGGACGTGGAAAATCCTGGCCGAAGACGAAGTGTTGTGGTACCGGCTGTGCCAGGAGGAGGGATACCTGTTGGATATGAGCATCTCTGACCATTCCTGCTGGAAGCTGGCCCTCAAGAACTGCCAGGCCAGAGAGCACATGTTGAAAACCAACTGGAAGGTGAGAGGGAATTTCCTTAAAGGCATACAGGTGCTGTAGGAAAATGGGAATCTGCTGCGAGCAAGTGGGAGAGGAAAGTTGGTCTAGTGTGTTGCAGCTCCTTTTTGTTAAAAGCTGCTGGGGGGTTTATGGGATAGGTGTGTCTGCTCTCAGCAGCAATGGCAAAGCTGGGAGCTCTCCAGCAGGGAATTTAGGTGGATGAGGGAATGGGAGCACCAACCCAGTGTCCTGTCTGTGCAGAACCGCGTGGGCGCCGTGAGCCAGCTGCGCTACGAGCCCGGGAGGGTCCTGTGTGATGTGCACTGCTGGGACGGGGTCGTCATGGCTGGGTGAGTCTGCCTAGGAGTGCCCTCTGTGCGTGTGACACAGTGTGTGCAGTGCCCTCTCTGTGTGTGACACTGTGTGTGCCGCGCCCTCCGTGTGTGTCACAGTGTGTGCGGGGCCCCCTGTGTGTGTGACACTGTGCAGTGCCCTCTGTGTGTGTAACAGTGTTTAGTGCCCAGTTCACCTGTGACAGTGTGTGCAGTGCCCTCTCTGTGTGTGACACTGTGTGTGCCGCGCCCTCCGTGTGTGTCACAGTGTGTGCGGGGCCCCCTGTGTGTGTGACACTGTGCAGTGCCCTCTGTGTGTGTAACAGTGTTTAGTGCCCAGTTCACCTGTGACAGTGTGTGCAGTGCCCTCTCTGTGTGTGACACTGTGTGTGCCGCGCCCTCCGTGTGTGTCACAGTGTGTGCGGGGCCCCCTGTGTGTGTGACACTGTGCAGTGCCCTCTGTGTGTGTAACAGTGTTTAGTGCCCAGTTCACCTGTGACAGTGTGTGCAGTGCCCTCTGTCTGTGTGACAGTGTGCAGTGCCCATTTCACCTGTGACAGTGTGTGCAGTGCCTTCCCCATCTTTAACAGAGTGTGTAATGCCCACTCCACCTCCACCAGGCTGTGTAATGCCCACTCCACCTTCACCAGGCTGTGTAATGTTCACTGTACTTTCACCAGGCTGTAATGTTCACTGTACCTTCACCAGGCTGTGTAATGTTCACTGTACCTTCACCAGGCTGTAATGTTCACTGTACCTTCACCAGGCTGTGTAATGTTCACTGTACTTTCACCAGACTGTAATGTTCACTGTACCTTCACCAGGCTGTGTAATGTTCACTGTACCTTCACCAGACTGTAATGTTCACTCCACCTCCACCTGGCTGTGCAATCCCCACTCCATCTTCACCTCTGAAAAACCTCAGGTGCTGCTTTTATAGCAAAGTCAAAAGCAACACCTGTCTGAAGCATGAGTGGGTTTACCTGACTGCAGTTCCTGAGATAGGATGTCCTTAAGTGACTGATAAGGATGGTTACCTACAACTTCTTTCAGCAGCTCAAATTTTTATTGTTATTTATAACTATTCAGAAGTTATCTCAGGTACATGTAGTCCCTGTAAAGTGCTGTGTCATTAACTGTATCTGTTGTTTTGCTGTGGAAGCACCCAAAATGTATTAAACATTGTACACATCTACTGAAAAATGCCCTTTTTTAATGTTTTTCCATAAAAATCTCTTAATCACATGGATATCTTGTCACAGCACACAAAAATAACTTTAGAAGGACTGTTACTTTTCTCCATTGTTACTTAAAAGACAACCTGGGAGGAAAATAGCCCACCCAAAAATAGATAAACTTCTCTTTTCCTGATACAGAAGTTTTCTGGACCTTGATTTAATGTTAGTTATTCATTAGTCCTAAATATGATTTTAAGAGTCTCACAAACTCTTAGAAGAGGCTTTATTGTATTTCAGTTTTACAGGTTCAGGATTCAGTAGCCCTCCAGAAGTCACAAGAGTAAATCCTGAGGCAGCTGGGACATTGTCCTTAACATTCCAGAAATCCATGTTTTATGGTAGCACTTCGTATTAATGGTGTGCTTATATACTGTGGGACTAAAGAAAACTAATTCCCCCAGTATCTCCTGATTTTTTTGGTGAATTTGCATCAGTCACATGCAGGGAGGTGATGCAATTAAATAATTCAAGTTCCTGAAAATAGGTGAGCAGGTAAGAGACCACTGAGGGAAAAGCTGCAATGTTCACTTAAATTACTTTTCAGTAATTTCTCTGAGAGAATTAATTATCTTTTTATGAAGCTGTGAGCATGTATTTGATAAAACAACGTGGGGAAATCAGAATTCAGCTGTTTGGCTTTACCTGGTTAGTAGATGAAAAGTTTAGAGTATTAGAACACATACATTTTGTTTACTGCTTCTCCTTCACTCTGCTTTTGTAGCTCAAGATGTCTGAAAGTGTTTCTTAATTTGGTAAATGATAAATATTAAAAGACTTAAAGTTATAACTAAAACTTCCAAGGACATCCTCAACAGGTGCAGGGAAATACTTTGCTGTGTGCATTTGGTAAATTTTTAGGATGTGTAGATTGAGAAATTTGTTGGGGTCTTGTTGTTTGCTGTGTTTTTATTTTTTAAATCCAAACATAACCCTCCCCTTTCTCTCCCAGCTTACAAAATTGTGCTTAATAGCATTGTGCTTTCAAATTTGTCATAAAAGTGTAATGAATCTGGTGATCAATAGCAAACTGTTGCATTCTTGCAGTACTGAAGAAGTAATTTAATAGCTGAGGTTTACAAAGTCAATTTTCCTCTCAGTATAAATATCAATTATCTGTTTCATTTAACGATTCTCTCTCCAGTTTCACAAACACTCGTGTGCTCAGCTTTGCACGTGGATAATCAGTGATCACAGCAGGACTTGTCACGTGTCTGGACTAAGCTGCTGTGTGAGTTTGTAAGGCCTGACAAGTTGGTGATGCTCCAAATGCTAATCCGGAATTGTGGGGCATTTCCCAAGGTTTTTCCAACCAGTGGCTTGTGACGTCACTGATCTTTCTTCTATTGTCATGTTCTGCACTGGGTTGAAATAGGGCTGCTCAGATTTTAGCAGGGTCTTTGGTCATCGTGCCCTGGGTGCTCCAGCCCCTTCTCTGGACACGTTCCAGCCCCTCAGTGTCCTCCTTGTCATGAGGGGCCCAGAACTGGACACAGGATTGGAGGTGTCCCAGCAGTTCTCTGCTGGTCCTGCTGCCACCCTAGGGCTGGCACAGCCCAGGTGCCCTTGGCCTCTTGCCTACCTGGGCACACCTGGGTCATGTCCAGCCGCTGCCACCAGCACCCCCAGGGCCTTGTCCACCTTGTCCAGCCCCTCTTCCCAAGCCTGTAGCATTCCAGGAGTTGTGGTGGCTCAGGGGTAGGACCCAGCACTCCACCTTGTTGGTGTTCTGCTCCATAACTTTCCCTGGCACCTAGGTCAGGCTGACAGGCTGGAGGTTCCCTGGATTCCCCTTCCAGCCCATCTTCTAGATGGACATCACATTTGCTGACTTGCAGTCACCCGGGCTCTCCCTGGGGAGCCAGGACTGCTGGCAAATGCTGGGAAGTGGCTGGGTGAGCTCTGTGCCCAGCTCCCTCAGCTCCCTGGGGTGGATCCCATCCAGTTCCCTGTCTGAGTGCTGCAGCAGGATGCCAGCCATTTCCCCTTGGATCAGAGGGGCTTCCTTCTGCTCCCTGTCCCTGTCTTGCAGCTCAGGGGCTCGGTACTCAGGACAGCTGCTCTGGTAAAGACTGAGGACAAGAAGGTGTTAAGTCCCTCAACCTTTTCCTCATCCTTTGTCACCGCGTTTCTCCCTGATCCAATAAAGACGGAGATTCTCCTTAGCAATTCTCTTGTTGATGATGTATTTATAGAAACATCTTTAATTCTGTTTATGGCAGTAACCAGATTAAGTTCTAGTTGGAGAGAGCAGGAATTCTGGGGCTGGTGTGTGTTGGGAGTCGTGGAGCAAGCCTGGAATCACTCTGATTGATTTGAACCTGTGCTGTGCTCGGCCTGATCTTGTGATCTTCACTGTACTGCTTCAGACTGCTGGAAAGTGGAATAATTTTTATTTTAGTTGCTGTAGAGCTTTTTAAATCCCTCTGAAAAGGAGTTTGTACAGGGCAGAGTGACTTAAAGCAGCAGCTACAAGTGTAATTTATAGAGGCCCAGTTTGAACTGCTTCAGGAGCCGCTCTTTATTAACTCTGGGAAGGAAGCAAAGCTAAACTACACAGAGAAATGCCCCTACTCCATGCACTCTCCAGCTTTCTCCATCCTGCTGCCCAAGCTGAAGCCAGGAGATGGCAGAGTATCAAGGATTGATGAAGTGCAACCCGAGCTGGGAGTGGAAGGTGGCTGCGAGCAGCTCCCCTTTGTGCGAGCGCCGCGCGTTCGCTGCCTGACATCAGCTCATTCAGTCTGGCCTGCACGCACTGCCTCTCGTGTTTGTCATTAAAATTTCATCCCAGTGGTTACGGGGCCTGTTTTCTGGGTCAGCCCCCCAGTCCCTTTTCATTTGAGCCAGCGGTGTTTGTGGTTACCTCACTCCCAATCAATGTTGTATTCGCCAGCCTTTCTACGGTTACACGTCTCGAAGGATCTTCTCTGAGGGGATGATGGCCTCCCCCTCATATTCAATTCAAATGGAGTTCCATCTCAGACTCAGAGCTTACTTAAAGCAATTATATAGCTGCTTGCTTGGCTTTTATAAATTCCTACTGGTGATGAGGCTCACAGTGCCTAATGCTGTCATTTGCTTGGTGTCTGTACAGAATGCCTGGATTGCTTCACTTTCTGTTATTAAAATCTGGATTTATGGGGCTTTTTTTAAGCAAGTGCATGTTCAGACAGTAAAATGGCTACTTTTTTGCTACTTTTTTTTTATTCTTGGCAGTGCTGATGGGCATTTGTAGTCAGAGATTGGGTCCTCCTGGGCAGAATGATCTCAGAACATGCATCTGGTCCTTGTTTGAATTTGTCATTCCAGAGCATCCCGTAGTGTAACATGTCCACAGCATGTGGTGAGACTGCTGCTGCCTGACTGGCTCTGAAATACTCACCTGTGGCTGTTCTGGAACCTGTGGTGAGCTTTTCTTCATGCTGGTGGTGCCCATCTCACCTCATGGCTCACCCCTAAAACCACACCAAGTGGGCTGTGAGTCAGGGTGATGTTTTACTGTGCACTGTGTTAAGTTTTTAATGCTTGCAGAAAGTGCCCTGTGGCTTTACTGCTGCTGTTGGTAGCTCTGAAAATAAACAGAGAAGGCCCAGAGTCAGACCACCCTTCCCAAGGTCCAGGAATAAAAAGGTATCAGCTTTTTCTTCTTTTTTCCTTCAGTTTTCCTTGACTGTTAGTGAAGAGCTTGGCCACAAACTGATTTAGCAGATGCTGTGAGGAGTCTGTGCACCTCTTACAGACTGGGAAATCAGCCCTGGTTTCTCTTTAAATTTTAATTTCAGCCGTTTTCCTCCTTCCCCACTAAGTACTGCCTGCTTTCCTAGAGATTTGATTTGCTTAAGACTTTGACATTCATCTGCTGAGTGCCTCAACAACCAACAGATTTAACATTTCCTCCCCTTTCAGGGTGGAGCACATGTGGAATTTTCCCAAGTTATGCTTGATAAAGGCCATGAGGAGCTAAGGGAGAACTTCCTCAATATACTGTGTGGTTAGTTAGGGGAGTCTGGACATTTGATTTCTCATGCTGACATTCTAAATGCAGAAATTACTTTATCCAGTTGTCTACGTTCTGGTGAATTTTGTGGGAGCACTCACAAACAGTTTGGGCCTTTCAGTTGAAGTAATTTTGAGCAGTATACAGACATAAGTAGCTGCTCATATGTGGTGGGTTCCTTTGTTCTCTTCTGTCACCTCCCACTCCACTTTCCTCTTGCTCAAAGGTGACCTGCAAATGACTTTTTAAAAGCTGGGCTTGCCACTCTCCTTAGTTTCCTAATGATGTGTGAAACTAGCCCGAAAGGCTTGAAAACGCTTTCCTGTATTTTAAAAACTTCATGTCAACTCTCATCTAATTTGGATTTTTTGCTATAGGGCTTGTGGGTTATTCTCAAGGTATTTGTTATTAGCTCTTGCATCTTAATTCAGTGTGCAGACCTGAGGAAACCAAAATATTAATTAGTAATGAAAATGAATCAAAGTTAACAAACTGAAGACTTCCAGCAGCCTGAATAAACCCCTGCCTTATTTAATTGCTTAAATTTCACTTTTATGATGGCCCAACTTTGATAGGTTTCTCCCTCCCCTCACGGTGACTGGAAGCCAAGATGTCAAACAAAGCAGAAGGTAAAAATAATTGCTTTTTTCTTCAACCTTCCCCAAACCTTTTGAGCTCTGTTCACTCGTCCTCATCCTCGTAAGGAGCAGCAGGTGCCAGGCCTCCTCTTTTCCACGTGAGGCACCTTTGGGGGGCTGCAGACAGGATGACATCATGAGTTCAGAGGGCTCAGGTGACAGACCACAGGACCTGGGTGAGGTTAAGTGACAAACTCGTGGGCTTTTCTGTCAGCTCCTGAAAAAGAGCCGTCAGGTGAAATCTGACTCTTTGTGGAGGCTGCTTTTCCAGCCTGCCTGGCCTGGAAGCTCTTGTTTTACCTGTGGGTTTTGCTGCTGCAGGGTTGTTCTCAGGGATGCCTTCAGTGCTGTCAGTAACAGGAGATGGTTCTGAGCTTGTGAAGCCTGGTTTTCCACAAAAGGCCAGACAAGCCCATCCTTGTTTTCTGGTAAACTCCTTAAAGATTTAGTTTTTACTCTTTGAGCTGTCACCATCAGTGCCTGGAGTTGAGGTGATGCTTCTCCTCTCTGCTGCTTGCAGCCTGTTGCAGTTTGTGTTCCCTCCAAGGAGCAAACAGATCAATTTACAGCATCTTCAGACAGTGTTTTCTCACCTCTGTCTGCAACTGGAGCCGTTGTTACATCTGTTGTTTGTCCTTCCTGAGATAATAGGGCTGATGGAGCAGAGCCTTCCCAAATTGCATCATAATTCCTCCTGAGTTCTTATGAAAAAGAGATTTTTTTTTTTTCTCCTGTGCCCACAGTAATTTGTTTCCTTGGTTTAATTAATGGACCTGGGCTGGTTCAAGTCACTGGAACCTTGATCTAAGTGACAGGAGATTTTTGGCCTTAAAAGCTAAATTGCTAGAAACAGTTTGGCTCTTTCTGACTTCTGCTTTTAAAAGTGTTCATTAAAATGTTTTGCCAAAGATACAACCCTTTGACTTGTTTCTGTTCCCTTGGTGTGACATTTGCATGCACTTAATATAGAAGGTGAGGCAGGCAGCAGCAGTTAGGATGAAATGTTAATTTTGTTACAGATAACAGTGCTAAGTGCAGAAGAACTGCATGCTTACTCCAGCAGCTTAACCCACTTTCTCAAGTGATAATTTTATAAATAAGGCCTTAAAAATAAAGGTACAAGCTCTCTGCAGCTCCGTTTCTGTGAGGGGTCCACAGATGGGCGTGGGTTGGTGAATTGGAAAGTCAAGTTCCCAGCAGAAGAGTTTGGGAAGTGATCATGAGGATGCTCGGAATGGATTTCCTACATGCTAAATCTGAAAGTGCTTCCAGAGCCATTTTGGTACACATTAGTCACATTTTTCAGAGCTGCACTCGTATATCAAGCAACCCAAAAGAACATTTGGATGAAATCAGGGAGATTAATTTTCTACTCTGCGTTCTTCTACCAGCATTAGGATTGTTTAAAACTCTGGTTTTGGTTTACCCCCATCTGTTTTTGCTTGTATTTTATGGACTAGCTTTCTGCTGTGTAATAGAAAATTCTCTTTCCTATTCCATTTGTATTTTATTTTTGGTGGTTGTGTTCTATTTATATTCCTTGCTTCCATGTAAAGCAGTTCTTTTCTGCTGCTGTTAGACTGCTCTTCCTGAATCTTTCCCTTCAGGAATCCCTCAGCCAAGCTACCTGTTGGTTACAGATGTCATGGCAAAATCGATGTGTCCAAATAACTGGGAATGAGAACACAGGGACACTTGGGAACTTTTACCTCTGTCAGTCTTACCCTTTGAGGCACCTCGCTCTGTGGTGGTGTTTCTAAGCAGTCCATCATTATCCCTCACTTCAGAAGAGTACAAAGAAGGTGCTAGAATCCATTTAAAGTCAAGTATTTTTAATTGTAATTGAGGTACCTTCCAACTTGCCATGGTTCTGCTGAAGAGGGGTTTTTAAATTGGACATGGAGTTACCAGGCTTCCTTGAGCCTTGGAGAGAAGATGAAGCTCAGGAGCAATTTGAACCAACTTAAAGGCATTTGGACTTGGGTTTGCATGTTTAATTGGGCCTCATTCTTGAGCCTGCTGAGGGGGGCACTGACGAGGTACCTTAATTAAACACATGAAGGACTGGTTGGTTGCTTTTGGTGGAATCAGGATGAAAGCTCTGAGGTGCTCGTTGGAGCAAGACAATGCAAAATACTCATTATTTTACTTGCTTATCAACAGGCATCCCTTTAAACAGAGACTGTTACTGGAGCAAAATTCCTACTGACTTCAATAAAATGCATTGACATTGTAAGGACTTCATAATAAGATCTTTTGAGTATTAACAGATGGTCACTGACTGCCTGAAACAAAGTTGTTGGGTTTTTTTTTGGTTTGTTGATCACCGCAGGTATCTGGAAAGCGAACAGATTTTGCCTTCTGGAAATCAAACCTGACTGTGAAACAAAGGGGGTTCTTTCTCCTTCCTTTTTCCTTGCTACAGAATCTTTAGAGAAAATGTGGAAAATGTAGAGTGGTTTCTGAGGTGTTTTATCAGAAATCTTTGGTGGCCAGCCCAGCTTAGTGCAGGGAGCCTTGCCCTGGAGGAGTGTGCTTGAGGCAGCCACCAGAAGTGAGTGGCACCAGCATCCTCTGTGAACAGAAACCCAGCGAGGGGCTCCTTGACCCTCTTGCTTGAAGTGAAATTCTGCAGTGCCAGCAGCACCCGAGCCTTGGAGGAAAGCAGTTTGTCTTTGCTGCTGCCATGGACTCACTGAGGAGAGTCTCGACTGTTTGGGAAATGTTCCTGTTAGCAGTTTTTTCTTTTGTGTATTTGTCAGTTTATATATTAGTTGCAGTTGTACTTTGCACAAACACTAATTAGACAGCCATCAACACTCAGGGCCAAAGGCTTACTAACAATGCAACTGTGATAGCAGTGTCTTAATTGGTTGAGTATAATTGTCATTAGGCAACCATAAAGACATCTGGGGCTCTGGAGAGAGATCAGCCTCCCCCTCCTCCTCTTCCCCAAATTTGTTCTGGCTATTGCTATCCAGCACAGTTGAGCTTTTTCAGATGAGATCCTGTGTTTTGACCAGTTTCCTGATGTTTTTCTCCTTATGAAATCGTCTGCCTCTTCAGCACCACTTCATTAGGGCCATGCCCAGCCTCCAGCTCTGCTTCCTCCCACATGTGCCCTGCACTCCACCACCTGCTTCCCAGATATCCATCGTGGGGCAGCAGCAGCTTCTAACCCCCAGCTCCTTCTGCTTTCACTCCTGTGAGAGGGCACGAGGAAAATGTTCATCTCATTAGGACAGTACTGCCAGTAAAAGGTGGTCAGAATGCTTTTGATTAGTGAGTAGGTATTTTTACGATATTTGTAGATAGCATATGAGTTTAATTTTTCCCAGTTTTCCTATGCCGTATGCATTCCACCTGTTGTTGCTCCATTTCAGCAAGGATTTTATGCATCTCTCTAAAGCTTAAGCTGAATTTCCAGGCTAATTTTTACAGCTATATACATATCTGTCCAGATTTACAGGACTGACTCGTTGAGGAGAATTATATTTAGAAAAATACAGTTTGTCTTTTCTCCTCCTGCTGCTTTTCATGTGTCTACACTGAAATATTCTGAAGAACAAGGGCAAAATGGAATCTTAAGTCCATCAAAGAAGCGGAGTTATTTGGTTGGAGAGGCTCTGTTGAACATCAGAGAAGGAAAAATGTATCTGTGAGTAGGGAGAGAAGCACAGAGCTGGAGCTGAGGGCCAGGCGTGGTGTGGATGGAAGGAATCAGGGAAGGGGTGTCAGGAGGGGGGAAATGGGGCTTGTAAATAAAGTTTTATTCCTGTTGTGCTCAGGAAAGCAAGACTTTGAACAGCCTTTCTAAATGAAGTAAAGCAGGTCTGGTCTCTCCTGTGGGTTATTTTAGGGTTTGGGGTTGGTTTGTGGGGTTTTCTCAGTGTCTTGTATCAGATGTTGGAATATTTACCTGCCACTGCAATAATCGTCTCATTGCACCCACCAGGGGGAAAAAGCAGCAGCTGACTGCTCTTGAAAATAGAGCAAATAGGATGTATTCATTGTTGTATTAAACAGGAAGGGAATTTTGAGGTGGTTTGGGTGTTTTTTTCACTCCAGCGGGAAGCTAAGTGGGCATTTCATTGCCATCTTGGTAGAAAAATGAGTAACTGAATGGGTTTGGAGTACTGTGCATGTTCTTGGACAGGGCTTGCAGCTGGGCTTATTTCATTGAGTGATCCAAATGAAATTTTCAGGGCAAAATGCAGAAGTTGTGGTAGGAAATGAATAGAAATCTTGAAATTATCTAGAAACAGTGCGGTGTGTTCTTCTCTCCAGCCATCTTATTGATAGGGCAGATTTGCCAATTATCTGCAATAAAGCAGCCTTTTTATTTTTTTTACAGCAAGGCAGTGCTTTAATAGTTTAAAAGCCTTTTGTTGTGGTTACAAATTGAAAGTGTGTTGCTCTTTACAACAGCATTAAAAGCGGGGAGTTGAACCATTAATTTTTTTTTTCCTGTTCCGAATTGGATCCATCTGTGTTTGAAATTCTTCCAGTTCAGTTGTGGTGCCGGCCCAGTGCTCACTGGGAACGGGCTGGTGGTGGAGATGGCCAGTGGAGGAGCTGGTTTATATCTCCCAGTGCCCCAGGCTGGTTCCCTGCCCAGACCTGGATCTCCACTTGTGTTTCCACCAGGATCATGTGACATCTCTCCCAGTCCTTCAGCTCTGCTGCACTGGGAAGGGTGGGAATGGTGCTGCTGGTGAGAACTGGGGAAGGAGGGACGCAGGAAGCCTTAGGAACCTTCCTGAGGAACTTCTCCTATGCTGGGACTGCTGGGAATTCTGGGCAGACCTGAGGGCAGGTTTGGTGGGTGCTTGCAGGGTTCTCCTGGCACATGGAGTCTCCCTGTTCTCTGTCACCACAGAACCTCAGGATGCTCTCAGGAATTGCTTGTCTGTGTCTGAACCCTCTGGGGCACAACCGGACAAGCCCTTGTGTCCAGCAGGGCCTGGCAAGGGCTGGGGGAGCACAGTGGCTTCATGGTTTAGGAGTGAGAGCTCTTGTACATGTTCTGATCCATCAGGGAGAGGAAGAGCGAGGAGGAGGAGGCTGCAGGGTGGTCTGATGCAGAGCCCACCAAACAGACAGGTCCCAGCACAAACACATCAGAATTTGAATAATATTTATTTCAAACCAATGGCCAGAAGTGTTTGTTGGTGCTGTTCCAGTCTGAGCTTGGCTTAGAGGTGGTTCAGGTGGTTCTTCATGAGCAAAGAATGGTTCAAACTGAATTTTGACTTGATTGAATTCTGAGATAAAATTAATTTAAGCATTTTGTGTGGTACTGTGATGTTGCATCTTCAATTCCAGGACTGTAGTCCATGTTATTCTGTGTGGATGGCAGAGTGTGTGGAGCTCTGGATCCCTTGTGTTCTATGCTGTGTAGGGAAACCAGATGCGGGGTGGTCTGAGAATTATCCAACCCTGGGTCTGTTCTCCTGCCTTTTTTTCCATCTCTCTGTCTTTCCTTTTGCATCTCCAGCCTGGACTATGTGAGAGCTACACCAGGAGGAGATGCTGTTCTTCCTTGTTTGTTTAGGGATGAAAATGAATGTTCTGTCACTGAGTTCTGTCCACTCTACCAGTGTGTGATGTCTCCCTTGGAACTCACTTGTTAGGGTCACTTCGTGATAAGGGAATTTGGCGTCCCTTGGGAGGAATCTGCTGCTCTTGGCAGCCAGGAGAAGCTCGAAAACACAACCCCAACGCACCCTAACGTAAGGAAACAAAAATCAGCTCAAAATTAAAGTGCTTCCAAAATGTGTGTGCCTCTTGTTGAGGGGGACTGCAGCAGACCTGTGCAATCACCTGTCCCATTGTGGTTTATCTCCAAATTTTGAAGCAAAACGAGCACTTTCCAGTTTTCCAAACTGAACTTATTTGTTGTGATCTGATCCATGCTCCGTGTCCCATCCAACCTGAAACATTTTGCTTTGGGGAAGCTTCTTTCTTGATCTGTTCTTCTTAAACTGTGCTGCTGTAAATTGGAAATGAAAGCAGGATTTAGAGGGGGCGTTTGGGCCTCGTTTGCAGAGGGAGGAAAAGGGAGAAGTGTCCCACCCTGTTGTCTCATTTCCCGGTGTCTTTCCCTGTAAAGCATGGGAGAGGAGGCAGGTGACAAGGACACAGCTCCCTCTCTTCCTGATCAGTGCAGAGAATTAATGTGCATCTCTCTCTGCCTGACAGATTTCACCACTCCCTCGGGCACTTTAATTCCTTGTAAAATTGGAGCGTTTGTTTTCACCCAGAGATGCTGGGAATGATCTGCTCCCCAGGACCTGGAGCCCTGGGCGTGACACTGCCCAGAGAACTGGGAAACCCGAGTCCAAGTCCCACATCTTCTAATCCTTTATTTCCTTCTTCTCCTGTGCAATTAACTGGTTTCCTGTTTTCCTCACAAGCACAGGACAGCCAGATTCCCAACCACCAGACCTTTGAGGCTTGTAAGAATAATTCTTTCATAATACTGTTCCCCCAAAATCAGGATGTAACAACAAAGATGACAGAGCAGGAAGCACCTTTCATTTTCCAAAAGAAGCCAAGTCTCAGCTGTGGCAGAGAAAGACATCTGAGCCTTTGACAGTGATCATCACCACAGTTTTGTCTTAAATAATTATTGAACTGTTCCAAATGGCTGCTGAACTGTGGTCTTTGACCAGTTGTAGAAGAAGCTTCTCCTCTCCTTTGCCTGCAGGTTTGGAGTTCTTTTTCCTTTAATAGTCTCTTGTCTGGGCATAGATGGCCCAAAGCAAGTTATCTGTTGATTGCTATGTAACCTTCATCCATTCAGATATATTCAATATTATCTGAAAAGTTTAGTCCTGTTTATTTCCTCATTGACAAACTGGTGTTACACTATGGTTTTTGTGACATTCTGGTGGGCCTGCTGTAAAGAAGGAACCACTGCCTTAATTCTAAAGACAACAGTTGAATTATTTGATTAATTGAGTCTTCAGAGATGTAGGTAAATTGATCTATTGATGAGACATGAAGAAATGTCTTCCTATAAAAAGAAATTTCTTTCTATAAAGAGCAGTGGGTTGGGTGGGTGCTTGTATGTACATAGATAAATGCTCTGATTCAACACAACCACAGATTTTTAAAGACTGAAAAGAAACAGTTTGAAGTTTTGCCTTGATGTAATTTAGGCTTGTTACTGATTACCTTTTTTCACTTGAGCCTGGCTCTCTTTGTTTGTTGGTGGTAAAGTTAATATTGGTAGTGGTAGCTCAGCTGTGTGGCTCTTGCAGCTCCAATTTCAATTTCCCTGCCTGCCTTGGTAGACTTGGTGGTACATCCAATAAATGGGACTAAAATGAGCAAAGTTGATAGGTTTACCCAGAGGGAGGATCACTCTGGGAGCTGTTCTAACACACTTCTTGTTCCTTCCTCCCTTGTCCTGCAGTCCCCTCTCTTCAGCTGTTTTGGGGTGAATAACTGCTCTCTGTTCCAGATACACCTCAGGAGAGGTGAGGCTGTGGGACACTCGCACCTGGGACTACACAGCCCCCACCCTGGAAGCAGTGCAGGGCCCTGGAGATGCTGGAGCCCTGCCACACGTCTCCTTTGTGAGGATAAACAGCTCCCTGGCTGTGGCAGCTTACGAGGACGGTGAGCAACCACAACTCTCCTCCCTATTAAAACAAAAAAAAAAAGGCTTTACAAAAATGAAGCAGCTGTGCTCAGCTTTTTGTGTGTCTGTAATCCTGTGTATCCACACACAAGCACACACTTGCTTTTATGTGAGAAAGTTGGCCAATCACCCTAAATGCATTAGGAGGCATTGGAACATAGCACCCATTAAAACTGAGCTTTAATTCCTACTGGAACTGCTGCACAAAGCTTGAGTGCCAGGCTGTAGTCCAGCCAAGCTATCTTAAGCAAATAACTTGTTTTGCTATAAAAATATTAAATATACTTCCACCAGCCTTCTCCTCTGTCCAAAACTCCCTTGGGGTGCTGTGGAGCTTTATTATGGGAATGGTGGTAAACTTGGATGTCTGATTAATCCCTGTCCCTCTTGCTCCTGGCGTGGTGTGTGGATGCACTGAAGTGTTGGTTTGCAGTGGTGGGTTATTATATACTTTGATAGAAAGAAATCAAAGCTTTGACCTAATATTTAGTGAAACCCTCATAAAATCCTGCTTGTATGCATTGTTTTAAATATCCTTAGAGGTTTTATGTAATGGACAACAAGAGCCAAAGACCAAAGTCTTCTGGATGTGGGAACAGCAATTAAAAAATCAGGTTTGGACAGTGCTGGTCGTCTGGGATCTTAAGTTGAGAGGCTCAGGCAGAACTCAGCTCTGATCATATTTCTTTAAAATGTATAATTCAACACTTAAAATGTCTCCTTGGGTATAAATAAAGAATATTTGTAAATTTAGAGAGCTTTGTACACACAGTGTCTTTGATCCTGGAATTTCTACAGGTGAAAACAAAACAGAAGATGGATAATCCAAGCAAAATCCCTAATCCATATGTTTTATTCAAAAAGTAAATTGAGTGCTGTATATGTTTTAAGATTGCCAACATCCTTAGCCGTTTTTCTAGTTTGGATCATGCTAGGATGGTTTTTCTGTGGGCAAAAATTGTTCATAGGCAGCATTCTCTGACAGCAGCAAATGTGGTGTTATTAATATTATTTACTCGAGTCATAGGAAATTATAATGCAGCTTTAAGTGTTGGCTTTTTTTCCAGTGTGCCAAACAATGGCTAGCAGAGGGTCTTTTGTTTGTTTTCTAGTTTCCCACTGACTAATCTAATAATTTGTCTGGGTTTTTTGCCTGTCATATCCCTTGTTGTCAGTGCTGTGTGTGCTGTGACTGAACTAGTTTGCATAAAACTCGGCGTCTTTTATTCTTTTGGGTAGAAATTTTAATAGGCTCTGTGATATGGCAGTTACTCTGATTTGAGAAGCCTGGTCAGAATAGATTAGTTTCTATGGGAATAGGGAATTTTAAAGACCCATTTTAGAAATGTTTACTAACTGCAAGCTGAAAGCACATATTTACAGTGTGGTGGAGAGAGAGTTATTTTAAATTTTGGGGAGGGAGAGGACAGCTTTGAAGAGAATGCGTTTGATTGTTCTTTGTTGTACTTTTCCAGCTCCCTTTCCTCTTTGTTTGTAAGTTTGACTAACACAGAGAAACCATCTGCTAGTGTTGGAGGTGGTGCTGTCAGGCAGAGTCTAGACTTCCCTGTGAATCCCTGGCTCGCGGGCTCGTTCCGATAACATCGGCTTCTCCCAGTTCAGCACAGCTCCCGCAGAGATATCCTTGGCACCCCATCACAGGGAAGGGCTGACAGGCAGGGCCTGCCTTGCAGTGCTGGGATGCTGCTCCCGTAGCAACAAACCCTTCCCAAGGCACAGGAAGTAGAGCAAGGAGAAATTTGTCTTACCGGGATGCCCGCGTCCGGAGCGGGTTGTAACTCCACGGTGGCACTGAAGGAAAATGGGATTGTGGCTCCTGGTGAATGTTCCCGACAGAGAACTCTGAGAAACAAGCTGCAAGGAGAGGTAAATGAGAGAGAAATGGATGGGGAGCAAATGAAGTTCCCTGTGCCCGTGCCAGCGCTCAGCGGGGGCACTGGATGTACACCTGGGGCAACGGGACTTGGCAACTTGATCCACAGTTGTGATTTTTGAATTCCAACCCACTGGCCTCATATTTCTTCTGCCTTGTTTCCTATTGTCAGCACTGGCAGTCCTCCAGTTTGATTTTACCACTAATTGTGTTGCACGTTACCGAACTGAAATGAATCAAATCAAAATGCTTTTCCTGGAGCATTAGATAAAGCAGGCGAGGGTTCTGGGTAATGAGCAGATGCTGCTAATGCAGGGACAGGAGAGGCCTTGCCAGGACTCCATCTGCTCCATGCTTGCCTGACTTTGGCTGGGAGCCACAGCTTTTGGGAAACAGCAGTCTACTTTAGCCATCCCTCTCCCCCCTACACTCTGGAGTTTCATGGTTTGACTTGAAAGCAACGTGCAGCAACAGGAGAACAGAACTTTTTTGTGCTGCCCTTTAAATGCCACGGCCATCCTGGTGTAGGCACCACGGGGACACGGCCCTGCTGCCCTTCTGGTACCACTCTGAGGCCCGCTGTGAGGAGCTGGTGGCACTTCCCAAGTTGCACAGTCACTCCATGGAGCAAAGGAAGGTGGTTGCTGCAGGGATCAGAAGTGCTTCTCTTTGCTGGCAGGCTCCAGGAGGGGAATTTTGGCAGTGCTGCCTTTTGGAACCGGAATCCTGCTGTCTTGTCCATTGTGATGCCCCTAAAGCTGCCTGGGGGGTATTGTCCCTGCTCTACCCTCTTTGCAGAGTGATGGGTTTGGGGCCTTGCCCTGAGTGCCAGGACATGCTCCAAGAGCAGGGAGACAGGCTGGCTGGAATGGTGGAAAAAGTGTTTGAAGAGAGCTGCAGGAGCAGGTGGTGGGATATTTATTCCCATTGGATGCATACAGGTGGCTGTGGGTGCAGACCTCTTGGTTTGGGTGAGTGCAGTGTGATTTCCCATCACAGTGATCCCATTCCCCAAGCTGGGAATGAAATCGAGTCTGTCCTTGTGCCTTCTCCACGGGGCTATTCCGGGCTGGTGCCGTGTGGAAATCCCTGCAGGAAGGGTGGTGGAGATAAAACCTGGCACCATTTGGTGGGAACTGCTGTGGTAATGGTGATGTGAAGGCAGGACTCTTACCAGTGAGGTCTAGTCTCTCACTGCTTTGTACACTGAGTACCTGCTGGAAGTGAAAATTAAATATAAAATGTTGGTTAGTGAATTTCAAGCTTCTCCTAAGGTTAAATGGGCTCCTCTGACTAGGAGTGTTTTTGGGAAAAACTCAAAATTCACAATAAGAAGTTCTGATACTCCAGGCTGGTGCTCACTTCCACCCATGTTTTTCTTATACTGCTTGTGTTTCATAGAGATATATCTGAAAATTATAAGGAAATAAATTAATGTTCCCACTTTGAAGTTTTAAAAAAAAGGATTCATAGAATCTTAGAATACCCTGAGTTGGAAGGGACCCACAAGGATCATCAAATCTAACTCCCAGTGTTTTCAAAAGGTGAAAAAAAATTTTACTTTGTTTAAATCAGGGTAGAAGTGGCAAGACCACAACTCTCAAACGGGAAAAGCACCATGGAGATGATGTGAATTAAGCAACTTCTGGCCTTCCCAGGAAGTTGTGTTTAGAAGCTGAAGTGAATGAGCACAAAAACCATGAACACATTTGGATTCCCTGCTCCAGCACAGACAAAATTCTGTCTTTGCTTTTTTTGTGGTTTTTTTTTAAATTTTTTTTTCAGCTAATGCACATGTAGATTGCCTTATATCTTTTCCAAAGCTGGCAGCAGCCACCAGCTGACAGCAAACACTGGTCCTAAGGTGGAAGAGCTGATGCAATGGGTCTTTAGGACCTAAGCTGGGATCTTCCACACCCAGATCCAGCCCTCCATCCCAAGCTCCTGGAGCAGGTAGCACAGGTGGGCAGTGTCCTCTGCTGTGCCCAGCTCAGGAGGGGCTCAGACTGGCTCTGTTACACTGCCAAACACAGCCAGGGTCATATTTACAAATGAGATTTAACACTGTTTGCCTCTGTGTTTGTGCTGCCTTTCCCTGGTGGAGGATTAGAGGATTTTATAGGAAAAGAGATACTTGGGGTTTTTTAATTTTGTGGCAAATGTGGTGCCTGTAATACCAGAGAGAACCCTATGTGAAAATAGATGTAAAAGCTCCTTTTGCAGGATGTTTTTTGTGCTCCCAGCACTGCTGATGGAGAGAGAAGAGCCGGCAGCCACCCACCTTTGGTACAGCAAGAGATGTGTGAGGCTGGCTGGTGCTCCCTAAATTTGGAGCTCAGTCAGGATCAGCACTGCACTCTGTGAGGCACAACAGGCTCATGCTCCATATTTTATCCAAATATCTTCCAGTCTGGAGTGAATTACAATAAATGGACTTTTCATCAGGCCACAATTCAATGATATATTGGGTTGGAAGTTGAATTCGTTGTAAAATCTGGGGCAAAATGATAAACAACTGGTGCAGTGATTGTCATGTCAAGTGTCAGCGATTCCACCCTCCTCATCAGCTTCTTGCACTTGTTTTCCTGAGCCAAGATGACTTTCCAGCTTGCTCATACTCCTAAATAATTTTGGGGTGTTGCAGAGCTCAGTTGGAATAATCACAGTTACGGTGTGGATTTTAACGTGCTGTGAGAGCACTGCTTATAATTTGGGTTTAATGACTTTCTAACACTTTCAAGTGTTCAGTCTTAAAAAGATAAAAAAAGATAACATATGGTTGCAACCTTAACTTCACCTTAGCAGAGAAATTGCTTTGGGAATGAGGCGCTGGGCAGTGCTGGAGGCAGGAAGACAGACTGTGGAGAGCAGTGATCTCATCTGCACTGGTAAATCTTACCCCTGATTTTTCTTACCTTGCCATCCTAATAACTTGAACTGTAACAGTGGAGCTTTTTTTGCTCTTACCCAAACATGATTGACTGTTGCAAAGGCTTGCACACTCGTAAATACCTTCTGCTGTTCCTGCAGTGAAAAGCAGAATATTCTGAGCAGCACTTCTAGCCCTGGTAGCAGCTTTGCCTATTGATAAATCCAGTGGAGTGTTTGTCTTTTCTGTACAAAGCTTGGTTATGTTTTCCTGCTGTCATGATCCTTGTGGGTCCCTTCCAACTCAGGATATTCTCTGAACTCTCTTGTTACTCCCTGCTTTGTTCTCCTACATGTGAATTTGTGACCTTACATGCCCCTTTTTTTCTTTTCCTTACATTAACAGGGATGTTTTCCCCCTATTGTGAATCAGCTGTTGCACACACTGTGTTTGCCTAATTAAAATATTGTGGTATTTTGGGCAGATTTTGCTATTGAACATCTGGTTAAAAAACAAAACAACTGTCTTGAACCAATTTTACTGTTGCCTGAGCCGTTTTCACTCTCACCTCTTTTTGTAATGTTTGTGATGCAGCAATAATAATGACTTGTTGCCCAAAATTAGAGAGCAGAATTCTGAATTTGCTGCTGTGGTCAGAAGAGGGTTCTCTGACTTGAATATTTGTCTGTATTTTCCACACCTTTCACACGTTTATACACTGTTAAACCCAGTGAAATCTCATCACAGAGATGTGTAAACAAAAGGCTTCACTGAAAGCAAACCAGCCTCCTTTTTCCCCTTCATGCAAGTGGTCTTTAATTGGGATAAATGTTCTGCTAAACAAAAATTGAAAATCCTCCTGCCTGGAGGAGCTTGGCAGCCAAATTCGTGGTCTGATGCAAAAGTCTGATTTCAGTTCTGATATTGTGATCTGATATCACTGCAGTGCTGTGCCACTGGTGGGGTTTATTTGCCTGGTTCAGTCATCTGTCCTGGAGGTGAGACTTCCCCCACCCCTTTGTTTCAGCGAGGAGGTGCCTCAGCTCAGCCCTGGCGTGGGGTGGGGATGGAGCCTGTGCTGCCCATTTGGATTTGTTAACTGGTTCTGAGCTAAGTGTGTGCAACCAGTCTGGTTTTCAAACCCAGTTCAGCAGTTATTTACCTTTCAAGCAATTAACGTAATTACCATTATGCTAAGAAGTAATTTTGGGAAGTTCTGCTCGGAGCCCTTACGACTCCGTCGGGACAGTTTTAGTCGGGACTTACCTTTTTGATGGAAGCCTAATTGCAGTTTTGGCTTTGTGTAAACAAACAGAGGCGGCTAATTGTTTAGGCAAATAGCAGATTAATTTAAATATTCATCCCTAATAAAACAAAAATGGTCCCCATTATGGTACTCATTCCCATGGTGAGGAATATAAATATTCAGTGGGAGTGCCATTAGACAGGGATCTTAAGGATTATCTGCATTATTTCACATCGGTAGCACTTTCCAGATACCAAATAATCTTTACAAAAGCTAACATAAATCAATTTAAACTCATTTAGCTCCCATTTCACTACGTGCAGTTTCATTACCACACTCTTGCTTCACCTCCTTTGGGACTGGGGAGGAGTGTTTGCAAACTGGCAGTGGTGCCCATCCACAGCTGTCTGTCAGGGCTTTTATGTCTCCTTCTGAAGGAAGAGCTGCCATTAATCATTTCATCATTAACGTGCTCCAGTGGAAGAAAGGCCTCTCCAGCCCTGCCTGTCATGTTGGAAGATTGCTTCTCCTTAATTCAGTGCAAAGGTGGCCCAGAAGGCTCCCGTTCCCTTCTGTTCCCTGATACATTCCTGATTGCCTCAGGTTGCTCTTACTCAGATTATTATGCTTTTAAATAGAGTGTTGGGGAGCCAGGCTGGGGAAAATGTAATTACAAATATGTTGTCTTTTGACTCCTTTTCTCTTTAGGATTTGTATTCTTCAGCTTTTCTCCGTGTGGGCAGGGACAGGACCCAGGGAAGGGCTGGAGCTGTGTCAGGGGAGGTTTAGGTTGGATTTTAGGGAAAGGCTCTTCCCCCAGAGGGTGCTGGGCACTGAGCAGATTTCCCAGGGAATGGGCACTGCCCCCAGGCTGCCAGAGCTCCAGGAGCCTTTGGACAACACTGCCAGGGATGCACAGGGTGGGATTGTTGGGGTGTCCTGGGCAGGGCCAGGAGCTGAACTGGGTGATCCTTGTGGGTCCTTCCCATTCAGGATGTTCTGTGATTCTGTGAATATCCTGAGTAGGATGGAGGATCCACAAGGATCACCGACTCCAACCCCTGGCCTTGCACAGACACCTCAGCAATCCCACCCTGTGCCATGAATTCTGCATTTTCTGTTGTTCCACAGCACCAGGATGAGGAGTTTTGCTGCTGGTTGTAAACTCAAAAATGGTGTTAAAATCCCTGATCTGTGCTTGCAGAATTCTTCACCTTAAAAATTTTGCTGTGTGCAGCGAGGTGACTTCAGCTGGAGTGTGGGTTCTTCCTTGCTGGTTTTTGGGGTAACTGAGGGCATGTATATAATAGAGCAAAAATTCAGGTGTCTGCTTACATCTGATCTGCTCCGAACATGGAAATGTGAGAGACGTCAAAGTGTCTTCCTCAAGGTAGATACTGATGTTACTGGAAAGTCAAAAATTAGGAATTAGGTACAGAGAGCAATGGAGTCTGGAATCACAGATGGGTTTGGATTGGGAGTGACCTTAAAGCCCATCCAATCCCACCCCTGCCATGGACAGGGACACCTTCCCCTATCCCAGGTTGCTCCAAGTCCCATCCAACCTGGCCCTGGACACTTCCAGGGATCCAGGGGCAGCCACAGCTTCTCTGGGCACCCTGTGCCAGGGTCTCCCCACCCTCACAGGGAGCAATTTCTCCCCAGTATCCCATCTAATCATTCCCTCCTTCAGCTTCAGGCCAAAGCACATAAAGTGTCCTCTGAACCTGTTCAGTGATTCAGAGGAACCACAGCATCCCAAAATCACACTTTCCTGCCCTCATCTCTTCCCTGTACATCCACGTTTCCCCACCAGCTCTCTGCCCAGGTTTACCCCTCTAGCGGCTCTGTGGAAGTTGTGTGAAGCCCTGAGCTGACACACAGTGCCCGTTTTCCCGTGCCCAGGGACCGTCAGCGTCTGGAGCCTGATGTTTGGGCGGGAGCCAATCCATCACTTCCAGCACAACCAGAGGATCCAGGCCCTGGCTCTCGCTCCGGGGGGCACGGCCGTAGCCACGGCCTCAGGCTTCGAGGTCAAGGTGGAAAGCCCTGATGACAAAGGATTCTGGCAAACCCCAGGAACGTTTGAGATCCAGAAACTGGTGAGTCTCCAGGCTGCTCTGCTTCATTCCAAGCGCTCCTGATCCGCTGGTTGTTTTTGGTACAGTTAAGATGGATCTTGTAAAAGTCTCTTGATGTGTTGAAGTTCAGGAGTGTTACCTGAACTAGAGAAGGGCGTTATCAGCAGGAGCAGGTTAATGGATGAGCCTTTCATCCCTGAAAAGCCAGGGTGAAATGCTGGCTTCAACTACAAGTGAAAATGAACACAAGTCCATATGGTGCAGGAGGTTGGCTGGCTTCAATTTCTTTCCTTTTTTTTTTTTTTTTTTTTTCTTTTTTTTGTCAACAGTACACTAAGTTGGCTCATTTTGTAAATCAGTTTTCTCGCGAAGAATTGGAGCTAAAACTCCAGGTCTCATTCCAGATCAACACTGTCTGATTAATTCTGAGGCAGGATATTGCAGGCAGGCTAATACTATCACTTGTGAGCTTCTCAGGCAGCTTCTTTAGGTTGCACCTTCTGTCACTGAAGTTTTGAGACTTGTGATTAAAACTCATTCTCTGAAGTTTGATTATGTCTCAGAGTATCAACACTTGTTTGAAAGGGGAAGGAAGTGCAAGAGAATAAATTGAGTCCTGCAGCCTCTCTCCTATTGCAGGAAGCTGTGCAGCTGTAGGGTGTGAGGTAACTTAAACCACTCCTGCTGAATCCCCCCTCCAAAGCTAAGTCAGTCTTACAGTACTGAAAATATTTGGGGATTTTGTTAATTTAAGTGATTTTCCAGTAAAACCACCACGCCTCACTATTGTAGTTGGATCCATTTCACTTGTGTGCTGTGCCAAGTCCATCTGTCCCATGGGACACACTCAGGGCTCCCCACTCTCTTCTGAGGCTGGGGTAGAAATCAGCTGGGAAGGAGCTGTAACTTCTGTGCTGAGACTTTCCTGCTCTGTCTTCACTGCAGTGGGAAGAGCATCACCCCTGTGCTCTTGTGACAGAGGATGGGGGGCTGACATTTGTGCTGGCCCAGAGTTGTGATGCCTCTGTTAATTCAGGGTGTCTCTACATGATGGCAGAACAAACACCAACTATTCCATGGGAGTTGTATCAGTTTCCTCTCCTGGAGCACCTTATTCCCATTCTAGGCACGAGATTTGCTTTGTGTGCTTTAACCTTAAGGCTTCCTGTCTTCAGAATGAGGCCATTAGGTCCTGCTTCTTTCTTGGATGTGACATTTTGGGAAGTTTTGTTGTAATGTGCTTTGATTAGTTGGGTTTTTTTAATGGACTCGTTCTAAAGACTGCGAGCTAAATGTCATCCTAGGAGCTAAACTCGCAAAAGTTCAGAAATAAACTTGATATTTGGTCTTTGTCTGGAATTAATCCATATTTGGGATGATTCAAGACACACCCAAGTAGTTTTTGTTCAGTTCAGCATGTAGCAGTAGTGGTGTAAAAGAATCTTTGACTGTATTAAAAATAAAAAGTCTGCTCTTTTTAGGTCAACTTCCTTAATCTGGTTCCAGATGTGACGGGGAGTCCAGTGGCAGTAGCTGCTGCAGAAGACATTGTCTATCTCCTGAAAGCAGAAGATCCTGGCAAAATTCTCCATTCTGTCTATGGTCAGCCTGTCACCTGTCTGGATGTGTCTGCTCATGAAGCAGCCTTTGGGGTCAAAACCTTTGGCTGGCTACTGAATGAGCCCAACCAGGTATTTTAATTATTTTTTATAAGATTCTTATACTTTTGTAATTAAGGAAAAAAGAGTTCATGCTGCTGAGGACTTCCTCCCTGCTCTCCAGCTTTTGACAGTAAAGGGGAGACATTATTTTAATGCAGTAAACTGATGTTTCTGTATGTTTTATATATTGTTCAGCCTGTTGTGTCACTGCAAACCCTTTGCAACCTCTGCTCCTCAGCAAGGACCAACTCAGTTTATGCTGCATGAAGGGGACTTGTGACAAAAAACTCCCCATCTAAAAACTCCAATGAACAACCCAAGAGCCCAAACCATCCCTCAGCCTTTCTGGTGAGGACATCCTGAGCAGTGTGTCCAGTCTTGACAAATGAGCACCTTAGGGGGGAGGATGCTTTTTGTGTTGTGCTCAGTACTTGAACTGAGTTAGTCCTGGTTTGGTGAGGGTGATGTGACTTGGAAAATCCCAGTGGTAAGTTTGGAACTCCCTGTGACACAACTTGGCTTCTTCTGTCAGCACTTCTGCAGTGGCAGCATAAATCAAACCCAGGCTGGTTTTGTAGCCCTGCTGAAGAGTCATGGCTGAGGGATGCTCCTCATGCAGCTCTTCTCAAACTCCTCTGCTTGCAGGTGAGGCTCTTCCGGGCTTTAAAGCTCATCTTGTTCCACCCCTGCCATGGGCAGGGACACCCTCCACTATCCCAGGGTGCTCCAAGCCCTGTCCAGCCTGGCCTTGGACACTTCCAGGGATGGGGCAGCCACAGCTTCTGGGGGGGTTTTAGAATCCTACCTGAGATCCCAGGTGGCAGCAGCTCCTGGACACAGCCCAGACCAAGCTGTGGAGAGACCTGTTTCCAGATGTCTTCTGAAGAGTTCCTGTCCCTTTCCTGCATCTTGCCTACCTTTTCCACTCCCTAGTTTCATTCCAGTTTCGTGTTAGACTTCAGGCTATCGGCAGTGAGGGAAGGAGGGTGCTTCAGGCAGGTGGAGGAGGAAGCAGGAGGGGAACACCCAGATGAAGGAGCTGTGTTCTGCAGTGTAAAAATGCAGGATCTTCCCTGGCAAGTCAGTAGAACGGGAAAGCTTTATTTAGGACTTCCTGTGTGTTAGGAATAAATGTGTCCAGCTGCATCTCATTCCCCTTAAAACTCACGTTCACCATAAATACCCTTAGGGTTGAGAGATGCCGCAAGCTGTGCTGTCTTTATTAATTCCTTTGCTGTCCTAATCCATTTCTTTTCCCTACAGAGGTGGGAGGTCAGAAAGGAAAATTGCCTCATTCAGGGGCATTACCCTGGTGATCACCTCTGTGCCTCCTAAAGGAACAGAGAAACCTCCTCAGGCCCCGAGCGCTGCTCAGTAAAGCCGGACATCTTTCCTAATTTAGTCCTGAACTCCCTGGCACTCGCTGGCAGATTGTATTAAGCTGAGCATCCTGGTGCATCCTAATCAGGGAGATGGGTCCAGACGGCCAGGGGGGTGTGACAAGGACACTGCCTTGGCACTGCTGCTCCAGCTGACATCACGCCGGAAATTAATTACTAATGTCTATTATGATAATTATTGGCCTCGCGCAGACGTGAAGGGACTTCGCCGCGGCTGATTACTCTGGTCACAAGTTGACAATCTGCCTTTGGGAGAGCTCTCGCTCTTGGAAATGTAATCCTGGAGGATTCCAGCCCCCTTGGCTGCTGCCTGTGTTTCTCCTCGGTTTGGGGTTTTCTTTGTTTTCCTCCGGGTTGTGATTTTGCTTCTCGCAATCCCGCTGCTCCTGCCTAGTAACCTCCTTCCTGATGAAAATAGTTGGGGAAACCATCTTTTTCCTCCCTCTCTCTTTTTTAATCATTTTCTAATTTTAGCCAAATCTGACAGCAGAGTCGAGATCTGAGGCATAAATTTTGTAGGAACTTCTATGTCGGAGAGGAGGAAAAACATCAAATCCGTGGCCTAGACTTGGCTCCTGTCAGCTGACAGACATCTGAGCACGAGGGAGGGGAGAAGAGAAATACTTCATCCCCGAGTTCAGCTTTCACTTTATTAGCACCAGGCAACCCAAATATGATGCTGTTTCTTGAAAGTTCTTCTGGTTAGTCCTCCTGGAGCTGTTTTTATACATTAAGCTATGAAAGATATCATTGTTTCAGCTCTGTTAACTCAACTATTTCCCTTAAATTCCAAATTCTGGAAATCCATGCTCCCATCTAGGCTTGTCTATGGCTAATTCCATAGCCCAGATAATGAACCATGGGGAAAACCTTATTCCCAGGTTTCCCTTTGTGGTGCTCAGGACATCCAGGGGACATTCCCTGCAGGGTGATGTCAAGCCAGTGACACATCAGCCGTGTCAGGCTGTTGGGAGCCCCGTGATCGCTGCTGCTGCACCACCAGGTCTTGGCATCCACCTGTTGGAATTCTGTGTGTGAAATGAAATCCACAGGTTTAAACAGGAGCTGGCTTTGGTCCTGTTCATGCCAGGATCTAAACCTCTTCAGCAGGTAGCAGCATAAATGTTAGGCTTGGCTTCATCCGATTTCTGATGCAATCGTCTCATAGCATCCTGCTGAAGCTTTTGTCTTTATAGCCTTCCCTGAATCTGCTCTCAGGTAAGTCTGGTCTCCTTCTATAGTTCAGCTGAGCTTTGTGGGTTATTTCTATGAAATTTAGAGGTGCTTTATTCTCCTGAAGTGGGGAAAAACCCCTCAAACCCAACTTCCTCCTGTGTTTCAAATTCTGTTTAAAATTTTAAACATATTTTTAACATTTCCTGGTGATAGAAGACAATGAACATGGGAGGATTTGGGGGTTTTTCCACCGAAGAAGCTTCATACAGCATGCAAGAGAATATTTATTCTATTATATACAGGTATTATCAGGCACAGTTCAGTTGTTGTTTTGGTTGCTTTGCGCACAAATGTGAACCTGATTCAGAACTGGTAGGTGAGAGAAGAGAGAAGAGAAGGGATGATTTTAAAGCTTCCAGCTTAGAGACAGAAGGCTGCATGTGTTGAGATCAGCTCTCCTGGGTGCTGTTTGTTAATGCTGTCGTTTTTTCAGCTCTTTTGAGCTGCTGATTGGCTTGTACTTGATGAAAGGTGTTCAAGCTCACCTGGCTCTTTCAGCAGCCATTGAAACACTGCCTGGTTTTGCTCCTGTATTTAATGTTTCCATGGAGTTCTTCAGCTGCTTGGAAATGGGAGTGTATCCGGTGGAATTAAACACTGTCGAGAATTAACAGGCAGTGAAAAACAAATTTTAAATCATAGAATCCCTGAGTGGTTTGGGCTGGAAGGATCCTTAAAGCTCATCCCATCCCACCCCCTGCCATGGGCAGGGACACCTTCCACTATCCCTGGTTGCTCCAAGCCCCGTCCAACCTGGCCTTGGACACTTCCAGGGATCCAGGGGCAGCCACAGCTTCTCTGGGCAACAGTAAACAATCCTTTAAATTGAGTTTCATACTTTACAGTTTTTCTTGGATGATATATTTAGGTCATAGGTGCTTTACAGCAGCTTTTACATTTTTCTTGCACCTTATTTTAATTCAAATCCTTCTCTTTAACAGAGAAGCTGCATTGCCTTTTGTGGTGTGGAATGTCTCCAGTTCTCACGGAGTTCCAAAGACTTCCGGTTTTTTAATCTTAATTTTTTCTCGTTTAAAAAGTGTGGGGTTTTCCACTTTTCTTAACCCCCGTGACCCTTGTAAACAGCCCAATTTTCAACAAATTAATCTTAATGAACCCTTGTTTTCATACCAGTAGAAGGGCAGGGCTTACTGGCGACTGACTTTGAACAGAGAGGACTTGCCCAAATGTTCCTCTTCGAGGAGCTGCAGGACTGCAGAGTGTTAGCAGGTCTTTGGAGGTGTTGAAAGGTGTTTTAAATACCTTCTTCTTTATAAACTCTTTGGTACCGTGTGGGAGAGACAGAACTCTCTGAGGAACTGAACTGTGCTGGGCACTACAAGAAGTATAGTCCAGTTTTCCAGAACTTATCCTTGTCTAAATTTTGCATGAGATATTGATCAACCCCTCTAAATGACCAGAAATAATTTTGCAGGTTTCAATATTGGCTGATATTAATGACATTGTGCTTTTTTTCTTCCTATTTGTACAATAATGTGAATGCCTCGAAATTGGCACAGTGCCTTAGGTAGGTGCCTCAGGTTTGGAAAATGCAGCTGCTAGGATGTGCCACAGATATTCCAGGTGATGAAATCAAGAGAATTAATTCAGTTTTTAACACCCAACCTGCCTTCCTTCTCCATGTCCTATCCCAAGGTTAGGGAAAGCCTTCCTGGGCTGGAGGGTGTTTTTGACTGAGTGGGTGGTTCAGTGGGTAAACACAACATCCTTCCAGCCCTGGAGCTCTTACATCAGTCTTCAGCCACCAGTCAGATGAGCCTGGTGACCCCATTCCAGGTCCTAGCAGACATCTGCCCACATCCCAGGCCCATCCAGGCTGGCAGAGTCCCGGGGGCTGGCAGTGTCCGGGCTGGAATGGCCGGGGCTGCAGGTGCGTTGGCAGCGCCGGCACAAGGCTTGGCTCCCCTTCCTGCCTCCAGCTTGGAGCCTCCCTTTGGAACTCCAGCCACGGGGAGACTTCAGAGGGAAAAGCAAACTCCACCAAAGTGTGACTCTGCAGCAGGTGTGGGACGGGCACGAGCGGGGAGCTGCTTTTCCCGCTGGATTTGCCGGGAGCTGTTGGAGCTCCGGTGTTTTCGCAGGGCTCGGGGGCCCTTCAGGCATCACCCAGCGTTTGCCAGGGAAAGTCACCTCGAGGGTGGCATCAAAGTCAATTTTCCACATGCTCGGAGAAGCGCTTGTGTTCCCAGCTTTCCACAATGACTTATATCTGGCAAGAACTTGCAAAATAGTCTCTCTGGCTGATTGTCAAAAATTACATCATATTGGAGTAAACTGCTTTTAAATCAAACATCCATTATTCATGGATATTAACTGCTTTTTTTTATTTATTTATTTTTTTTAACTGGCTGTTTTGTGTTTGATTTACTCTTTTTCTTCCTCTCTGATTGTCTGTCTGTCTCCCTCAGCTGCTCCTTTTAAATCTTAGCTCATCTTTAAATTTATGGAGCCAGAACACTTATCTCTGTGCACAAGTATCAACGTGCTGACCTTGCATTTGTTAACAGTCACATTGTTTTTGTTGTTGTTGCAGTGTTATGTGCCATATTTACAGTAGGCAATCCAATACATTTGCACTGGGAAACAGTGCCCCTGAGGCTTGTAAACTTTCAAAATATTCTTTTGCCACATCACTTTAGAAATAAAACCCAAACTTGCAGCAGTGTGTACCATATGTTGTATTTAATTTGATGAGTTCTCCCACAAATGCATATGGAATAGCCTTCCTGCTTTTGTAGATACCCTCTGAATTGGATGGGTTTGACCTGAGCAGAAACCAGATCCCTTTTTATTTATGGTGGACTTGAAATTTCATGACCCCTTTTTCTGTTGGCAGTGTTTGTGTGTATTCAGGCAATGTTTTTTGCAGTTGGCAGAGGCACGGACAGAAGGAAAGGGGGAGAAGCATAATCTGAAAATAAATGTAAATTCTGTTCTCGGTCTTGCTGCTTGATCCTCTGCCACTGAGCAACTCAGGGTTTTTTATTTAGTTTGATCCTCTGTCTCTAAAATGACAGAAACCTCTATTCCTGATGATTCTTTCCGAAAAAGTGGTTCTTTAATGCATCCTCTGTGAGGAAAAGGATGTAGGGTTTGAGTGTGGTTTTACAATACAGTTTTTGCTAATATTTATGATCCTTCCTCCAATACTTCATCTAAATAAGAACAAAATTCACCCCACACACAGAGGGTTTCACCCAGTTCTGAGACACAGCTCGGTCCCCTCCTGCCGTGCACTGCCGTGGCTTTGGACAGGAGGCAGGAATGGGATGGAAAGGGAAAGCAGCTCTTCCACAGAGCAGTTGTGTGCTGGCTGCCAGCCAGGACAGTGGGTTGAACACCCCTGCTCTTGTTGAAAGTACCACAGGCTCTTTGATAACAAGTGCTTGGGGATTTGTTGTTTTAATGTTCCGTCCAAAAAAGACATCTCCGACAACACAGGATCCCAAAACACCTGCTGGGGTTTTGGACACGCATGGAAGAGTTCCATCAACAGCATTTCCTTCAATTCCTTGGTTTTTCTTGGAAGTATCTCAACCAGAGTACATCGGCCGCGCTTGACCTCACTTAGCTGCAAGATGTAACAAAGCTCACAGTTTAGTTATTCTGGCTACAGAGGCTTTAATTCTTCGGGAATTAATTTTGCTCGTCTTTCATGAGTTCTTGGACAGCATTTAAAGAGAGTTCCCTGTACCCACTGCTCTGCAATTCCATGCAGCACAGTAACTTTTCCTTTCTTCCCCTGCCTGGGCTCTTGGATTTGCTGGACTCTCTCAGCACATCCATCCCAGAAGAGCGGCCACAGGTTGAGCCTGGCCCAAGTCGCCCAGTAAAGAGGGGAATTAGTCTAATGCACTGCCTTAACAAAAGGGAGACTATGAGCATGAATAATTAATACCACCAGTCTGTGGCAAAGGGCTAAAATGAAGTCCCATTTGCTCAGCCTTATTAAAAGAGAGAGAGAGAGAGGGAGGGATGGTAAAGGTCGTTAAGGGACTTGTAACATGGCAAGGATCGCCTCCGAGATGGATAATGTGTTTTCTAATCTCTGTGGTCTTTAACTAAACATAATGCTGAAGTACTCTGCCTATTTCTGGCTTCTTGAATTATTAAGCATTCGGGGAGATTGCCTGGCTCTTGGCCAACAACTTGGACTTTTCATTTGGCCGATGTTAATAGGTAACACTTTTTATTTGGTGCCTTGGATCCCGGTGCCGACTGCTCCCAGTCTTTAATGCTTTTCCTCCCTGGTGTCCCCGAGGTGCCACTGGGGGCAGGGATGCTTGTTAGTGTGTTATCCCAGGGTTCTTCATTTCACACCCAAATGCTCTTGGTTCACTTCCCCTCCGTTCGGTACCTATTAGGTCACTGGGCTGGGGTGTCCATTATAGGATTATAAATACCTTTAAAAGGGTAATCCCTTTGCAGGGTGCATTATAGGATTATAAACCTCCTAGAGATCTTATGCTTTATCTGCCCTTTAACACACAGGCCCCTATTTCAAGTCCCTATTGACCAGGTATTTCCATTCTCCCTCCTTGGCCTTTGTAAAGAAAATCCTTCTTGCCTTGGGATATTACAGGAGAGCTCATCAGAGATGTTCCAGCAACTTCAGAGTTGTCATCAGTGTGCTTTTAAACCCCTGTCTGCAAGAAATTATTATTCAGACTTAAGCATTCTGAGTGCTTTTTGCTTCTTATCAGTTTGTCAGGATAAGGGTTTGGAATTCATTTGCAGGCCATAAAATTGCCCAAGACAAGTTGAATTTCGAGATAAGCAAAACCTGGATATTGAGAATCACAAAGAGACTCTTCCAGTGCTGGGACTAATTGACTAGGAATAGTCAATTCTTATTGTGCATGATAAAATTTAAAATAAATTTTAGTTTAATAATCTTGTTATTGACTGTTGAAACAATCTTTAAAAGAATAGAAACTGGCATGAGGAGAGAACTGGAAGGGGTAGGAGACGGTGATAAAAGCTTTTCTTCCATTTTTGTGGATGCAAACCTTAATTTTTTTTACAGATTCTTAGATTCAAACCCTTTAAGTTGGTGGCCATCTACAAGTTACGTGAGGGGAAATAAATAATTTTTTCAGCTGGTGCTACCTATGAGCTTTGCCACAGGGCTGCAGGCAGGATGAAAGTCCAACATTTGCTCCGATGGAAAACGGGGGAATCTTGAAATGCTACGGGAAAGCAATTTTTCATTATAGTCTTTCGTGGAATTTTCAAGTATGTATCATATGTTTATAGGATGGATGGGAGCTATGGTCATTTAGATAAATTAATAGTTTATGGATGTTCACTGTAAGTATTAGCCCCGGGGGACTTCTGAGAAAGCAGCTTTTGGCCCTCTCTGGAGTTTTAACATCCAGCTGGGAAGGGCTGGTTCAACTGGGAGCTGGAATACACTGCTCCTGACCCCATCATTTATTGTTCTGAAGTTGAATGCAGCAGTTTATTGACTTTGTCTTTTGTTCCAAACTTTCCAAGGAGAAATTGTGGTTGCCAGGCACAGATATTAATTTCCCTTGCAGTGAAAACCCTTCGAGGTACCTTTGCCAGAACATCATTATCTCTGGGTTTGGTCAGGGAGCTGGGCTGCAAGTGAGAACAGCCTGTAAACTGGCCTTTACCTCAAAAACTTACCATTTCCATACAGTTTGTAGCAGCTTTTTCCTTGGTGTAGAAGTTTAAATTTTTTTTTTTTTTTTAATTTAACTTTCATGTCCTGCAAAGGTTGAGTCATCCTTGCTTTGGGTTTTTGGGTCTTAAGGATGAAAAATGCCATTGTTTTTGAGGCAGCTCCACAAAGAACTTGTTGGGAGATTATAAATCTTAGGAACACCTGAGGAAGTTGGATATGAATGTGTTGATCCTAATAGGGAGCTGAAATAACTCTGAATAAAACTTAGCAGAAATGGCAGTGGAGGAAACCTGCAAATTCTCTGCCTCTCTTTGCAGAGTTCCTAGAGATTTTTAAGCTTCACTTTTGTTGCCTGGAGGCCTCCATCACAAAGTGATCCTTTCCTGCTCTCTTCATTGGACCTTTCAGGTCTCTAAAATTGCACAGATAGGAAAGAAAAGTCCAGGCAGCATCAGTGCTGCTGTTCTGGCAAATGTTGAAGTAATACATACAGATAGTGTAATATTTACTAAGCTGCACGTGGGTGTAATCAGCAAATTAGAAGTAAAGAATATTGATGGGACATTGATGTGGCCATGCTGATGTTGCCAAGTTCTTTCTGATGTTTTAAGTACCATTAACTCATGGTCACAGGTTCCTTTTGATTGAAACGAGCATCCCCGTGAAATTTAATAATGTTTATGAAGTTATATAAGACCAGGTGCAGCGCTGAGCTCCACTGGGCTTTGACCAGTGCATTTTTCTGTTTCTAAAAATACTTGTTCTCCTAAATTGAAAGGCCCAAACAGATAAATGTCATCTGGCCCCACAGGAAAGACAGCAAACGTGATTAAACTGATGGAGGAGAGGAGTGGGAATGGCTGGGGAACAACTCGTGCTCTCGGCCACGCTCTGCTTGAATCATCTCGGATGTTGCCTAAAATCAGAGTTGTTTTTCTGCCTTTCCCATCTGAGCTGCCACTTCAGATGTGATGTTTCTCTTGGTGTGTGTGTGTGATGGTACCCAGGCTCTCAGCAGGGCCGTGGTCAGCTCTGCTCTGCAATTTCTGCTGCACTGGACTGGGCCTGCCTCTCACAGTCCATCTGTCCAAACCTCCTCGGTGTCTCTGCTGTTTGCTTTGGCTGCTCTGTCAAATATGAAAATTGATGAAGAAACAATTTGCTTTTCCACATAAGCCCTAAAGGTTTGACCTGTGTGGTTTGCCTGAGAGCTGTACCAGGCCATACTGGGTGGCACTGGTGGTGTGTCCCTGCTGCTGGCTGAATTCCAGTGGGAAACTGGAATTCCTTGTTTTTGAGGGTGTCATTGACTTTCTAAATAGGGATAGATGTGGCTCTTGGTTCTGTATCACACACCAAGAAACAAGTCCTGCAAAACACCTCTGGTGGTGACAGCTCTGCCTTGTGCTGCAGCAAAACATCGTCAGTGTGCTCCTACTAAATGATGGTGTTTTATTCTCTTTGTGCCAGATCCTTCTTTACAACCTGGAAACAAACCAGTGCCTGACGAAGGTGGGCAACTCCATGGGCGACTTCTCGTGTGTCAACCTCCACGCCAGCCCCCCCAACATGCTGGCTGCAGGCAACAAGGACAGAAGGTAGGTGCTGCCCAGAGCTGCAGCCCCTTCTCCAAGCAGCCAACTTCCCATCCCGCTGTCCTACATCTGGCCCTGCTGGAATGGCTCTCTCCTCTCCCGTTTCCAGCGCAGCCGGCGTGAACTTGAGGAACAAACTATTAGGTAATAGTTGGATGTGGCTGTCAGTGTGCTTTGTCTGGGAAAGCTCCATGGGAAGACTGGCTTTCGAAGCCATTTGGTGGACACAGTTGGTGCACAGCCCAGCGAGACCACTTGGAATATCTTCCACTTCCCCGCCACCCGCAAAATGAGTTTGGCATTTAAAAGCTCACTTTCTGATATTAAAAAAATAACCTGAGGGATGAATCGTGGAGGATGAGATGGGTCCGTCTGCCAAATGATGTCAAGAGTGTATTTCAGAACACTGTGGTGTCCCTCAGGTGACAAAAAAAAAAAGGAGACTTTCATATGAACAGATTCCAGCTTCTATTTAGCTGATTAGCAGCTTTCTCTTTAGCTCCTTGGCTTGGGGAGTAGGATTTTCCCAGCACAACGTCTGGTGCCAGGAATGGACGCACTGGGAACAGTCAGTGCGAAAGGATTAAAGTGCTTAAAAAGACCCTTTGAGTCCAATTTTTAGATTTTCTTTTTTTGGCGAGTTGTTTGTGGGGTCTGATCCAGTGCACCAAAGGAGATGTGGGATGGCCAGGAGCCAGTCTCTAATGGCTCCCGCTTCCTTCCCTCCTCCTTTCCACACTGGGCACCAGGCTGCAGGTGGTGCTCTGCTCTGGTGCTGGGATCAGATTGGAAGGCGGGTACTTCCCTTTGCCAAATCCCAGACCTCTGTCCCGCCAGTGCAGCAGCTTGCAAAAATGATTATTTCGTCAAACAGCTTTTTTTTTTTTTCCTTCCTGGTGGATAGGGAGTGCGAGCAAACCTCACACTTTCTCAGCAGAGAGTATAAAGGAAATAGCTGAAGTTTGACAAGTGTAATTGAATCCCTGGGAGGTTTTTTCCTCTAAAAGCAGATAATTGATTTTCCAAAGCACCCCAGTAAAACTACCTCCAATTTTGATCTCCTGCACGATGACGGGAGAGTAGCTGGAGTTGATATCCCTCCAGTGGGATTGAAACTCCCTTTAAAGCAGAGTAGATGTCTGTGCCCTTCCCCTCCAGAAAGCTTTTTGGGTTTTCAGCTCAAGCACTGACTGAGTTCAAGGGGTTGGATGTCACTAGAACAGCAGGAAGTTTGGGATTAAGAGTTTGGAGGGGAAGTTTGGCATCCAGGAGGCAGGACCACGTGTATCTCCGAGGTCAGTTCCTCCACAGGTGGAATGAGCCTGGAATCTCCATAGCCATATTGTGGAGCAAGTGTATTAAAGCTTGCCATGGGAGTTCAGACTGCTGGTGGCCGGTGGGAACACTTAGTGCTTGAATTAAATATAGCAATTTCCCAATTTCACCAGAATCTGCTCTTGTTACTCAAAGCCCTGATTTTGAAAAGTAACGCGTGTGAAACGGTTTTGGTAGGACCTCTAAAATCTTTCCATCAGAAATTACTGCTGAAGCACTGCTGATTTATTGGATTTCTGAGCTCTGCTTCCCTCTGGCAAGAGGCCTTCTAGCAGGGAGCGTGTGCTGATCCCAGCTTTTCCTTGGTGGAAGCTGGGATGGTGAGGAGCGTTGGGAAAGCAAACATACGGCAGCAAAGTCACTGAAAGGTGTGGATCCAAACATGTTCCATCCCCTCCTGAAGGCAAGGCAGCTTAGTTCCAAGGTAGTCTAACAGGAGGGTCCAAGGCTGGTGATGAGAACACCTCCCTGGAGCTGGGATGAGTCCGGAGTGCTCCCACTGAGCCCAGCTGTCAGGCTGGGCCAGGTCTGTGTTGCAGCCTCACATGGGACTGGCAAAACACTTTTCCTTTTTTCCTTAAAGCACATCTGAAGAGCACAAGTGTGCCTCTGATTCTTCCAAGGGTGTGCCAGAATGGACACCTGAAAGCTGGGTGCTTGCTCCTGGAATAAGCAGGACTCAGTCACGTCTTCCCTTCCAGCTGTGCTCTCCAAACAGGAGCAGCTCTGGTTGCTGTGCAGAACACACACAGGAAAACAGGGATAGCTCCAGGAGTGAGCCCTTCCAAACAGCCCATCCCTACCCAGAGCACAGCTCCAGTCTGTGGCCACAGCTCCTCTCTGCTGGAGCTGGGGGAAGCAGGAAGTCCTTGCCACCACCACAGCTGTGGGATGGGCTGTTCCACGTGGAGCGTGTTCCTCGCCCTGCTCCAGCATGTTTTCCTGCATGTCAGATGGATGCTGCTCTGCTGGAGCTCTGGACTGCTCCCGTGCCTTTTCTTTCAGCCCCTGCAATGTGTTATTTGTAAAATCATATGATGCAATCTCCGTTGGAGAAGAGAAAAGGAAAGACTTGCAGCACCATTAGGATCCTAGCAGGGGTATGGAATAAAGTACAGTCAATGTGTTGGAACAAGTGTGTTTTGGCCTTTTCTGGAATTAATGTGTACCTGATGGTTTTGTTCCTGATAGCCATCAGCTGGGAGGAACTTTCTCCAGCTTCTTCCCAAATCTGAGATCAGTATTCCCCCTTTCCTCCTGTTTTCACTTGCTGCATTTTTAATTCACTTATGTACTTTGCTTTATCTCTTAGTCTTGAGAAATAAGGATCAAAACCCACACTCCTTTGTGATATTGAAACTTAACACTGTTAGCTCTAGCTGGTTTTGTGGCCTTATTGCAGTGGTTGGAATCCTAAGCTCTTTTTCTCTAGTTCTGCTTCTGGCTGAGTCTTCAACACATTTCTGTTCAAAATTCTTTGTCTGGGTGGTCAACAATGTCTGAAAACCAGATGTACCTAAAACCTGCCCACAGTCAGTTGCATTTTTGAGATCAAAACAAATGCTGGTTGCTGGGTGCTTTGTTTCAATATTGGTGATTAAGTCCAGGATATGAACTTGTAATTTCCTGTCTTGTCCTTTGAATTGCCACACATTCAGTCTCCTCAGAAATCTTCCTTGATCCTGGTAATAATATTACCCCTCATCCATAGTGGATGTGGGTAGGTGCCAGGGGGTGGGATGTGTTAACTGTGTGCCCAAAGCAGGTATTTTATGCCTCATGGCATTGCTGTTTTGGGAGGCACAGATGCTTTCTCCAAATTTCACTTATATTTTATATCATAGACTCATAGAGTCATGGAATGGTTTGGATGGGAAGGGACCTTAAAGCCCATCCAGTCCCACCCCTGCCCTGGGCAGGGACACCTTCCACTATCCCAGGGTGCTCCAAGCCCCATCCAGCCTGGCCTTGGACACTTCCAGGGATCCAGTGGCAGCCACAGCTTCTCTGGGCACCCTGTGCCAGGGCCTCCCCACCCTCCCAGGGCACAATTCCTTCCCAATATCCCATCTATCCCTGCCCTCTGGCAGCGGGAAGCCATTCTCCCTTGCCCTGTCCCTCCGTCCCTTGTCCCAGGTCCCTCTCCAGCTCTCCTGGAGCCCCTTTAGGCTCTGGAAGGGGCTTTGAGGTCTCCCTGGAGCCTTCTCTTCTCCAGGTGAACACCTCCAGCTCTCCCAGCCTGGCTCCAGAGCAGAGGGGCTCCAGCCCTGGGAGCATCTCCGTGGCCTCCTCTGGACTCTCCAGCAGCTCCAGGTCCTTCCTGTGCTGGGATCCCAGAGCCTTCTTTAGGTTCTGGGCTGTGTAAAGAGTCAGGTCCTGTATGGTGGGAGGAGTCTGCCTGAGAAAGATCTTTGATACCAAAAGTCAGGGTGAAAATTCAGTGGTGAGGAGGATGAACCGTGGTGGTTTTGCAGCCCTGGAGTAGCAGTGGCACTGCTGCCGCCCCAGATGTGTTTTCACAACCCCAGAAGTCCTTGAGCTCTCAGAACCCCCAGGCTGCAGGTCCTCAGCTGCTTTTATCCCTGCTCTCTGCCTCCCTTTAGGGTGAGGGTGTTCGACCTCCGCAGCAGCGAGTCCGTGTGCTCCCTGTATTCCCACCAGCTGGGAGTGTCTGCAGTCCAGATGGATGACTGGAAAATCGTCAGTGGAGGAGAGGAGGGCCTGGTGTGTGTGTGGGACCAGCGGATGGGCACCAAGCTCTGGGAGATGCACGCCAGGTAACTCGCTCTGGGGGGAAACTGAGGCACGGGGGCTGTCAGATCTGCCTGGCAAGTGGAATGTGGGAAGGAGGTGATCCAAAATGGTAACTTCTGGGGAGTTCTGTGTCGTTTCCATGTGATTTGGGAACAGGTTGCCCTCCCCCTGTGGAGCCCTGTGTGCTTCTGTGGGAGCCCTTTATCTGTCACGGCCCTTTTACTCATCAGTTGGGTGTTTCAGTCAGTGTTGGGAAGCAGTGAAGTTGTTTTCCCTGGATTTTCCATGAAGTTCAGTTAGTGCCTTCTCCCTGCCCCATCCCAAGGCACTATTTAGTTGTTGAACCTCGAGTTTAAAGTGCTGACTGGCTGTTGTTTTGAGAGTGACAGGTTCTGGCTGTCTCTATCCAGTGTATCCTTACACAATCCCTGTGTTTCTGCTCACCTCATCCACACATTCCCTTAATGGTGATGATCAAAGCATTTAAACTCATTTCAATATTAAAATACCAGTTTGTGCTGAGCACAAGGAGCACAGCACTGAAAGTGCAAGCAGAGATCAGCATCCTGGAGCTGACAGTTGCTACAGCCAAATTCAGATTTCCTGATCAAAGCACAAATCCCAGGGAGCTGGCTTTGTCTGGATAAAGACTCAAGGATTTAGCCCCCTGTAAGTCTGAGTGATATCCATAAAATGAACAGATAAATCCTGATTTTTTTTATTTTTATTTTTATTGATGCATCTTCCCCAAAGAGGAGCTAGATGAGGTATTTACAGCCAGGGAAGTTCAAGCTGGAGTTGTCATTGATTAATAGCAGATATCCCTTTCTCCCTTGACCCTGGGAATGATCAAGCCCATTGTGAGGTGGCTGATGCATTAAGGACAATATTCCATTGATTGTCTCCTTGGCATGCTCATTAGTGCTGCTCCAGGAGGAGGGCAGGCAGGGCAAGGCTGAGCTTGGGGATGTACTCAAAGTGAAAGCATTAGATTAAACATTTAAAAAACACTGTTTAATCTATAGAGGAATCAGGAGAGATCACTTCCATCAAAAGGCCTGCTTAGATAAGGTGTGTGTTGTTATCCCTGCCTTCAGCCCTGTGCCACGAGTGGAAAACAGGAGCAGAAGCTGAGGGAGGTGACAAGAGACTCACTTGGGGTGTGGAGATGAGCCACCTTCATCTGAGGAGAGAAGGGACTCCTGCTGAACAGAGGATGCTGTTACTGGGACTTGGGGACATTCACCAGTGAGAGGAAAAGGAAGGAAGACCAGACTTCAGCATCCAAAGGAAGGACATGAGGATGGGGAAGGGTCTGGAGGGGTCAGACAAGGAGCAGCTGAGGGCACTTGGAATGTTCAGCTGGAGCAGGGACTGAGCTCAGACCTCCCTGGGGGCTGCAGCTCCTCCCGAGGGGCAGCTCCGATCTCTGTGACAGGGACAGGACCTGGGAATGGCTGGAGCTGTGCCAGGGCAGGGTCAGGCTGGAGATCAGGAAAGGCTCTTCCCCCAGAGGGTGCTGGGCACTGACCAGGCTCCCCAGGGAATGGGCACGGCCCCAAGGCTGCCAGAGCTCCAGGAGCCTTTGGACAACGCTCCCAGGGATGCACAGGGTGGGATTGTTGGGGGGTCTGTGCAGGGCCAGGGAATGGACTCTGATCCCTGTCAGTCCCTTCCCACTCAGGGTATTCCACGATTCTGTGACTCTTAGCTTGTGCCATACAGTGCATTTCTGAACCAGCCATATCCCAGTGCTTGGGTGTGTGGAGTGTCCTTCCCCTTCACTTTGGGAAGCATCCAGCTCTTCCCAGGAGTGCTGCAGTCCTGAGGGCAGCGAGCCCTCAGCCCAGCCCGCATCCATCTCTCACAGCCAGAGCCCTGCCAGCTTTCCAGTGGATTTTCTGGCCTCCTCGTGTGTTCTGGTAAGAGCCCACTAGATGGGGATAGAAGCTGTGGGATCTGCTCCGGGCTGGAAGAGCCAGAGGTGCAGGTTCCCAGCCTCTGGCCATGGCGAGGGCACTGATTCCAATGACTCCTCCTTTAATACAAAGCAATTCCTTTCCCAGCGCTCGGATTTTAGGAGTCCAGTGCAGGTGGCCCCTCACCCCGTGCTCTGGGTTGTTTTCCAGGCATCCAGTCCGGCTGGTGTGGTTTAATTCCCACAGCCTCATCACTGCCAACATCCCTGAGGAGAAGAGCCCTCGAGGCTCCAGCATCACCGACGACGACCCCAGCGTGCACCGCAAGTGAGTGAAACAGCCCTCACCAAGCTGCTCCCCTGTTTTTAAACAGCACCTGAGCACCTGAGTCATCACCCAGAGCACTTGCAGAGGGGATGTAGCATCTAAAAAATAAAATTTAAAAAAAATTTCAGGGTAAGGTTTACAGAACAAGCGATCATTTGGCTCTTTATTTGCTTGAGCACAAAAAAAATGCATTTCTTGCTCAGCAGGGGAACATAAAGTCCACTGAAGCCAGACAGGGAATGCAGCCCTTCCCATGCTGGAAATATTAGTAATGATATCTCCTCCTAAAGGAAAACTACTGGCATTTAAGCTGCAGGTTTTGGTATTTGCATCTCAGATGGCTGTTAGTGTCTAATTGAACTATCAAATGCCACTGTATTTATCTTCCCCCGTCCTGGAGAGCCTGGAGATGTTTCAGCAGATGACTGTCACATCTCTGCAGTGCTGGAGGGAATGATTCACCACCCCTTCCCAGCGCTTGCCAGGTCCCTGGAAGGAGGCAGGAGGGAGTTTTCCCTGTTAGAACTGCTCAGGCTCCTGCAGGAGGGATGGGGGTTTATATCCAGCTCGGAAGCGTCGCGTTTTTCAATTCGGGCCATCCCTTCTGGCAATTTCTACCTCTGTCCGTTTCCGCACTTGAGGTGGATTGCTGTATCCTGGTTGTTTTCCATGCAGGTACCGAGGGATCATTTATTCCTACGAGTTCTCAGTGGACCAGCTGGCTGTGGACAGCGTCCTCCCGATCTGCCGCTCGTCCTACGACGAGGTGACAGGCTACAACTACAACATCGGCCTGGCAGTGCCCTACGACAGCATCTAGGGAACTCCTTGGCTCCTGGGGCCAGCCCCCTGCCAGGTACAAGGCCACAGGCAAGGGAAAATCCACGTGGGACAAGCACCCAAAAGGTGGTGTTGGCTGCAGGCCAACGGGCTGAGGTTTGCCCAAAGCCTGGGGATTTGAACCCAAACGGAGCGTGGCTGCCCTCAAGCATCCCGCTGGGATGTGTTGCTTTGGATGTGTCCAGAGGTCCAGCCTGGTGGGGGGGAGAGGCAGAGGAGGGAAGAGGGAACATTGCACTGCAGGGCAAACAAAAATGTTCCTGCTGCTTGTGGGAAAGATGCTGCAGGTCCCATCTTGGTCAGGAAGCCAGAGCGGGACACTGAAGGGTGGGAGCTGGGAGCCCTCTGAGGAGACCCTGCCGTCCCCAAGGACTTGGGAAAAACACGTCGGTGAGCAACGTGTTTGAAATTTCTGTCCGGGTAATGAGCTGCTCATTCTTGTTTTCCTTGGAGTGCATTGGAATGTGTCTGGGAGCAGGACAACAGGACCATGCACAAAAGGTTATGGTGGTTGGGAGAGGGAATTAGGATGGAGAGAGGGAGGGGGAGGTTGGCCTAGGCCAGGCTGGGTGCTTGGGAACTCAGCAGGTCACAACATCAAAGTTATTTTAGAATAAATTATTTTTTTAATTCTCTAAAATTCTGGATTAAATGTTTTCTAATGGTATGTGTACATTTGTTCATGGAATTTTGTTCCTGAGCCTTTTAGGGTGAACTAATCCCTGCTCACTGGGACAAAGGGCTGCCCTGCTCAGGTTGTCAGGTGTGTTCTCTGCTGGATCATGTCCTTCCACAGCACCTGCAGGCTTTCCCAGGTGCTTGGGACTTGGTTTTCCAATGTTGTCCTTGCTTCCAAGCTGGAGATTGATCATGAAGGGATGAACTGGCCACAACCCCCCTGCCTGGGCACTGAGCACCAGGGCAGGGGGGAAGCAGCAGGTGAGGGGCAGGAGGTGCTGCTCGGGTGGAAATGAGGAGTAAGGCCTCTCCTTAAACCCAGCTTGCACTGACAGGTAGAACCGGTTTGGGGAACAAGAGCCCCAGTCCTGCATGGATCTGTTTTACTGATTTTAAAGGATTTTATGGTTGTGATCTGCCCTGTAAAACTTACTGGTGCAAACCAAAGCTGTGTCAGTTCTGTTGAAATGGAGGTTAAGTTTTAACTTAGCACCTTTTTCCTGGGTTAATGGAATCAATGTGAAGGTCCTGGGGAGGGGTGCAGGAATGTGCCCAAACCTGCAGGAGAGGGGCTGGGCTGTCACTCCGACCTTATCCAGCACTGAGACAGCCCCAGAGGGAGCTGGGTTTCACAGCTTTTCCTTCTTTGGCTTGGGGTGGTTTTCCAGGACCCTTAAGCCAAAATGTCACATGTTTTTGGTTTTTAGCAGTTACCTTTTCCTTGTGATGGATACACAAAAAGTGCAAGGGGCAAAGCCGTTCTGTCTGACCAATAAACCTGATCTTTCATAAAGCTTTGGTCTTCTTTTTTTTGTTCTCTGCCCACCTGGGCAACCACCTCCCTCCCCTCATTCCTGGGGGAGCAGGAAGTGTCACGGATACATAGTTTGGACAAGAGTTCAGCTGTAACCTGACAAATAAATAATAGTTTCTGTAGCAGAAATGATCTTGGGGGTTGCTGCAACCCTGTGACTTCTGATCTGTGCTGAGCAGAGAGAGCTGCCATGTCATTGTTCTCCCTTATCTCGCCTCATTATCTCGGAACAGCTTTGTTCCTCCTTCATCTCCCTGCTGCAGGGAGCAGATAACTTTGTCTTGTGCCCACGTGGGCCCTTTTCCTGGAGTCAACCTCCACATTCCTCCTTCTCCCTCCCCTCCTGCACGGCCTGTGCCGAGGCTGCCTCCCTCTGTATCCCTCCATGGTCCTGGAGCCCCTGGAAAGGGGATTTGCAGCACCTGCACGTGCAGAGGTGTTTGCTTCCTGAGGCAGGGGAGGACCTGCAAGTCCACCTCCAGTGGAGGTGGAATTCTGTGTCCCCACACCCCCATTCCATTGGCTCCCAGTCTGGATGCAGCTCCTCCCAAGGCATGGTCCTCTGGATCTGTTTTCCCTGGGTACGGAATTAATGTAGGAAGGTTTCACCACGGCAGAGGGCTGCGTTTGCACGGAACTCGTTCCTCATGCAAATGAGGGCACTTAGGCTGTTGGGGAATATCCATGTTGGGAGTTCAGGCTGTGTTCCCGGGAAGGGATGTTGTCCTGCTTCCCTGGGTGCTCGCTGATGCTGTGCTGGAGTGGAGCAAACGCCAGCGTGGCTGCTGGGACTGGGCTTAGGGGGCAGTGAAATGGGCATTTCAAGAGCAGGAATGGAGTCACCATCCAGCCTTTACTGGGAATAGATGCCACCTTTGGGCTTCCCAACCCTGGGATCGGATGGGACTGGTTAGTGGCAGGTAGGGGCCCAGTGTTGTGTCCCACAGGCCAAAGGTGGTCCCTGGGGGAGGGGCAAATCTTCTCCCTCAGGGGTTTGAGTTGAGGAGCTGCATTTGGGACATGTTGGACCGGTGTGGGTTGACCTGGCAGAGGTCAGGCTGACGGTCAGGCTCCCACTGGTGCCACCTGCCAGGCTGGTGGCCCTCAGCCAGGCTGGGTAGTCACGGGCAGCTAAAGAGTCCAAAGGCATCCAAGGAGGGAACTTGGGGATGAAAAGCCTCAAGAATGACTGCTGGGATCGTTGGTGACAGTGATCTTCAGCTAAAAGGAGGTGTCCCCGTGAGAAGGATCCCTGCTCCAAAGAGAACGTGGGATCAAAGGAAGTGTCTGTGTGTGTCACAGCCTCCGGAGCTCTGGCCGCAGGGAGCAGCTCCAGTGGTGCTCGGCACAGCCCTCCTGCTGGGAAGGACACGGCTGCACAGCCCTGCTGGAAAATCCCCAGCTGCCCCTCCACGGGTTCTGGGTCCGGCCGTCAGCAAAGGCCTCCAGGAAGTGCTTTTTGCCTCTTGTTTTGTGTCCTCAACCACCTTGGCAGTGAGGGAAGAGCGATTCCGGTGTTCCGGGGGCTGCCACCCCTCTCCTGGTGCTGAGGAGGAATGGGGGGTGCTCTTTGGACAGAGAGGAACTGGGGGTGTCTCTGACCCCCCTTCCCCTCCCACCCTGCAGCCCTTCCCACTCAGCCTCTGCTTTCCTGCCCTGTCCACCTCTGTCATTCCCGATCCCGGCTGCTGTCACAGAGGGTGCACTAAGGTGACGCAAGAACTCTTTTATGCCCTCCCTGCCCCCTCTTTCCTTCCAGTGACATTTGGCTGCTCATTTCCACCTTCTGTGGATGATCCCAAAACCTCCAGGTACCTTGAGCTGGTGTCCTCCCAGCCCTTCCCAGTGCCTCGTACCCCTGAGGCTGGTCCCTGCTGCCGGAGGGGAAGAGGGGGCAGCAGTGACTGCAGATGAAGTATGGATGGATTATATGGTAGAAACCAGTGGGAAGGGGTCTGTTCCATGTCAGGATTTGTGCCACTGAGAGGTTTTTGTCCAGAAAGGTGGACCTTGAGCCTCTGGGCCAATTGCTTCCCCATGGAGGAGCTGCTGGTGGGGGATCCCTGTGTCACCTCTGCCTTGGAGGGTGCCACTCGGAGGAATCAGGAGCTCCTCAAAATTTAGCTTAGAAATACCAGCTGCAGGTGGCTGCCCCGGCTCCACGGCTGCAGGGTCTGTGTGCTTCCTGCTCTCCTGCTCTTCCCTCCCTCCCTGGGTAGGTATCCCTTGTGTTCCAGTCTGTCCTGCCTTTCCCAAGCTCCAGCGTGGCTCTCAGTTGAGGGGGGATGGTGGGGAGGTGGTCAAACCATGTTCCTTCTGTGCCAGACCCCACCTGCCCAGGGCACCTGCAGTCCTGGGGTCACTCTACTCAGTCCCCCTCTCCAGTCCCAGGAGTCTCTGCTCTCTCCGATGCTGCTCAGCCTCCATCAGCCTTCCTGGACTTTTCCGTTATGGTAAAGCAGCTTCAATTTTCCAATTACCCTCTGCTGACCATTGCTGGGATCTGCCACGGAGCTTTGTGCCACATCCCAGGGCTCAGCGTCTTGGCCCCACCACAGAACTATTATCCTTTATGGAAGGCTCCAGGCTTTGCAGGGTTTTGCTGCAGCAGAAGCATCACCCTTGCCAGGTTTCCCGGGGCTCTGCCAGATTTTCCTGTGATTTACAGAATGATTATCCTCACCTCGCTGGGGTTTGCTGTGTGTAACATCAACACCGTGTTTGTGCTGCCCTGGCGTTCTGCTGGCCGTGGGAGTGATGCTCCTGCCCAGCCTTGGGGCTCCTCACCTCCCTCACCAGCCTTTCCTGGGCTGCTTTTCCCTGCTCCCTCCCTCTCCACCCTCCCTTTCATCTGCTCGGCCCGACCCTCCCTCCTGCTCTCCACTCCATCCCATTTCCCACGGAGAACTCCCAGCACGAGCAAAGGCAAAACACTGCAGCCACTTTGTGTTGGGTCCTGCCTCTGCTTCCCCAAATCCCACACTTTCCTTGCCGCTTAAATTATCCGGGGGACAGCTAATTACCTCAGGGGATAATAATTATCCTCTCATCAATCCTCTTCCATCCTCCTGCCCTCTACTTCCCTGCATTGCAGGGTGTACCCAGCCCTTGCTGGTGTGGATCCTCTTGGATCATTCCTCCAAGGAAATCATGGTGTGGAGGCGAGTGGGACCCTGATCTTACCCCTGCAGCCCCAGCAACATCAAAGGCTTTTCCCAGCAGGAACAGCCCCGCTGGGAGATTTAGGGATAGCAAAGGACCTTTCAGGCACACGGGACTGGGACTGGGAGTACGGAGCTCGCAGCTGGTTTAGGGAGTGGGATGGTCCTGCAGCGTCGGCGTGGAAATTTCTGTGAGGAAACAGGGAACGGACCTGGGTTGGCTCCTGAAACCTGGGGATTTGGGAGGAGCTGGATGTTGTGCCCTCGTGTGCGTGGGCTGGGAAGGGAGCACAGAGGGTCTGGCACAGGGAGGAGGAGGATGAGAGGTTCCGGAGGAGGAGGAAGAGGAGGTTCCTCTGCCCCGGGTGCTGCCGAGGTGGTGCAGATGGAGGTGTCCAGAGGAGCCAGAGGACAGCGGGATTGGAATCCCAGAGCCCTGCAAATGCACCAATGCCCTCATGGAGCCCCGCAGGGGCACGGGCAGGGCCGGGAGCTCCCTCACCACCACCCCCTCCCCAGCCCCGGCTCTCCCCGCCCAGCCCAGCCCAGCCC
>WBMZ01007778.1:10955-161095 GCA_013400975.1 Atrichornis clamosus | reverse complement strand
CTAGCAAAACCACGACACCGGTGTCACAGGCAGATGCGTGACCCACAGAGTCAGTCAGCTGGTACCACCACAGCCCAGACCCCCTGATCTTCTAAGACCTAGAAGCCCTTGTCCTTGGGCTGTCAAGAAAACTCGGGTAGTTTTTGTCAGATATGCTGGAAGGAAAGCAGCAGCTAGGTATTTGGGGACAAGCTGTTTGCTTTCCACCAAATTGGAATTTAATGGTAGAAAACTGCTCAACCAGAACCGGGCGGGTTGGTCTTTTCCAACCTAAACCATTCTGTGAATCCATGACTCTGTGGTTTTTGATAGTTCACTTGGACCTTGTGGCACTCCGGCATTGCATCTCATCTTTCCAACTGGTAGTGTCCAAATACTCTCCCTAGGCCACGGCCAGCAGCCCTCTGATATATTCATTATGGCATTTCTAAGAACTGTTTGATGCCGTGTGTGATTTGCAGCTGGTCAGCAATGTGAAGTGGTGGTTTGGCGCTTCAGAAGCCGTGGAAGGATGGTTGTAGACATCCCTCTAGTGGCCCCGCAGCCTCCAGGAAGCCGCGAGCAGCTCTGGCACCCCCGGGCTCATGAGGCAGCTGCGCGGGCTGGCACAGTGCTCCTCCCTGGAGCTGTGTGCTCTGCGGGGCTGGGGAACTGTCTGACATACACGGATGAAAAATAGCAGATAATTTCTCCCTTTTTCCCTTTCACCAAAGTTGCCCTGGAAACTCCACACTAGTTCAGGCTGTTTAGAGTGTTTATTTCATGCAAGCCACGATATTGGGAGGGTGAACCCATTTCACTGGCCACTGTAAAAAAACAGATGTACTGGAAGATGATATGAGGAAAGGGTTAATCATGTGCCTAAGCATTTTAAAATGTCAGTTTGTTTAACCTAGAGAGAGAACAATTTTTTCATTATTGAAAAAAAGGCAAGTTATACTTGAAGATTAATCAAATGTTTCAGATTTTCTTGTCTCTTTAATACAAGACTGATAGAATACCAAAGGGAAAAAGAAAACCCCCAAACAACAACAATAACTAAAAAAGTATATGTAAATTAAAAATAAGTAACATTTATTTGTACATCTGTATACTTCGGCTACTCAACTGAAATTGTCAAAAAGATACTAATTTTGTTTATGTGTTTGGAACATTGAATTTATTTTGCTATTCCATTTGCTAAAGTACATTCAGTAAAAGTGAGAGCCCTGGGATAGCATCTTTAAAGGTAGTGGAGAGTTCTCTGGTGCTGTCTCCGGGGAAGTTGCCACCAGCGAGGTCCTGGTGCCCACTGTGATTACTTCATGGAGCACAGCAAGTCCAGGGATTGCCTTTGTTGGTGCTGGACAAGCATCCCGTAGAGAGTCCGGGGAAGCTGGTACACTCTTAGGAGTCCCTGCAGAGCAGAACTGATAGGAGTCTGCAAAGGAGATCAAGACAGTCAACCCCTTTTTGCAAATGGGCACAGCACAGAGGAATGATTTGTCCATGGGTTTATATGTAAGTAAAACTGTCCTTGAAGGACAGCCCACACTGAGATTTTCTCAATATGGAAACAGAAACTACAAATGTCATCCTTCTCATAACGGTAGCTCTGTATCTCAGTAATTCATCTATACTACCAGTATTACCATTGTGAATCTATTATTACTTTTAAACTGAGAATTACCTATACAAAAATATGTTAAAAAGTGTAGCAATTAAACTTAATAAATTATACTTAGAGCAGAACTCAGGCCCATTTCAAAGCCACCATTTGCTGTCAATAAAGCACATGACAGAATGACTATTACTAGTTGAACCTCGATTTTGTTAAACTCATTGGAAGCTATCCATTGAATGAACACACACCATCCTGATAAGGTTTTGATTTCAAAGGTGGTAAAAAACTTTTAAAGTGGCATTAGTGCTGTATCATTTTCTCTCCAAATCATAAATGCTATTTTGCAGACTTCCCTTCTTACCCCCCAAAAATAGCTCCATGTGTCAATTTAGGAGATGGACAATTGGCATAAATGCCTGAGAAGTTTTTAGGTGACATCTATGTAAACAATTACTGTTGTCTTGTTTTCATTTCCAGGCAACAGATCCTCAGAGACACATCCACAAAATACAGACAATACCAGGACAGCTTTCCAACCCCTTCTTTCCAAGTAGTTTATATTTCTCCATGCATAAAGAAACAGTATTTGCAGATTGGGAATAAAATATATCTTGAGTGGAAGATACTTGTTTTAAAGACTCTAACCATCACCTAATGTCACAAATTTAATGCCTTTTTGAAAAGAACAAAGATTCCTGAGCTTCAATATGCAGTAAATTTTCAGTACAGTCTAGAGTATTTCAGATTGGGAGAAACACATAATTAATCAATAAATACACACTAATCTACATTTGCCTTTTGTGCTGCTCAGTGGCTCAGGGTTGTCAATGTTTTTCATACTTTCCAAGCAAATCAAAACTACTAATCTGTGCATGGAGACTGACAGTCTATGTGTCAGCTTTGGCAATTTGATAGACTGACATTTGTATTTATCCCTTTATTTCAGTTCTTCAAGATAAATCTGCAATTAAGACTTCTTTTATCTCAAAAGCAAGGCAATGCTAATGTTTTCACAGTATTTTGCTTTTATTTTAACCTCTAATCACAGGAAGAATTAATCCTGTTATCTATTTCCCTCATGAATATTCTCATAGGAAAGGATCATTTTGTATGATTTCAAATGTGTTTGTTTTCTCTTCAGCTGAATAAATACAGAAGTCATCACCTCTGGTGGTTTCTTGTCAGCCTGAAGCCACACACACGTTGCTGGGCAGTTAACGTTGAATCTTTCTCTAAGACCAGGGGGACTTTTTTGGTGAGAGACTGTTTCTTACACAAAACTTAAATATTACTGGCACTGATGGTAAGAACATTGCTTGGTAAAAAGGTTCTTTGATGATCTGTGGGGAGCAGCATTATCAAGTAAATCACAGTTCTCTGCTCCTGACTATGAATTTTGTGCAAACTGCTTTAGTGTATGGAATGGAGGCAGTGTGTGGATATTTTCCTGGTTTTGTAGGTGTTTCAGGGGTCATGAAAAGATCACAACTAACTTCTGGGAAGCTTGGTTTGAACCTCAAATGCCCAGCTAGCAGCAGAGTGTCTGCTGTCACTCACAGCACTCGCATAGTTGTGGTATTGGCAGGAAGAAATGGTCTGAAGATTCATGATTCTCACCATGGGAAAATGGGAATGAGTTCATTCATTTGTTGGTTCATTCATTCATTCTACGTACAATTTATTTTCTGGACACTCCAGAACAAGAGCAGAGTACGGCCCAGCAGATGAGAATGGCAGAAGACAGTCTCGTCACAGTTTGTAAAGAGGAATCTTACCAATAACAGCATGAGAGATACCGACCACGTGTCCTTTTCAAGTGGCATTAATGCCTCCCCTCAGTCCAGATGCCACGCTAAAATTTTACAACTTCCAATATGTAGTAAAATCCCCTTTAAAACTTTATTATCCGAATAAATTCTCAAATGTTTTTACTGCACTTTGAACTTTTCTTCTGACAGATAACTTTTCTTTCGACATTTGGAATTGAACTCTTTTAATGTCAAGGTCATATCCTAGTTTTAGGAGCCAGCAAGCCTCTTAAGAATTAGCGCATCTTGTAATTAAAATATATATAAAAACAGCCTTTTCCTTCCTGAGCTTGATGAAACTTTATATCTAATCTGACACCTTCCTAATCTGAAAGAATTTTATTGATTTTTGTTTCATTTTTCATGACATGCTTAGGCTACATGTTAGTGAAGCAATAACTACGGTTGTAACCTGCTTGTGACATTTTTATGGCTATAAATGGGGGAAGAAAAAAACTAAAATAAAGAGTTCCTTAGAAAATGGCAGCTGCAACATCAAAATTGCTTATCTGTCTGAAAAACAATACTGCATTGTCTATGAATGGTTCTGTGCAGGATTTGCATTAGGATCTACAAAAGACTGGAAGCAGAACTGTTTCAGGAATTTGAATAGCTTCTTGCAGATTTTTGTATTCGTGGTTTTCACTTGAAGTGCCGAGTTTTCTTTTTGGAGGATGCTCTGAAATATTAGAGGCTGTCATGAATGAATGTTTTAATGTTGGTTGGAGAATCGCTGGCAAAGGTAACAGCAAAACCTAGTTTAATATAAAAGTGACAGCACGATGAAGTTCATTGGAAAGGTTCACTCTACTACTTGGTTAAAATACATGGGGAAAAATCAAACAAAAATCCAAAATCCATCAATCCAAATCGAAATAAACCCAAAACTACATGAAGACTGGAGTGTGGGGGGAAGAGAAGAGGATAGGAAAAGATAAGGATAAAAAGGGATACGGAAGATCCTCCTGTTGAGCCACAAGGGTCAGAGTAGACCCCTGTGATAAACTGAGCCTGGATTTGACCAACAGTTTATGCCTAAAGGCCCAACAGCACTTAACAGTACTTAATCAATAACTGAAGCTAAACAATTTAGCAAAAGATTCATATAGAATTTACTATATCACAACTTATTTACAGGCCTGACTTACTACAGATCTGAAGTACTTAAAGATCTAGAACATTCCTAGTACATTTGCTACAGCGTATTCACACTCATATGTGTTATGACCTGCTGCAGCAGATGAGAGTAACCCCGGTTCTTCCTAATAGATCCCTTGGGATGGACTAGAGTGAAATGACTTCCCTGGGAGGAGGAGGGGGAGCCCCACTGGGTGAGCCACATGGACAACTTAGCATGACAGGAGTCAGCACCCTGTCTTCACAGGACCCATCTCCTGTCTCACTCATAACTCATCATTCACCCTCTGTCTTACCAGATCAGAGCTTAGCCATTACACACCCAAAAGCTCACCTCCTTCGTCTCCAAACTGAGATTCAACAAAGCACCCTGGCGTCTCCACAAATAGGGAATGTTTTGAGTCATTATCCCTTAAGAGTCCAGTCTCTCACAGTATGCACACAAACATGAAGAGTCTGTGCGAGCTACATGCCTGTGACAAATTACCCTCAAATTCAGGGAAGTATTCCGTGCCTTTGCATCTTGTCAGTGGGTGAAGGGTTGAGCCTTGAGGAGTTGGGGCCTCAGCCCATGATCCATCATCGTTCAGCCCAGCCCAGGATGTCCTTGTTCAGTCCAGGCCAGGATCCATCATTGTTCAGCCATCCTCTGAGTACAGCAAACTTGAGAGTTCACTGGCCCTGAGAGGCCCCACTCAGAGGGCAGTGCTGGTCACAGCCCACTGTGATCTGGAAGGGCTCAAAGGGTTTCACTTTGGACCGCTGTTTATAGGGTCACAAGAGAGTGGGCTTTAGTCATAGTAATTTTCCATCCTGGCTGCAATTCAGGTCGGTAACTTTCTTTGACAGTTTGATAACAAAAATATTATTCCACTTAGGTTGTTATTCAGGCAAGAAAAAGAAGTTTCCAAGGCTATTCATTAAAACACAGGAGCTTGTTAGACAGTACAAGTTCCTGGGAGCAGACAATGTTTCTGATAAGCTCAAGAGGTGCTCAGCCAACTGCTTGTCATGGCCAAGGCCTAATGAGAATTTCTGAGATCATAGTGTGGCTGGGGAGGGGGGAAACGCACCACCACAGAGGCCTAATAAATTCAATAAAAGAGTTATGATGTCCTGAGCTTGGATCTTTTGAATTTGCTGTGACAACTTCTAGGATCATCTTCTATAACCCTATCTTTGATCCAGAGGCAATTGCAAACAGCACCTCATTCATGGATCACACAGTGAGAAGTTTCCATCAGCTCACATCCATGTGGCGGCTGCCCAGAGCGCAGCTCCAGACTCTCAGATCGCCCACTGTCCGTCTGCAGCGGAGTGGGAGACAGGGGAGGAACCACATATGCCATACATGGACAGAACCAGGCTTCCCTTTCCCTGCAAACTTCATTAAGATTCCCTTTGGAACATGTATCATGCTTTTTTACAAACGAGTATCCCAATCCTTCAGTAAACATCTATGTGGGAAGCCTCATGTAGATTTATATCAACTACACACCCAAGCGTAGCTTATGTGATTTTAGCCTCAACACACTTCTCCCAAGTTACCACAAGCAGATCAGCAGTGGAACCAAAAATAGCAGATTCTTGTTCCAGATGAACACTTCAGCAGTTACTGAAGTCCCAGCATGGTGCCGGGGCCAGCCTATGCACCAGATCATGGAACACAAGGGTTTACAGCTTGCAGTCAGCCCCAGCACGTTGGGAGCAGCCCATGGCCTGGCCAGCAGCAAACTTTGCCACTGACAATGATGAACTCAAGTGACTTTTGAAATCAGTATAGTTTAATTATGTTTATAAATGAGGCTCTTCACACACACCAAAAAGATTATTTAAAATGAAGAAATTTGCTGGCTTTTAAGTGCTTTCCAATAGGTAATAATTTGAAGGGACCTTCTCTCTTCTTTACAAATCACATTATTTAAAACTGCATTTCACATCTGAAAATTCTGACAAGTGATTTCCCACACCAAATGAGGTCTGAACTGGCAACCTGCAGCACCTGTTCCAGTTGTAGAGCCAGCAAAACCAGGCATTTTATAATTATGGATCCTGGCTGCTGCTACTGCTGATTAATGCATTTAGATGCTCAGTCATTCTTATTGAAGGGAAGACAAAAAGACTATTAGAGCTTTTTAATTTATTGGAGTCCTCAAATAGCCAAGGAAGCTTCTTACACATACACTGAAATATACTGAAAATGGACATATATATACACTCAACAAAAAAAATAACCTCTCAGAAAAAAAATCAAGCATTATTATTCAAATTCAGAGTAAGGTCCTGTCACATTTAAACATGAGCTTGTCACTTGTATTTAATTTCAGCATCACTCAAGAATTTTTCAAGTCCAAGTTGAATCTTTTCAGGTAGTTAGTGCACTGAGCTTACACAGTACATTGTTTTCCAGTATCACCAGTGGGTAATACTGTATGTAACCAAGGAGTAACAACAGTGGCTTAATCTTCAAAAGTCGATTCATTCCACTAAAGGTGCACTATGTAAACAACAGATGTATTTAATACTTACAGTATAACTGTCATATTACAGCATCTCCCATTTCACTGTGACAACTCAGTAGTTAAAAAATCAATTCTACAGCTAGAAAACCTGTGCAAATGAGTGAGGAAAAACAATCACTAGAGATTTGTTCAAATGAAAATTACTAATGTTTCATTTAAATAAACTATGTTCTGCTGTTGAAGAGATTTCTTTATCATCTGTAAGATGGTTATTTTGTAAAAATATACTTCCTTATCCCACAAGTAAGGAGTAATGGGTAAGAGGGTAGGTTTAGACTACATATTAGGAATTCTTCACCGTGAGGGTGGTGAGGCACTGGAACAGGTTGCCAAGAGAAGCTGTGGATGCCTCATCCCTGGAAGTGTTCAAGTCCAGGTTGGACAGGGCTTTGAGCAACTAGGATGGGAAAAAACGGCCTCAAGCTGCACCAGGGAAGGTTGAGGTTGGACATGAGGAAGTATTTCTCCACTGAAAGAACTGTCAAGCATAGGAACAGGCTGCCCAGGGAGGTGGTGGAGTCACCATCCCTGGAGGTGTTCAAGGAACAACTGGATCTGACACTCAGTGCTGTGGTCTAGTTGATGTCATGGTGTTTGTTCTAAAGCTGGACTTGATGGTCTTGGAGGTCTTTTCCAACTTAAATGATTCTGTGATCTAGTGGAAGGTGTCCCAAAGCAGGGTTGGAACTAGATGACCTTTAAGGTCCCTTCCAACCCAAACCATGCTAGAATTTTATGATCACGTAACAAAAACCCATCCCAACACAGAGCATTCAGGATTAGTTGTTAGTGCTGGAAATTTTTACACATTTTATGGCAAGCATTATCCTGAGTTGTTGAACTAGTATAGAGGGAATCAATAGTTCTCTTTGGCAGAGACCTCCCTATTCACCAAAACAGAACAGTGATGTAAAAAAATCAAAGAGAGTTTGCCATCTGAAAAGCCAGCCAGCCACTGAAGAAAAAGAGCATTTTTTTGCACAGAAAGGTTGTCTTCTTAATTCTAACCCTCACTCCCAGCTTCACTGGAGGAGCACCTTCCTCATTTTTACTGTGATCTGTGTATTAACTGTGCTGTCATTCTGCTTTTATTTATTAACAGCTCAGCTTATAGCTTGAATTTTATAGAGACAGAAAAACAGTATCCTATACTGAAGTCCTGTATTCTGGAGCTGGAAGTTGGTGTTTTTTCCCCAGTTTGCACAGTATAATACTATGCATTTTGCAGCATTAGTGAACCTTCTGGAAAACTGATTTAACTCTCAATCTGTATTTAGGTATATTTAAGCTCTTCAGTGTCAACTGCCCCACCTTATTTGTATTGAAGACCACAGGGCATTTAATTTCACTGCAGATGTCTCAAATAGCTGTAGAGTTGCTGGCTAAAACATTCAGGGGGTTTATTATCTTTGTTGTTCTCACTTGTGAGTAGATGTATAGTTGTCAATACTGTGTGATCGGGAAAACAAGGACTTGGACTTCCAATTTAAAAATAAACCAGCCAACCCACTCCCCATCCACCCCACCCCTACAGAAACCTATGGTGGACACTTTCTGATACTGGAGCAAAGTGATGAGCCCAAACATGGCATTTGTGTAGTGACAATTTTGAAAACACCGTATCAAAATTCTGCAGCTTTATTTTATGGATAAAAAAGATGGATGAATATCCTAAAAATACTAACATAATCTTAAAATATTGTACAAATTTTTGCAAGCTGAGCCACAAAAGACATAACAATACTTGGCTAAAGCTCTGCTGTATGTAAACTCTAGAAATTGGAAGGGACCAATTTAAGTAGTTACTGATCATAACATTTTTTCTGTAAACTGCTACTGTATTGTGGCATCAGAAGATTCAGATCTACCTGTTAGCTGCCAGCACCACGTAAAACAGGTTTTAAGTTTTCACATAATTTAATGTTTGTAGTTACCCAGTGAATTCCAACAAAGGCAACCCAAGATGTTTTGTTAGACTGTTTCATATTTTTGTAAGCTTATTTTATTTCTCTGCTGTACAAAGGCAGAAATGGAAACCATCTCAATAAATCTACATCAGTAACTACCAAGACACGATACAAGTATGTACACAAAGCCCAATTATTCCACTTCAGTGTTGATACCATAGTTCATGTAGAGCTGGATGCAAATAATGCAAACAGCACCTACACAGTGTAAGGCGTAACTCTCAGGATATTTACATCTTATTCTTTATAGCAAAGGCTTCTGGTACACCAGTTCTTTGTTACACTTGTAGTTGACAATCCTGCTTAGTAGTGCAGCCTCAGAACTGAAAAGTGCATTTCTTCATTTTATACATTCTCACAGATTGTGAACTATTCCAGAAACAGTTTTCCAACTTTCATTTTCAAAGTAATTATCTATGTTTTCTGTCAATTATTTTGTAAGGTAAAAATACCATTTTCTCAAAGTTCTGTAGGCCACATGCAATTACGAGAACACAGCTTCTAAAAGCAAATCCAGAAACTGTTGTCTTTTGACTTGTGAAGATAAGCAATCCTGTGAAAGCACTCAACCAATCCACTGCTGTTTTTTTAAAACACTTACAGAGATATTTACATTCTGTATTAGATTTCTGTGTTGTAATTAATCTGGCATCTCAAATGGTTTTTTTTCTTCCATGGAAGATGATCTCACTTTGAAAGGAAAGTAAAAAAGGAATATGATTACTGTCATTATAGTAAATACCATTCTGAGTTATATCACAACCAAAATGACATTTAAAAAAATGCCTAGGATGAAAAAGTCAACTCTTCGCCTTAACTATAAAGCAGCACTGCTAAAAATAATTTCTCTTTTGTGTTCTGAGCTACTGCAATTCCTGACACATCTATTTTTAAACCACAATATCCTGCAGCAGTAGGGTTCTTCAGAGTCTAGATTCCACCCAATCTTGTTTTATGAGATTAAAATACATCCCCTCTTCTGTCTGCCCTCCCTTAGACAGAGCAGGAATGAGCAGCAGCACAGTCTTGTTTTAAACAACATCGTAACTCTCATGGCAACAATCTCAGCTGAGCTGGACTCTGTAGTGTGGCAGCTGAGAACTGACACACATTGTTCCATCCACAGAGTGCTGCTCTGACAGGAAACAGTTAAGAGCTAAGGAAGGAAAAAGTCAGGGAACAAGAGTGCCTTACTATATGTGCACGTGCCTGACTCTGACCTCCTGCTGCTGTAAGGTTACACAACAGCAGAGACTTCTCTTCCAGGCGTTTCCTACTCCCACACATCTTGGTCCACAAACTGTGGTCAGAATATTATACTTGCACAACAATACAGTTTACAACTTTATCAGAATGGTATGACCATCTTAAAAAAAACCCCCACCTACTACATGTGTATAAAAATGTAAATGGAGGACATTACCTTCATCAGGAGGAACTGATGGCTCAGTTTCAGAAGTGACAGTATCCATATATTCACAAGTTTTGGCACCTGGCTTCTCTTTTTCCACCTCACATAGATACACGTCAATGGGTCCTTTTGTGCTCTTCACGTGTACCTCTATGTGATCCTATAAAACAGCAACTTGCACATAAAGTTCCATTTGTTATCTTAAGCTTACTTCCAGCATTTCCACTCTCAGAGCACTACAGGGAGTTCCCAGTATAGAGGCCCCAGTATGTAGGTGCAGCACTGCTGGGTGCAGAGGGCAAAGCTCTGGCTCCTCTGTGCAACTGGAATGCAGCCCTTGTATTGCACTGTGGGGTGAGGACAGGGCACGGCCCCCATCTCCATGAAAAATTCCTCTAGATGGTATCTACTAGCGTGACAAAATGTTTACTTTTTTCCAAACATACTGTACATTGCATACTTTATTACAGCTGTTCCATTCTTTCTAGAAAAAACAGTTAACTAAAGCTTAGATACATTTATTAATATAGATAATAATTTAGATAAATAATTTAGATAAAAAGAAAAATACCACAAATAAGTTTCTAAGACTTTTATCCCTACAGCACTGTTTAGTGGAACACAAGAGCAAGGAACTACCAGTATCTGCATGACAAAGAAATTGGAAGTCAATTACTGACTGCTGCTGCAAAACATCAAATTTGAGAACTTTGGCTCCCTTAAGAGAAATGTATAAAACTTACATCTTTAGGAACTGGTATTTCAAATTTGGTTTCCTCTGGAGCTTTGATTGCGATCACGATCTGTTCTTGAAATGCCTGAATGCTTCGGATGTCTTGGTATGTCACATAAGCTAGTGTATACATTAGTCAAGGATTCTGTAAAGTAATTTGCTAATGGGCAGAAGCAAAGAGTGTGATGTCAAGCTATGTTGAGGCAGAATACCAACTTAAGAAAAGTGATCAACAATTCAGGTGAGATTACTTTAATACTAACTTTGTAAAATGAAGTATTAACTGACAAGTAGAAAACCTCTTTTATTTCTAGGAAGGAAAAAGCTTTAAAAAATATATTCAATATTAAAACCGAACATTTGACCGTTTTCACAGATGCCGTCATTAAGTCTACAAAGCTGAGGGAATAATGTCCTTCAGAAACTACTTTCTATTTTGTAACAGCATGAAAATAATTTCCTGGGACACTACAGAACTATTTTCTCAACCAGAACAAGTAAGGTGTAAAGAAAATGGGCACATTTCATTTGAGCACACACCTTAACCTTCTGCCAAACAAGGGAGCTAAATAATATTCTATTGTAACCTAAAGCCAAAATTCAATGTTGATGTCATATATTGAAATAGATCTCTTTTCTAGTGTCAAAACTCATCTCAAAGTCAAAACTGCTCTGGAATCTCTCTCAAGAGACAGAACAGTATGAGGACACAATCAACATACCATTGTATCTTCTTGATAACAGGTCACTGGGACTCCTTTTTGAGTCCTCTCTGTCATCTCACTAAGCAACTTGAGCTCACTGGTAGGTCAACACCTGTCCCTGAGACAACTTTTTAATGGAGAGAACATGGTGATGGTCCAGGTACTAAGACTATTGCCCCACTTTATTCTTCCGCAGAGGAAAGGTCACACGAGCAGCACTCCCGCAGAACAGGCTGGACTGTCCATGATACTGCAAAGCCAGGCAAATGACTGGCATTCTCAAATACAAAATAATAAAAAAGTTTGCTATTATAAAACTCATTATCAAGCATTACTGCATACCTGTGGTGTCAGCCTACACTTATTACTAGATCTGTGAGTATGTGCAACCAAAACCACGTGTTAAAAGTAATGCAACCGTTGAAAGGATATTTTGCATTTTCTTTGTCATCTGTTAGTTCAAATATCTGATGAGCACAATTCTTGATTAATTCATCCAGAGCTTCTTCCATGGCTGACAAGTCAGAAAGTTCATCTCTAAGGTTTTGCTGCTCTGATGCTTTTCCAATAACTTGATCAAGATTATTACCTCTAGAAGAATATGAAAGTTGTCTAGTGTGTTTGTATAAATAAAAGCCTGTTATTAAACATCAATTATACTAACAGAAAACAGTAAGGAACTCTGGCATCCTTTACTCTGCTGAAATACACTTCCATGTACTTTTGTTCTTGGTACTTATTAACATAAAAAGTAATTAACACAGTTTAAGGACACAGAAGACCTTAAACTATTACCTATGAAAAGTAATTTAATATGCTTAAAAATACTCTCAAAGTTATAAACATTACTCAACATTTTTGGGATTTACTGTTTCATAAACTAGACGTTTCAAGAACAACTCACATCCACTGGATAAGATTCTTAGATCTTTTCTGAATCAAGTGGATTCCATCCAAAACATTGGTGATGTCATATACTCTCCGTTTTCGTACTCCAAGTGTTGTTGCTACTTCATTTAAATCCAGGACACCATCTGGAGCTTTTTTGAGAAGAGCCATAAACCTTCGTGTCAAAAGCACCAAGGATGCATCAAATCGAGGCCTTTTGACTTCCACAGATTCTGTAAAGTTTTGATAGAATATTCAGAGTAAGCTACTACATAATCATGAAGAGTTCCTTAAAAGAAGTTATAGTAATGAAGTAACAATGAAGATAAATGTTTGGAAGCACTGCAGTTTTTAATGCTGACATTGCCATGGCATCATATAAACCCTATTAACTACATATACCTTCACTTGTTTGCAATGATTTTATCTAAATAGCAAGCATGCATCTTCATGCTTTCAACATCCATGACTTCACACTGCTAATATATTAATAGCTGAGTAACTGTATGCTCCATAGGACATGAGATCAGGTCACTGAACAAATACCAATGAAACCTTCACTTAACTATAGATAGTGTTGGGGCACTGCCAGAGAAATGCAGCTCGGTCTCTGCTCCATGACACTGTTAAAATATTTTTTTCACACCCTTTGGTCCAGTTAAACCAGCAGGCCCCCCATATAACAATCAGGCATGGTTCAGAAGTCAGCTGAGCTTCAGGACTGTTTCAGCCTGGACATGACCAATCTGTTCTGGAGTTGAAGAACTTACTGTGTGGATGAACTCTCTTTGGACTATTTGCCTCAGGGCCAAAGAACTGGTCATTCCATTGCTTAATTTACTAATGCAACAAAGATATACAGATATCCTGATACCACAGGTTAAAAAGAGATCCCTGTGCTATGTGTATGAGTTACCAACATATTTGCAGAAACAGCAGAAAGGCACTGCTGAGCAGCTTGTTTAACTTGAGATTGTTATTTATGTATGCAAAAAGCACAAAAAAGCACCTATTTCTGAGGTACAAAAAAGTCATGGTACGCACACACTTATTTGATGCCAGAGTCAAAAAAAGATTGTCAAATTCTGCTGTTCCTTGTCTTTTCTCCCATAAAGCAAACCAAGTATTTCATCTAATCAAGCTCTGTCCCTGATCAATATTTCAGTCTAATGCTTCAAGAAAAGGTAAGTGGGTGTGCAAACAAAGTTCCCTAGAAAACACTCTACTTTAAACATCAATATTTTCCCAAGATGAATGAGACATGTGCTTTTACTCATAATGTACCACACCCATTCCATGGCTGCAAGTTTGTGCACTCTAACATGAAGTGACAGGTCCAACAACTCAGTTTTGGACTGTGCTACTCTGAAATGTGTGAAACAATTCAACTGGTGAGAAAATAAACAAAAAACCCCCCCAAATACCCAGAAATTCACTCAAGATTATTTTTACACTTATTAATACCAGCTGAAAACCAACATTTGCCAGTATGATGTTCCAGTTTTCTCTAACTCAATTTTCCTGTGCATTATTTTCTTTATAGTAGTGGGAAAGTATACTTGCAGCAGATTTGAAGAGGAAAAACTACAAAGAATGTATTACTTCACATCTGTTACTTCATTTAGTGTTCAGCATTTCTCCTGCTCTGTGATATTAGATACATTACAATTTTTCATTTGTCTACAGCATGCACTTGCATTGTACAACAGGATGAAATACTGCAAGATTAATTTTCACACATGGAACACAGCAACTTACTTTTCACAGGCCGTGCATCATTGTGCACATTCAGGTTGCTCATTGGTGTCTGAGGAAATAAAAAAGGAAAAAACAACTGTCATAAAATGCTGTATACAGGGGGAGCTTCTTCAGAAGAAATCCTCAAATCAACTTTAGATGCTACAGCCATCACAGTTCTGATAATTCAACAGGTATTACTGTGAAGAAGTGTCACAAGATAGAAGGAATACATGCTCATTAATTCCTGCCAGAATTTTCAGGCCTTAATCTCAGCACATCTCACTCTGTTTTGGAAAGTAGGAAACATCCTGATGCTCAGGCAAGCTGCTACCTCTCTTGCTTCTTTTGTTTCCAGTCATGGCTATTTCCTTTCACTCTCCTATCATGTGTGACTGTGAAGTGTCTGGCCACCTTAAGTTCATCTTAACTTCCTTGCAAGTATGGCATGAAGTTGTGTCAGAAGTCTGGGTTACATATTTGGAACAGGTTCTTCCCCCAGAGCATGGTTGGGCACTGGGACAGGCTCCCCAGGGAAGTGGTCACAGCCCTAAGCCTAGTAAAGTTCATGAAGCTCTTGGACAATGCTCTCAGGCACACAGTGTGAATCTTGCGGTTGTCCCGTGCTGGGCCAGGAGTTGGACTTGATGATCCTTCTGGGTCCCTTCCAACTCAAGATATTCTGTGATTCTACTGAAGGGCTACTGTGGCTTAACAAGCTTCTGCAGGAGTTTATTAACAACCTGCCTGTACTACTGGACCTAAATCAGGCACAGCATTCCAAGAGCAACCTAATACATGACCGGCAAGGAAGAAGAATTACTTCCCTGAATTTACTGTTTATTCTCCTACTAATACAGCCTCATATGCCTCAACATCAGGGCACAGTGCAGGAGCACATTTAGCCCACTGCCCATCAGGACCCCCAGGTCCTTTCAGCAGAGCGGTCCCCTAGTCTGTACCACTGCAGGGCAATGGCCCTGGTAGGCCTTGACACTTCATTTTCAACTTGCTTTGTTGAACTTTATGATGTGTCTGATGACCCCTTCCTCCAGCCCGTAAAAATTATGAGAGAGCATGTCACATCCTCCACCTATCAATAGGACAGGCCCTGGGATAAACCACTGAGGAACATCACTTGTAATCTGCTTCCGACTAACCAGTCCTCTTTGATCCTGATGGTCCAGCCAAGGATTTTTTACTCATGTGGTAACTGACCATCTGTAATATCTCAACTTCAAGAGCAGGATGCTGCAGGACACTTTCAAAAGTCCTGCTAAAGCTAATGTAGTTGACATTCAAGGCTTTGATCTACAGATCTAGTCACTTCATCACCAAGGGTAATCAGGTTTTAGGTATAGTTATGGTTATTCAATCCCTTTCTCCTTTATGTGCCTAGAAATAGCCTCCAAGTGAATTTGCTTTGTAGCTTTCAAAGGGACTGGAGTGAGACTACCTTAAACTGTAACTGACTTTATGACCTCTCAAAAGTAATGGCAGCAACCTCACAATGACATCAGCCAGCTCTCTCAGGAGGTACCCCAAGAGGATCTGACGGATTTGTCTGGGTTGAGCTTTCTCAAGAGATTCCTAACTTGCCACTTTTCTGTTGCTGGTTGTTCCTTAAGACACAAAGCCTAAGGGACAACAGTTCTGAAGTGCCATACAAGATGGTGGAGTATGGCAGACATACCTGTGTTTACTCTTCCTAATCATCTGCCTCATTTAGCAGCAGGCTCACCTTCCTCATCCCCTGCCCCCTCTACTGCTAATGCAATTCTTGAGGAATACATTCGGTGCAGGTATTTCAGTATGCAGCTGCAGTGCGAGCTGTAGGTTGGGAGTCTGGAGGGCAGGAGTCCCAGCCAAGAGGCCATGAACTGCAGGCACAGGAATCTGCGGCACCAGCCGGGTGACAGGACACCTGGAGACACAGTCAGAGCTGAGGGTCCCCAGACTTTGCTTAGACTGTGAGCGTACATAGTGGTTAACCCTGCCAGGAACCCATCAAAGATGCTCTATCACTCCCCCCAACAAGTGGTCAGGGGAGAGAAAACTTAACAAAAAGTTCATGAGTTGAGCAAAGGACTGGGAGAGATCACTCACTGAATACTGTCATGACCAAAACTTGGGAATCAAGACTCCACTTGGGAATATTAACTGAATTTATTACCAGTAAAATCAGAGCAGAATAATGAAAGTAAAGTAAGTCTTAAAAACAAACACCTTCCCCCCACCACTCCCTCCTTCCCAAGCCCTACCTCCTCCCAGCCAGCAGCGCAGGGAGATGGGAATGGGGGTTATGGTCAGTTGTTCCTGCTGCTGCTCAGGGAGAAGAGTCCTTCCTCTGCTCCAGCGTGAGGGTTCCCTCCCACGGGAGACAGCCCTCCATGAACTTCTTCAATATGAGTCCATCCCATAGTAACAGTTCTCCACCAACTGCTTCAATGTGGATCACTTTTCTCCAGGTGCAGTCCTTCAGGAACAGCCTGCTCCAGCATGGGCCAGGGGCACAAGTTCTACAAGGACAGGGTCACAAGTCCTACCAGGAAACCTGCTCCAGTGTGGGCTCCACTCTCCATGGATCTGCAGGTCCCTGCTAGGAGTCTGCTCCAGCATGGGCTTCCCACAAGTTCACAGCCTCCTTTCAGGCATCCACCTGCTCCAGCCTGGGTCTCCTCCATGGGCTGCAGGAGGACAGCTGCTTCACCAGGGTCTGCACCATGGACTGCAGGGAGATTCTGCTCTGGTGCCCTGGAGCACCTTCTCTTCCTTCTCCACTTACCTTGGTGTCTGCAGTTGTTCCTCTCATAGACTCTCACTTCACTCTTCCCTGGCTGCAATTACAACTGTGTAGTAATTTTTTTTCTCTTACAATGTTTTATCACAGAGGCACTACTACCATCTCTGACTGACTCAGCCTTGGCCAACGGTGGGTCTGTCCTGGAGACACCTGGCATTGGCTCTGCCAGACACAGGGGAAACATCTGGATGCTTCTTACAGAAGCCAGTCTGTAGCCCCTGCTGCTACCAAAATCCGGCCACACAAACCTAATACAGGGTATACAGGCCCAGGGTTTCCTTTGTTTGGGATTCCTGCTTGTGATGTTGTTCTAAGATTAAGTTATTTTAAGGATTTGAGACTCTGCTATGGGAAACATGAGGTCAAGCTGTTAAGGGAACATTGTCTGACTGTGTGAGTGTGGGGTGCAGCTGCAAAGTGGCCTTGGTCCCACCCAGCTCAGGTGATGCAAGTGACTGACAGAGTGGCTCCTGCACGGTTGGACAGGGAAATTTCTTTAACACTGTGACCCCTGACATTCTTTGCTAGTTTCAACATTACACCTTTGGCTTTCCAAGCATCATACCTGCACATCCAGGCAGTTTTTATCCTTGTTCTTCATAGTCTGCTCTTATAGTCTGTCCTGCATACATTCTTTTGGCCATGAGTATCATGATGAAATGTGTTTGTCCTTACTACCTCCACCTCTTCAGATCATCCAGCTTTCAAAGTTGCCTTCCCAAAAATCTCATCTACCTCTTGCCAGAATGAGTTGGAGTTTTGAAGACTAAATAAGCTGGAATCCAGGTTCTGTACTGTCTTACTAGCCTTTCTCACTACACTCAGGGTCTTGAATATCCCACTGTTAAGGAAACTTCCCAATCTGACCATTCATGACTCTCTGGCAGTCACACTCCCAAATGCCAGAGACTTTCACTGCTGCAAGCGAAGCCCCTTCATGGTAGGTGGCTCCAGTGAGCTGATAGGAGGCCCACTTGACTCTCTACAATCCACACTCATGCATTCAGTCCATGTTTCCTTACTTTTCCAGGTTTCCCACAGCAGAGTCTCAGATGTCTCTCCATAAAGCAATTTATTCATGGCACAGTAACACAGAAACAGCCTGAGGGGGTACCTCCATAGGTGGTCCCATGATAAAGGAACCTCTGGGTTTTTATACCCTCACAGTCCACCCATATAAAGTCTTGCCCTTTCTCCTGAGTCTTCCACTCCTGCTGTGTCTCCCCATGTGCCTCGCTTCATCCACCTTGCCAGCACCACCATCTCTGGATGCTTTTGTTATCTGAAAGGTTGGCAGTTCATGGCTCCCTCAATGTCCATTCATCTGATCAGTGCCACCCATCTTCAGGCCCTTTGTTACCCCAAGGGTTGGGTAGTTCATGGCCTCTTGTCAGGGGCTCTCACCTAACTGCAGCTTGCAAACTAAGACATATGCACTAAATGTATTCCTCAACATCCACTATTCCACGGCCATCACAGCCAAGGCTGTTAATAATTACCACATCTTTAACTTCCCTGTTTATAAGAAGCCATTCAGGAAAGCATTACCTCTGGTTGACTCATCTAAACACCTACATAAAAGAAGCTGGGCCCAACACCCTTTGCTTCTTAGAATCTTTGCTTCCATTACCCACCTAAAAACTTACAGGAACAATTTCATGACTTTAAGAAAATACTACCAAATAACATTTAGCCCAACTGTCAAGATTAATTAAAAAAATAGTAACTAATCTTAAGAGGTGTCACAAAATTAAAATTATACACCGTCAGGATTAATTAAAAAAATAACAAATTTTAAAAAGTCTTACAAAATAGACCTGGTTTTCTGTTAGCGACTTCAAAGCATTGCTAACAGTAGTCGTGCCAGCCACATATAAGATCATTACCTCAACATCACAGATGTTCAGAAAAGAGAATACACAGTTGTAATCCCTTTTTCTCAAGCTTAGCTACAACATATTTATTAGCTCGATTAAAAGACTATAGGTAACATAGGCAAGAAAAACCATCCCTTTGCATTCTAGCACATTTCCTGGGGAACCCACTCCAACGCCACGAGGAGCATTCCAAGGCTCCTTTTGGGTACCACGTTGCCAGGCCCGCCGCATCTTTCCCGCTCAGGGATAGGACGGGCTTTCGGCCGCCTCCTCACAACCTCCCGCGGCGGGAACGCGGCTGCAGCGTCGTCCCACCCTTACCCCATCCACAGGCAGCGCCTCCCTGTGCCGCCCGCCATGTACCTCACTCACACGCAGCGTGTCCGGCTGCAGCGGCCTCCGGCGCTCCCACTTGTCGGGGCTGGCCATGTCCACCCGGCCCCTCCTCCTTGCCCCGGCCAGTCCCGAGGCGAGGCGCTAGAGGAGGGAGAGCGCACAGACACCCTCACGCCGAGCCTCCGGGACCCCGCCGGGCGCGGGGCGCCGCGGGGCCGCTCCCGCCCTCACCGCGGCCAATCATGGCCGCCGCTCCCGCTCGCGCCTGAGGCGGCCGCTGGGGCGGCAGCGGGCGGGACCCGCGCACGCGCCCTCCCCCCTCCCTCTGGGGCGCGCGCGGCGCCACCGCTTTCTCCGTCTGTTACCCATCGTGCCCCGCGGAGCCTTCCCGGTTTCCCGCCCTGCTTGGCTTTTCCCGGCTTCTCCCACGCCCCGGGGCGTCCCTGCTTCACCGAGCGCCGGCAGAAATGCGCCAAATCAACTCGTTTTCTCCCCTCTCATCACCCTCCCAGAGCGGCGGAGAAAAGAGTATGCTCGCCCCTTCCTCCTCGCCTTTGCGAGCAACGGGAGCGCACTGAGCACTGCAGCGGCCAGAGTGGGTTAAGGGGAGGAACCACACAATATACTGAGTTGGAAAGGACCCACAAGGATCATGGAATCCAACTCCTGGCTCTGCACAGCACCATCCCCAAGAGTCACACCATGTGCCCAAGAGCATTGTCCAAATGTTTCTTGAACTCTGTCAGGCTTGGTGCTGTGACCACTTCCCTGGGGAGCCTGTTCCAGTGCCCAGCCACCCTCTGAGTGACGAACCTTTTTATAATATCCTACCTAAACCTCCCCTGACATAGCTTCAGACCATTCCCTCGGGTCTGTCACTGGTCACCACAGAGCAGAGATCAGTGCCTGCCCCTCTTCTTCCCCTCAAGAGGAAGTTGTAGCTGGCACGAGGGCTCCCCTCAGTCTCCTCCAGGTTGAACAGACCAAGTGACCTCAGCAGCTCCTCATCGGCTTCCTTTCAAGTGGGAGGAGGTCCTCACGGTTTTGATTACTGCAAGTAGGGAGATTTCCCTCCGGTGGTACAGCATGAGCAAGGAGAGAGCATCCTGCCCAAGCACTGCTATGCAAGTAGGTTTGAAAACAGTATTGGCTTCCTGTCAAATTATCTGCTCCTGTCATTACTTGCTAGTATGAAGCAGCCAAAGCTGTGTGTGTCACTCACTGAGGAGACAAGGATGGAATGCCCATGTCAAGAATAAGTTAATTATGAGAGGTTTATGGGTGAAGGGCAAGGTATGTTCCCCTAGGGCCAAACAGGACCCAGTGAATGTGGTGTGTCCAAACTAAGCCTGTCCATTTACCTCCAGCAACATCCTTCCCCAAATCCCAGCTCCATTGCTTCTGCCCTTTCCTCCACACATCTAATAACCATTTACAATCACTGATGCCTTACTCATTTGCCAACCTCAGCAGTAATCTTAAAATTTCCAATTGAGTAGATAACTTCTGTTTGTCAGACATTTCTTTAAAACACAGCTCCTTGTTAGCCCATCTGTTGCTTTATTGCTCTTTATGGCAATTAACTCTCCCCTACAACAGATAAAACTGTCATGGAGATTTTGCTCAAGAATTTATGAACTATTTTGCTTCCCCCACCTACACTTCAGGTGAAATTTCTAGTCACTTCCCCAGTTTCACTGGACATGTAAAACTGCTGGTCTGGTATGAGGAATTAAAAGCTATGAAGAACATCATTCATATTCTAATATGACAGACTGAACATGTCAAATAACACTCTATTATCTTGAAAAAATATTGAATTAATTTTCATTTTCTAGGTGTTTCATAGTCCTTCCAGTAAGACATTGTTTTAGAGTAGCTTGTGGTATCACCAATGATACATCAGATGCCTTGATAGAGGATGGAGTTTTCTTCATATCAACTAATATTCGGTCAAGTACTTGCATCGTAATAATTGTTCTTGTAGAGAAGTATAGAACCAAGGTGAGTTGTTCTTGTGCTTTAATGAATTAACAAGAATAAAAGAGGGAAAAATATGTTACAATTTCTCAAAGGCTTGATGTCTGTGCTTTGGGAGACATGGATTGGTGCATTCAAGGACATCATGGTTGTCAGTATTGCAAACTGAGGTTAGACTGCTGCAGATGCAGAAGGTTTTTCTGTCATGGAAGGGACACATGATTATACTGAAATGTAAAAATGCTCATTTTTGTATGGGCAACATAATCTGATTGCTAACTACTCTGTCGTTATAAATGTAGTCCCATAAGGAATGAATATTTATCCCTTTTCTTATACTCTGGAAGATGTATTTTATTGAAATTACAGATTGTATAAACCCACTGTGAGAAAGCAGGTTTTTTCCAGCTGGAAAAATGGTTTGGAGTAGATGTCTATGTCCACCTTAGTTTGGGATGATGTAAGGAATGTGCCATGCAGTATAAAAGTCATTGAATAGGATTTGGTGGCTGTTGACAAGTCAGATATTAGAAGGAAGGCTAACAACTCCTCATTTGAGGATTAGGATACATGAATTCCTGTATTAACCCATGTGGAAAACATTGCATCAACATTTAACTATGCTGTTGTTCTAGGCAGTCATAAGATCAAATCCTGTTGTTCCCATGCTTCTCTGTCCTTGTCTGCTGACGTATCTAATGGAGTGAAGAAGAGCCTCACATGGAGTCAGATTCAGGAAGAGTTTTCTATATTTATATGAAAATAAAAAAGCACAATTATTCTTTTAAATGAAAATCAGATTTTGAAGTAACTCACTTGACTCAGTTTTTGCTGTGGCCTGCTGATAAAATAGTTTGATTCTAGTATGTTATTATTTACATTTTATAAAGCTGATAATTAAATGTCACAAATTCTTTATTACTCCTGTAGATGAAAATGTAAACTATGCCCCATTTACTGTTATCCTAATGCATATTAAATGACTGTGCGTTCTTTTTAATATCTCCAGACATTAAACATGCAAAACATGATTCTTAAAATAAAATCTTTGCTTATTTATCTAAAATTGGTTTCTTTTTTTATTACATTGATTCTTAATGTGCCACCAGGGGGCAATAATTCATTTCCTAAATCTGATCTTTTACCATCAAAACCTGCCAGAACAGTGGATTCAGTAACATTTTTGAATTACTATATGTGAAAGTCAAACATAATTTTCTTCAAAATACTTCTTAAATTACTTGTGTAATTTAGTATTTTACCCTGCACTATTTAGGCATGTAGGTTTTACTTTTATTTTGAGCAGCTGAAATTAGACTGCTTTGTAAAAGTTTTTACTGGTGAACCTCATGCATCACTGTAATGGTGCAAGGTTTGGATTTTATGCAGTATAGGATTTTTTGGGGTGTTTTTTTAATTGGCATTGTAATATTAAACATTTTGTTTTGAATGGCATTACTTTCCCATTCTTTCATTTTTTGTTACACTAATATCCTATTAATATTTACTAGCCTATGTATGTGATCCTGAAATTGGAAATGTATCTCCTAACAGGTACCTTTATAGCCTTATATGATATGTAATTTTTTTTCTTTATGTACATAGTAGTTACAACATTCTGCAGTTAAATCCAAGATCTACTTCTGTAAAACTCCTTACAATTCAGTATCAAATGCAATCTTTCCTCTCATGATAATAATCTTGTAACTGGATCTTATCTTAGGTGCACATGTATTGCTGAAAAGATGAGCCAGAAGAAATATAATCCCTCAAATGTGCGAAAGTACAAAATCATGAAAGACAGAAACAGCTGTAAATATCTGTTTAAACTACATGGGATTATAGAGTCATCCATATTTTTGTATATTACTATGTCAGTCTGTATAAACTTCCAAGCCTCCCTAAGGTCCTCACCACTGCATAACAATTAGGCATAAAGGTATACATTTTCATGCTGTAAAATGTAGTGGCTTAAATCTGTTTCTGGCAATAGTAGAGTCCTTGATGTGCTTAGCTGAATCTGACTGGAAAAAAAATGTGTCCTGTATGCATGAAAAATAGTCATGCTTTAATTTAAGAAGACAGGTCATTTATTTCTTCACTTTGTTGTATAAATATGAGGAAAATCAAGTCAGCTAATCAGATCTGAACAGCACAGTGCTAAATAGCCTTTTTTTTGGTCATGTCTTGAATGACACTTAAAAGTTATGGATGTGGTATCCCATTGGAGATGTAGGGTTTAGCTCATTATATAAACTGAAGCTGCTGCTTTTTGTACCTGTAATTCAGAAAAGAAATTACACAGATGGAAAAAGGACCCTTAATGTGACATTAGGGTTATGTAAATAGCAAGTGCTGACTGCATATGAACACTGGTGTCTTATTGAAAAGGTTCAGTGAATACTGTGTTCTTAGGAAGGTTTGGAAATTTGGCAGCAATCCATCTGCCACCTGACAGAGCCTGAGGCTTTCTAGGTAAAGATCTTTACAGGGCCTGCTGGAAGTTTTCATCCATGCTGAGGAGTTTATAAACAGAAGATTCCTGTTGCAAAAGGGCATTATTATATTTGTTGTTTGTATCTTTTCTGTTGCAGAGGAGGTGCAAAATTCCCTGATGTACTTAATTTTGTCAGGTTTAAATATATGGAAAAGTTGAAGTATGTCCTCATAAGGTGGTTATTTTTATATCTTGAGTTTCAAAGTGTAATTTAAGCTGATTTTTTAGTTGGTTTTGGGTTTTTTATTTAAAATTTATTTCATTAATTAATTTTATCTCATAATATGAAAAAGTGTTTTATAGCTCCTACTTGGAATTAGAGTAGCTTGCTGTTAGGTGTGCAGTGAGGCTTATGATTTAGCACATTTACTGATGGTGGGATTGTCTCTAGATGCATCAAAGTCATTCAAGTCTAACAGGGAAGTGGGTTGACCACTGTCATATTTTCCTCCAGTTTCTCACTCTCTTATGGCAGTGAGAACTTGAAATGGATGACCAATATTGGGGCACCTGTTTGTGCTAAGGGAAGGTAGAGGAGAAAGGGATTCTGGGAAAGTGGGTTACCTGCCACTGGGAAGCAAACTGTAGGCAGATGCTGGAAGAACAGAAACCACTGGAAAAACTCAGGTAGTTGTTTCCATTTTTGAGGCATCTGCATTCCTCCATGCTCCAGTCCAGCCCCAGTGTTTCCATATCTTACCATCAGGGAGTAACACCCCTTGTGAACAAGATTAGATCACCTTTCCAGCAAGATTAGATCACCTCCAGTCCCAGAGTATTAAAGATAAGCAGATTTTTCTGCCTCCCTTCTTATCCTTCCTTTCCTCTCACTTTGCCACTACAAGCAAAATGGAAGGTAGCTATTACCACTGCTAGAACTACATCATTTGCCATTGAGGATTGGCAAAATTCAGTTTTGCCTACAATACTGAGGAACCTTAGAATCAGAGAATGATTAGGTTGGAAAAGACCTCTAAGATCATCAAGTCCAACCATTAACCCACCACTGCTAAGCAAGCCACTAAACCATGACCCTATGTGTCACATTGGCACATCTCCTAAATACCTCCAGGAATGGTGACTTAACCACTTCCCTGGGCAGCCGGTTCCTATGCTTGACAGTTCTTTCAGTGAAGAAATACTTCCTCATGTCCAACCTCAACCTCCCCTGGTGCAACTTGAGGCTGTTTTCTCTCATCCCATCTCTTATTACTTGGGAAAAGAGACCGACACCTGCCTCGCTACAACCTACTCACAGGTAGTTGTAGAGAGCAATAAGGTCTCCCTGGGCCTCCTTTTCCTTACCTTGATGTGGTTCTGATGAAAAGACAAATTCTAACAAATAATAATAAATTATTTAATTGTAAATGATAATTTTTATAATTATAAAAAGCAAAAATGGAAAGCAAAAATGATCAGTTTTTACATTCTGCAGCAGTGAGTTCTATAATTTTAGCCTGTTCGAAAAAACAGGGTAATTTTGTTTCAAATATGCTCCCTATCCATGTCACTTGATGCTCTGTAATTACTGTGTTATGGAAAATTGGAAGAACAGTTCACTTTTCCCATATTATTCTCAGCTTCATAGATACTTATCAGCTCAGTTACCAAATTTCCAATGTGAAGACTCCTAGCCTATGTAATCTGTTTTGTGTGGGTTATTTCAAATCTCTAGTTGTTCTTGTATGTTGCTTTTCCGTTGTGCTGTAGCCTTTTCAAATGTGACATTTGAAAGGAATAATACTGTAATGTGAAAGGGAATAAAAATAAAAGAAAGGGTAAAAGAAAATTTTTCCCCCAACATGAGGGCAGTAAAGCAGTGGAACAGGCTGCCCATAGATGTTGTGTAGTCTTCATCCTTGGAAGTTTCCAAGACACAACTGGATAAAGCCCTAAGTAAACTCACCTCATAGCTGCCCTGTCTTTGACTATGAGATTGGGCTAGACACCTCCAGTGGTCCCTTCGAAGCTGAACTATCCCATGATCCCATGATCAGATATCCAGTCAGGCTACAAGAAATCTAAAGTGTACATGCAATGTCAAACTGATATTTTCTGCTTTATTCTCTGTTCTTTTCCTAAAACACTGTGTGTGCCTTTTTGACAACTAGTGAGCATTAAGCTGTTTTCAGAAAACTGTCTACAGTGCTCAAAACCCTCTTTACTAAGTGGGTAGGAGTCCATCATTATGCACATACAGTTGGCTGCAGCAAGAGCAGGGGGAAAAGCATCAAAGGGTGGTATTGTGAAGTATGAGCAACATCCCTCCATTCTCCTTGTGCCGAGTTACTTCCCTGAACTTGGACAAAAGCAGATAGTAAGGAGGAAATATGTTTGGAATTGCCTGGTTCTGTGGCTGCTGCTGTTGTCTGAAGCAGTGGCAAAAACATTGGTTCAAAGAGAAAGAGTTGTCTGCTGCAAGGGGAAAGAATTGCACTTCATGCCACTGGTATGTCCATTGCCCCAGTATGGTCCTGCTCTGGAGAGACTGAGCAGAGCTGGACACAGCTTTAGTTCCCTGACCATTTTCCTCTCACTCTCTGGAATTTGTTCTTCCACTGATCTCCAAATCTCTATAGAGTACCCATACTGTCAGCATCTTGGCTCTGACTGCCACTGTGGCTTTTTAGAAACACAAAATATCTCCTTGCACATCCATTGTTTTTCATTTAGTAATACTTAATTTAACCTGTCTTTTCAATCATCCACTACTATGAGCTGTGCCTGCAAGATTTCACAGTTTATATTTGTATATCCTGAATAGTCTTCTGTCACATAACTCTTCTGTGCTGTACAAAGTATCAAGCTTTATTACAGCAGTGTTCACCTCATCAGTCATTGGTGATCCCCTCTGATATACCAGTCTTCTGGTACTGAAGTTGGTTTAAGCTATATATACGTGTCTTAATCTTATAAGTAGTATTTCAGCAGGTTCATATTTTGTGTCGAAAAACTCCTGGTGATATGTTGCTTCCAAATGATCTGTCCATTCTAAAACTTCCTTTGCTTACCATCAAAAGGAAATTCTGACCTTTAGAAGTTGTGCTGACAATGTGACATCTCTGGAGTTTTCTAAAAAGCATCTAGATGATTTTATAGAGATATTTTAGCACCAAAATAGACAGAAATCTGATTATCTCTCCTTGTTTTAACCTTTTATTAAAATTTAGCTGTTGTTAAAACAAAAACTCTGACTTAGTCCTTAGTTGAAGCTTAGGAGTGGTACTGTTGTCCTTATGGTTTGGTAACCATACATCACTGGAGAGAGCCAGGTGCCTCTTGAGGCCTCCAGAGGGAGATCCTGTCCACCTAACTAAGGTGTTTAACCTTAAGCAGACAAGTTATTTTAGACGTCTTCAGCATCACCTGCCTTGCTCCACAGTCTCTGTAACAAACATAAACACTTTAGAAGTACATGTGTCTAAAATGAAGTGTTAAGAAAAACATGCTGGCTAGCTGTAATTATATGTGATTTTTGGGAACCATGTACCGGTTGCCTGAAAGTCCTTCTAGGTATCCTAACTGCTCAAAGTGAAAAAAGACCCTTTGAACCCATTTGTCATTCAAGCTGAAAAGTCAGAGGACTTGTGCCTCTGTTTTCCATGATCTTAAAGGGGTTATTTCATAGTTAATAATCCTAAAAAATGCCACTGGTTACTTTTTAAATTTCCTTCTTCATTGCATTCATAATCATACCAGATTATGCTGGTATTTAAGTCTGGCTTTGCAAGGGAAAAGTTTGGAAGCTTCTTTTAAAAAGGCTATTTAGAATAAGGATTGAGAAACAAAGGGCATAAACAATAGGTAAGCTGGATTTGGGAGATAACTGGTTATCCAGGGCACTTTTCTTTATCTGTATAGATCTCTTAAACTAATCTCCAAGTGGCAGGCTTTGGCTACTGTGACTAGATTTTTTTTTTTTTTAACACTCAGATAAGCCCCCAAAGTTTCCAACTTCTCCAAAAGACTTCCACTCTCCCTTTATATTCCCGGTCTTCCCTGTGTGTCTTCTGTTTTGTAACTCTTTTTTCCCCTGGGGCTGCTGAAATTGTCTGCACTTTAGACCCTAGAGCCAAATAAGGCACGTCTAGTTGGGAAGATACCATATTTCCTAGGAAGCAGGGGTGAGGATGCGTGAGGCCGGAGAGGGAAAGGCGGGAGAAGGGTGAGGGGTTGTATTCTTGACCTTAGGTAGCTGGTGCTGAGAGGTAGCGCATTGTGTGGGAGCACAGACAGAACTCGAGCTCGTGGATGGGAAGGAGGGAGCAAGGAGGAGGGAGGAGGAAGCTGGGACAGCGAGGGGGGAGGAGGAGGAGGAGAGAGCAGCATCTCTATCTTTCTTTGCAGACCACGCTGCTAAACAGCAAGGGGAGGTTCATGCTTCCCTAATATCCATCACTCCCTGCTTTCAGCGTGGTCGCAGACAGAGCAACAAAGAGGATCTCAGAGGTAAGAGCCATGCAACTTGCAAAGCTGTAGCATCTGCCAAAATAAGGAGAAGCAGCAGCGAGAAAAGATTATCAGCACCTGGGAACGCTCAGAGACAGCAGGGGGGGTGAGTGGAAGCTCAGGTCTTCTGAAGGTTAGGGAAATATTAGTCCCAGCAGCAACAAGAAGGGAGTAAGAGGGGAGCAGAGCAGGTCCCAGGGGATCAGGATACCAGCCAGCAGTATTTAGCAATGTGCATTTTGTGTCCCAACTGCCTGCGTAGGAAGACGGGAGAAGAGGGTGCAGCATAACTGATACATGGATAAATGAGACTTAACGTACGATACAAATGGTTTATTTACCCAAAATGTAGTTTTGGAGTGAACAGAACCTTTCATTACTTTGTGTATGTTAGAAGAGGAAAAAAAGTAAAGCTAAAGTCTGCATATTGGTTTGACTTTTTTTTTTTTACATGAAAGTTTGGTTTTTCATTTTAGGACAATGTATCAGTTAAAAAATGTGGTTAATAGCAACAAGAAAAAAAGGCAAGACTCCCAAATTAAACGTGGTTTGTTAAGTCACGCAAAATGGGTTGTTGGACAATTACTGTAAGAAAATATTTGTGATACCAGAACAAGGTATGGTGTTTGACCTGAGAAATACTGTTTCATTTCATTTAGAAAAAAACCAAACAATAATTTTGTATTGTCCTGAAATGAAATTTGTAGCTATGTGTGATTCATCCACTCAGACTAAAAAATCAGCAATTTAGTTAGGTGTCTTTATAAACTGTTCGGTTTTAGTTTTGGATACTGGAAGCTTAGATGAAGGAGACAGAAACTAGCATCTATACAATGCAGAAATTGATGCTTGCTTTTTGCTTGTGCTTTGTCTCATTTACTTTACTTTTTGAGGTGTGTCCTACATTGGTTTTGGTCTAACACCGCATAGACCCTTCTGAAAATTATTAACTAATAAAAGCTATAGTGTCAGTGTTTGTTTTTAAACATGTTGAACCACCTGGAGAGAAAATTAACAGTGGTTTATATGTCTTATGACTGAGAGTCTTTAGGATCTAATGTCTCTTTTTTCTTTTTTTTCTTTTCTTTTTTTTTTTTTTTTGCTATGAAGCGTAGAATCATTCTCCGAAGGTGGACATTCTGGAATATTTGTGTTTAATTGGAAGTTTCTGTGTTTTCATCTCAACATTAGGTAACTAAAATAGCTGTAGTGAGTTTATTTGATGTGTGAGGAAGTTGGAACCACCTCTCTGCTGCATTGGGGAACTTGAAAGTGGTAGACCTGAGTTTGCTTTTTCATAAGTGTAAATTTACTGGTAAAAGTGTACATCAGATCAACATCAGGTTCTGTGCTGGGCTGCATTGCCTCATTTTTCTGCTAAAAGAGAGAAAAGTGACATCACAACAATGGGACTTTCCTTCCACCAGTGTTTACAATGATCTTAATTGCTACTTCAGGCTTATTTCAGTTATATTGTATTATGTTATGTTATATTATGTTACATTATATTATTATTTTCAAACTATAAATAACAGCCCGACTTTGGTCACCATGTCTGGTATGGTAGTTGTCAGCTCTAGCTTTGACATTTACTTAAGTCAGTAGAGAATCAGAGGGTTATAAAAGAGAAAACAAAGTAATTTACTTCCATGTTAGCCCACTCCCTTGCTTACACAACTAGTTTAGGTTTGTTTGGTTCGGGTTTTTTTTAATCTAACTTTTGATTTGCTGACTTCAGGAATGACTGATATATTTTTGAAATGTCTTGTTCTGTCTCGTTCTTAATGTACAGCTATATAAGAAAACATTGAATTAATTGAGGCCTTAAAAGTGATCTTTCGATTCCTTAGAAAAACAAAACATACTATGTACAAAATTACCTATTTTTTTATTTATTTACTTTTTGTGTTTGACTGCAGTTTTGATTTTCTGTGGTTTCTACTAAAGAAATTGAATGTTTTCACTTTGGAAAGGTTTGACTGTGTTACATGCATAAAGAAATGGTAACAAAACAAGCCTAACACAAACCTACTATTGCATGTAAATTTCATTTGAAGCTAATACTCTTTTCTACTTAGGCAATAGTTAGCTGTTGTTCTCTTAAAACAACTTTCTATGAATTGTATTGTTCTTGAAGTTTATAAGGGCTGGATGCAAAACTCCCTGGAGTCAGGAAGAGACATTCCATAGACTTCAAATGGCTTTGGATCAGGCTTGTCACGTGAGATTAACTCCTGATGGAAGATGTAATAAGCACAAGCCCAGAACAGAATTATTTAGGAATGGAATTTCACTTGGGCCATGATCATCTTTGCTTTGTGACTATCTATTAGGCACAATGTTTTTGAAGCAATGGTTCATTTATTTTCTGATTAAAATGTCTGTATTTCTTGATATTGGGAATATACAGTTGTGCAGAAATTATCTTCTCACTTAGATCTCAAATCTATTGTCTGTTTGTGTCTGTATTTTAATACCTTGTTAAGGTAGTCTGGATACAATAGATTCCAATCTCTTAGATGAGATTTTATGTTATTCAGTAACACTCTGAATAATATAAAAAAGTTAAGGAAAGAGTTTTCTAATGTGGAAATAGTGAGTGCAAAACAATGGCTTGAATTCTGGGTTTTTTTTGTTAGACCAAAAGAACATACTCTGTATAACAAATTAATGGCTCCCATAGTTTCTCTTTTAATAAAACATATGTGACCAAAACCCAGAAGAGATTGCTGTATAAAATGTGAAAAGTGCCCAACTCAGACATTTGGAGTTTGCTACATTTGAAACTTATGGAACTTACACACTGTAAAAGTAACCATGAGAAAAAAAGGTATGGTTTTGTATGACAAAATAAAAGGAGGGTATTTTAAAGAATGAGTTAAGTAAAGCACAGTTTTGATTAGGGAGTTGTAAACTTTCAAAGGGGATTCTTATTAATAAATGAAAGCCTGTGAGACTCACAGACCCTCTAGTGATATGGGGCATAGTTATCTTTAGGGGAAAATTGCCTTTGGTTCTTATTGATTGTGGCTCTTCTAATGAATACAAAGCCTGCACAATGAATGATAAGCGATCTGTCAGTCCTTTTTCTCACCTTCATAGAAAATAAAGCATTTTTTTACTCTCAGCTGAGATCAGGCACAACCAGAGGTTTATTTCATGTGAATAAAAGCTACATGAGGGGCATAAAAGGCTACTGTAACTAACAATAACTAAAATCTACATGCAAGACATGCCTGCATTCATGTGTTCCACATGTGCACAGGGAAAGCTTCTTGAACTACAGCTGAATATTTCTTTGCTTTTTTCCCCACTTAGACTGTGGTTAATGATTCAGTCAGTCAGAAAATCTGACTAAATCTTCAAAACTTCTCTTACATAGACTGTGGCAGGAGATATTGTAGTTTATTAAGGAAATTCAAATGTATCACTTATGCTCGTTTTATAGACATTTGTAGCTCTACCTTTAGAATTACACCAAAGCATTCCAAAGATAGTTGGTTTGGTTCTCAGTTTGTCTTTGCCATTATCCATGTTACCTTTCATGCTTGAACGTTTATGTGAGGAATAAAGGAAGTCTAAGAAATAGCATCACCAGTGGTGTGTCTCTGAAGAAACAGTGAAAGAAAATTGCCATTTAGACATAGTATGCTGTAGAAAAAATGCTATAAAATATAAATACCGATTGAGTGTTATATGAAGAAAGTATCCTTTTTCTAGCTAAACAGCACAACAGTATTTCATATACTAAAAGCAATCTCTAATCACTACGTTGAACAGCATATTTATATAATTATACAGTAGATAGAAATGAAAAATTATTTGTAGAAAATTTACTAACATCACAGTCATAAAAACAGTCAGTACTGGGAAAGATTTGCAATCCAAGATGTATTTATAGGTATGAGAATTCATCCTAATACTGATTATTTTAATATTTTTTGTGTTGTTTTAAATGGTTGACTGCAAAATATATCCTTGTTTGTAAACTAGCTATCTTAGTTTTCAGAGCTTCTTAATAGGAAAGTGTGGGGCTAGGTCTTCTGTTTTAATGAGAAGGAGAAAATGCATACATTTTGTCTTTTGGAATGGGAAAGTTTTATAGCCACAATGTTCTTTATCCCTTCTCCAAGGGGAAATGTTTCTTTAAAGTAAAAATAATTATTCTGTCCTGTCCTGTGAAGTTCTAGTCTCATTATACAGTGCTTAGAAATGATAAGCAAGTTTCTAATGATTATGACTGTACTTCTGCTATGTTTTCATCATACAAATTCTCTTTTTAAAGTATATGTATCAACTGGAAGAGGACGTGAATGGGTATATAGGCAGGTTTAAAAGCACTGGTTTTGCTTCTATCAGTGAGAAGTTTAGTGCATTAGGAAAGTGTAGTATTTTCTGACTTAGAACCACATTTTCACATTATCATAATATCTGTATTCTCCCCATTTCTATATGAACTAGAGATTAAAGTAGCAAAGTAATAGCATATACACGCAGTGGTCAAACCATACACATGGAGTGGTAGATTAAACTGTAGATATCACTGATGTAATGATTCAGGATGTTACTTGTAGTAGCAGTAGTGAAAATACTGTTGAACACAAGAATGATTTCGAAGTTGCTGAAAAATTGGAAAGATTATTTCATCCTAATCTGACAGCTATTTTCATTATTTTCAGAGGTACTTAATTGGTTGATTATTATGTAATTAATAATAATTTTTTTTAAAGAAAACATTTTTTACTTACTTGACTGTAATGGAAAGGATGCTTCAGTTAAGGGAGGGATCCAGATCTCAGTGGCATTTTTGTGTAGGTGGAGCTACAAATACTAAAATCACTACATTAGTGTAGGAGGAGATAAAATCTCAGAATGACTAAGGTTGGAAGGGGTCACAGTGGGTTATCTGGTCTAACCTTCCTGCTCAAGCTGGGTCATCCTAGAGCACATGGCACAGGATTGCATCCAGACAGTTCTGAAATAACTCCAGTGAGGGAGACTCCACAGCCTCTCTCAGCAATCTATTCCAGTGCTTGGTCACTGCACAGTGAAGGAGTTCTTCCTCATGCAGGTGGAACTCTCTGTGTTCCAGTTTCTACCCATTGCCTCTTGTCCTGTTGCTGAGGTAGGTTGAGAGTGGTCTAGCAGTGATGTCTGAGAGAACTGGCGTTCCCTCACTACTCACAGGTGCATCCTATCAGGGCCCATGGACTTGTGAATGTCAGCTGTGACTGAATGGTCTCTTACCCAATCCTCCTCAACCAAGGGAAAGCCTTCCTGCAGGCCGCCTTCTTGGTGTTCTGAGTCAGGGATTCTTGAGGGCAAGCCTTGCAATGAAGACTGAAGCCTTCAGCCCTCTCTGCAACCTCTTTTGCAAGGGTCCTTGTTCCTTTTGGTTGCGGACCCACATTTTCTCCACAATTCCTTTTGTTATTGATGTATTTGAAGCCTTTGATAGATAGTTTTTAGTTTTATCATTTTATTCAATGAAAACTCTTCTGTCATGGGTGTATATGTTGCTATACACTTTGTTGTTTTTCCACTTGTCCTTCTATATTACCACATTTTTTGTCATTTGTCATATTTTGCGTAAAGAAGGGCACAGTGTTCACATCAGTGGTAATTATGTCTCTACTGCTGAGAAGGGCCTTGGAGAAAAACAACCATAAAAGAAAGGAGATAAACCAAGTCTCATCTTCTCAGTACCAGACAAACATTTGACCCAATATCCAGCCCCCAAGCTATGATACAGGCATCTGACACACTTGCTGCACAGCATTGTAATAGATCTCCTTCTTTGAAGTTCATGTGATCCTGGAAGGGTAGGAGGGGAATTTCGAGGAGGTCCTCATTTGAAAGACAATTTATAAGGAATATTTCCTAGACAGTGGCATTAGTCCATTCCTTGTGAGTGATACATGGACTAGCATGGTGGAGGCCATGAGATGTCGACCAGGCCTTGTGAAAGATGGTGGCTGAGGAAAAAGCAATGCAAAGTACATGTTCTGTATTTAGAAGAGCTTGCAAAGACCTGGAAATGTCCCCTTAAACTCTGTGAAGCAAATCTGGCTACAGAATAAGAGCAATGGTGTTTTGAAAGCTTAAGTCTTCTACTGATACTGCAGTACATTCCCTAGGGGAACCTTTTCAATGTCAAACCTAAGGCAGTCTTCCCCTGATTCAGCTTCATTCCACTCTCTCTTGACCAGTTGCTGATCACCAGAGAGGAGATCAGCACCTCCTCCGCCACTGTCCCCCTTGAGGAAGCTCTGTGCTACCATGAGGTCCCCCTTGGACTTCTCTTCTCCAGGCTGAACAAACCAAGTGACCTCAGTCACTCCTCAAAAGTCTTGCCTTTGAGACCATCTTGGTCACCCTCCTGTGGACAGACTCCAATGGTTTGATGTCCCTCTTAAGTTGAGGCACCCAAAATTGCACACAGCATTCGAGGTGGGGCCGCACTAATGCAGTGCACAGAGGGACAGTCACTGCCCCCGGCAGTGTCGCTGTGACTGGTGGTGCTGTGCCTCACAGGACAGGGTTGGCCCTTTGGGCTGCCAGAGCACACTGTTGACTCACATTCACATTTTCATCAATCTAAACCCCCAGATCTCTTACCATGGGGCTGCTCTCCAGCCTCTCATCTCCCATTTTGTATGTATAACCAGGATTGCCCCATCCTAGATGGAGAATCCAGGACTTGCTCTTGTTAATTTTCCCGTGGTTGGTGATTGCGCTGCTTCTAATTTGTGCAGGTCTCTTTCTATCGAAGACCTCTTGACTGTTGATGGAGTCCACAGCTCCTCCTAGCTTAGTGTTTTCAGCAGAGTTACTCAATGTGCATTTGATTCCTGCATCCAATAATTTATAAAAGTTTTAACGAACACTGGCCCTAAAATTGACCCCTGTTGAACTCCATGGGTGACTGGCTGCCAGCCTGATGACACCACATGTACTATAACTCTTTGAGCCCTCATCTTGTCGTCTTGTAAGAAGATGTCCTCTTACAAGAATCTTCTGGAGAAGTTTGTCCTCAAAATGACAGTGACTTGTTCTATATGAAATAGAAGTTATGTAACTGTGTTGAGCATCTTTTGAAGTGTCAGCTGTGAATTTCATATATTGTAACTTAGAAAAGACAACCTGCCTTTTTTCTCTTAAAGCAGCAAGAAAACTAACGAAGGCATGAAATGAACAGAATTATAACAATGTCTGTTTTTAGAGTATCTTCCATTTGCCTACACTAGCCACTGATGAACATTAGTACTGATAAGTTCACACGGCCTCAACTTGAACTATGGACTATTTCTTTTACAATTTGTACATAAATGAGTTTACAGGCTAGACAGATAACATATATTACAAGATGTGTAAGTTACCCTGGCCTAACTGTACGCATGCTTCATCAGCTGCTCTGTCATAGTTACTCACGGCTAAAAGCTTTTATCTCTGAGGCTTTAATAAAGAAGGAGACCTTAGGTTATTTTGCACTAAACCACTGCCTCAATCTTGCAAACTGCGTTTCCAACTTCATGTTCTACATTTCTTTAATTCTTCTGCCATTTACTTCCTTTTCCATCAAACCTAATCATAATCCTTCTTTCTTTCCCGCCCCCCCCGCCCCAAAAGCTCCATATACTATAAGTACATTGTGATACAATTTTTGGTACAATTTTTACAGTTCTCAGTGGGCTCAGGTGAGGGTGGAAGTGGGGGTTTTTGGCAAGCTATTAATTTTGTGTACCGATCTACAAGCAATCTGTACACTGACTAGCCTATATCTTCCAGTTTAACAATGACATAGGGAGGTTTAATACAGAAGGGAAGAGGGCTTCTGTTCAGAGGAATAAAAGGACCAACTAGAAAAACAGGAAATGTTGCTGTTTTCTGGGAATATGTACTTAGCACTTATGACCGAATGAGGGGGAAATGCAGTCTTTTCCTTGGGTTTATTAAACAGACATTGGGCTTCCTGATGCAGAATCTGGTTTTATTCATACCAGGTCAGATAGCTATGTTAATGAGGTTCTTTGGTTAATGGACCCACTAGTCCTTAATGGACCTATCCTTGGCTCCATCACTGATTATTCCTCTTTCTGATATGCTCCTGCCATATATTTCTATAGCTTAATTCACATATATTTTGTACGATCTAGAAAATTGCTTCATCTGATTAATTTTGAGCTCCCATCCATCTGAGTCATCATAACGTTGCTATCCATATGGATGTCTTTGTATGGAGGCTAAATCCGTCTGATGGACTGCCTTCCCATGCGGGGAAGCCAACGATTCCATGTACTGCATATATCAAAGTAGATACAGCAGTATCTGCAGTTTGGCTGATTAGTAGAGAGCTTAGAAAATTATAATATTCTCCAGCTATAATGCAAGTCTTCTACTGAATTTCACACTGTGTATTTTATAAAACAGATGTGCCTAATAAAGATCTAGGCTTTAAAATCCCTGAAAAAGGCAAATGCTTCATTATACCTATGGATTTCTAGCATTTAATTATTACTCTGCCTTAGAGGATCCCTACAATCTCAAAAGGTCAGGTTACATTTTTAAATTTCATATGAATTAAAATACTAATATCTTATTGTATGTAGGCTTCTGTAGATTTTATTATGTCTTTTGTGAGTGTCTTCTTTTACACAGTGAAATTTCCCAACACATTCTGATGCTTTTTTTTTTTCTTTCTGTTATGCAGCCAGCATTTCATGTGCACAAGGGAAAGGCAAAAGCAGCTGAAGGATGCAATTGGGAGTAGCAGTTGGTATGAAAAAGTGCAGCAAGTGAGGCAGGTGACTTGACTTCTCAGTTCATTCCTGGATTTCAGCCCACTGATGATGTTCACTGTGTGAATAGTGTCCTCTCTTGGGTTCTCTTCTACAGAAATCCAATGATTTCCATCCAAGGCAAAACTTAAGCATTGTTCTGGAGCGAATTTATTTCAAAGATTGCTCCCACTAGGCAAAGAGGATGGCACAGTTACTTATGACTCTCAATCCCACGCGATTAGGTCTCTTACCCTGTGTGTAATGTGATGCAACATCCCCATTCATGTATCACATGCTTTTAGTTCCATGCAGAAATGTTGCTTCGATAAAAACTTCAATACAACCTGCATGGTAATGAAATTAAACTTACTGGGGGAAGACCACACACAAATTCTTATGTCAGGGCTGTGGAGGCCCAAGAGCAGCCCAGAGACATTTTGGCCTAGCATCAGATGATGTGAATGCAGGCAATTCTTCAGCCCTTGACATAAAGGCCTGGCATCTCTTCCTGGGCCAGATGCTTGTAGCAGTAAAGGTGTAAGGTCGTGCTGACAGGCCAGTCTGGGTGTGAAGTAATGATGTGTAGGATGGCAGCAAGGAAACAAAGCTCTATGGATGGTGCTGTTCCCATTTCAAATTAGCTATACTGCTTCACTGTTTTTTCACTGCTAGGTGGCATTGCATTTGCATGTAATTTGGTTTCTTTGGCAATTTGTTCACTTTCTAAAGAAAAAAAGTCTATTTTGATTTCAAGCTAAATCTTACTCAGTTGGAATGATCCCTTTAAACTTTGCAAATGAGATCTTAATCTGCAGGGAAAGCTTCCTGAAGTTTAGATGAAATACATTTTTCCTTTTAAGGTGCAATTTTTGATACATCCAGTTGTATTTGTTAGGTTAGGTTATATGGTGAGAGTCTGGAAACTCCTAATGACGCGGTCACAATGGAGAAACAATAGTCTGACAAACAGCAGGACTGCAAAGGAATGATCTATTCAGTCTTGTATCTTCTACCAACATCAGAGTTAAGTGTGACTGCAGCCATAGAACTTACCAGCACTCAGGGCTGTGTGTAAATGCATGCACATGAAAGCTACTGAGTTTTACTAGGGCTTTATTCACACATCCTCTTCTGGCTGTGACTGTGCCGGCTGAGATAGTTCCTGCCCCTAACAACTCCGTGCTGCACTTCTACCAGAGGTTGTCACAGGTGACGCTGCCAGCTGAGCTGCTGCTGTGCATGGCTCCTCACCCCTTCTGCTTGAAATGAGTAGGGGTGGTGAAGGTCTATTACTGCAAGTGTTACCTTTTCTTTACTGAAGGGGGTCAGAGATTGCTCAGGTGAGAAATAGTTTGGGTAAAACTGGCAGGGCAATAATTTCCAACATCAGAGCAGTAATGAACCTCTATAAAATAGATTGCAGTCTTTCAGTGGGCACTGCCAGAACTGGAAGATTTGTTGATGTCTTTGTGCGCATTTTACACTACTGATTTTTCAGTATTTTCCTCTTCCTGTATAGGTATGACCTTAGGTTTGTATATATGTTGCCTGTTCACAGGTACTTTGTGTGATCCACAAGATTCAGTTAAATGAAAATATTTGTAGACTTGAGGAACATTAGAGGTTTTTTTACTCTGGTTTCATTTTATCTGTTTTACATTCTTGCTGGAGCTTTTCTGAGGGCTCTGTACTGATTCAGAATCAGGCCCCCTGTTCTGTTTAAGCACATGCAATTTATTGTAAAAGTAACAAGATTAAGCGTTGAACATAAATCCTTAGGATCTATCACTGTACAGAAATCCTTGGGGTCTGGTTTCATTCAAAACTGATGAAACCCAGAGAGATCAATTCTAACAGCCCTTATATGGCTATCATCAGCTTTTTTCTGAGAATCGTATGAACTCTAAAACTTGAAAAAAAAACCCCTCTTTTTTCTCCTCTTTTTTCTTTTAAAATTTATTTTGGCTAGTATATGCCTTATCTTTTTATGGTAGTAAAATAATATAGAGGAGAACAGAGTTTCTAAAGATGACAAGATTGCTGGCAATTTGAATCACACTCCATTCCTTTTGTGAATTCACTTTCGCTCTTTTCTGACAGACATTAAAGTAAATAAACATTGGCTGAGCTGAGTAGATACTATTAGGTGATTTAGAACTGACTTTAAAACAAGCATTATAAATCCCAATGTTTGCATTATAAATGATGAATAGTTTTATTTTTAAAACGTTCACATTTATCTGTTATCCTTTCTCTGGTGTGTTAACACTGATACATAATTGATTTTTAAATTAGGAGGAATACTGTCAGTTTAGAAAAAAATTGTATCTGTGCCAGTTAAAAAAAAAAATCAGTGCAAAACAATTTACCACTTGGGTATAGTTTATGAAATTCAAGTTAGTTTAGTGAAATTCAAGTTAGTCTACTGTGAAATCCATCAAACTTAGGACCAGACTTTGTCCTCATTTCAAGCAACAGAACTTCATGGCAGGATAATATTTTAGCAGTGTGCTACAAAAGTTGTCAAATCACAGGAGACCAAATATAGAGACTAGTTTGGCTAAAGTCTAAATTTTTGCATACTTATGGATCATCAGTAGATTTGTCTTGTTCGAGTCATTACTTGTGTATGTGATTTCACTTACATATCTAGAGTGGGTTTTCAGCAGGACCTCCCATAATAATGAAGGGGAGAAGGGTGTTTCTCTGGGTATTTGCCTGACTTCCAATGTTTTGGCTGGATGTGTATTATTTCTATTTGACCATTTTGTTCAATTTTAATCGCTCAGAAAGGTGGGAATTGAAACTGCTTGATTAACAGCACCCATGGTAATCTCTGGTAGTTTTGTGGAAAATTACTTCCTAAATATTCTGGAAAATGGGGAAAATGATCCAATTATCAATCATACGGTGTGTAGAGAGGAAAACAGTTTGAAAAATATTAAAATCACATTTCTTTTTAAAATATGAAGGTATAGAAATTGATATCAGTCCTTAATATACACCATGCACACCTTTTAAAAAATGTGTATGTTTACTGAGTGAGGTTATGTCAGCAGGCAACATCTGCAGGTTAAAGTAGGATTCTGTATGACACTGACTAGGTGGAAGTACCATGAGTACCTGTGCACAATGAGGCATCAGCAAGGAACTTTAGACAGAGTGGTTGGCTTTTAGAAGGCAAATGTTTGATAGTCATTCCAAAACCAAAAAAATCAAGTTTTTTTTTCTTGTTGACACTTCCTTCTACTCTCTTTGTAAAATCTTCTTAGTGTTCCCACTGGTACATTACGACATGAAGCAATTATGAAAAGCAATGTAAATCCTTAGTTTATTGGCTAAATTTGGTAAGAATTTTTTGACATTTCTGACCATCCTTCAAATAAGGATGTCAGAGTGCAGAGGTCAGGGTATAGAAGCCTTGGGATATCAAAAGGTGGTGAGAAGAATGGCTGGGATTTCCAGCAGCCTGAGAGTACTCTTTTGTCTCTCGTGGTCAGTTGTCAAGGATGATGCCTGTGGACATCAAAGAAATGTCTAAACAGTGTTATCAAGGCCTGTCCTTTGCCCCCTGCCATGTAATGGGCCTCTTTTCAGGAAAACATTGGGAAAGCTGAGAAAGCAAGTTGTCCTATCCTAGTGCTATTAATTCAGCAAGAAAGTGGATGAATAGCATTTGCACTAACCAGTAAAATAATCTGTTAGTTTCTAAAAATGCAGATTAGTCAAGCTTGTAAATGATGTACTGCTTATCCAATAATCAATTTTAATATTTTTTCATAATATATATGTAATGAGACCTTAGTCTTAAAGGATTCCTTTTTTGCCTTCTTGGACATATTATGGAGAACCGTTCTGAGAAAATGAAATTAAACAAAGCCCCCACCTTTCTGTAACACTTGCGAAGAAGTTTGATTCGTGGGGTGAGTGTTTTTGTTTAGTTTTTTTTTTTGGTGGGTTTTTTTTCCCCCCAATTGTTTGTTTGCTTTTATTCATGGGTTGTATGTAGGTATTTTTAAAAGACAAAAAAGGGGCTGATGGAATTCATTATTAAAATGCTGACTTTGATGTCTGGAAGAGTTACGCTATCATTTTCAAGATAATATACTTCAAATCCATTTACCCTTTCAGAACACTGGTGAAGGAACAGATATTGCAAGCTGTTTATTTGTGCTAAATGCAGTAAGAAATATTCTGAAAATGTTATGAGAAAAAAAAATACTGCTTGCTCTTTGTCAATTTGGATTTCTTTTTAGAGATCGGAGCTTTTTAACCCCTCAGTTTTGTGAAAAGATGCTGTGAATTCTAGTGGCAAACAGCCAGGATAATAGTTTGGGCTGCAGCCATGTGAAAACTCATTAAGCCTAAAATAGGAGCACCAGAAAAGAAGGCAGCCTAGAAATGGGCATGTGCTGGTGGTTCCTGTGAACCAAACTCTGGCGTTTTTAGCTGATTCAGAGCCAATGATAGTGCCTGTGTTATTATGCAATACTGCTGCCATTCTTGAACTAAGTAGACACAATGTAAAAAACATTCTTGGGAGGTCTGAGGGCTGAGCACAATTTCTGGCTAGATCAGTCTCTAGTGATATTTGATAAAAACAGTTTTCAGGATTCACTGCTGCACACGTTTTGCTGAGAGTATATTATTAATTAGAATATACTTGAAATCTTTACTAAAATTAGACCACATGAATACACATAGTTGCATTATTGTCATAAGAACACTACATGAATTCAATATGAAGATATTTAAGCCAAATGGTAATAAAAGTATTAAAAATAAACCTGTGGTTCAATCAACAACACTCCTAAAGGAAATTGGAGCTGGGATTTGTCAACACATTGTATTCTGACTTCTTTAAATATAGCTAAAAGTATAAGTGCAGTGTATTTCTGAAAGTCTGAAATTAAAACTGTTTAAGGAGCATGTGTTTCTCTACCATATTTCATTTTACTGTAATTTAGGACTGAAGGGAAAACTTTATATAAATACATGAGTTAAGTTTAACTAGGAGAACATGGGTAATAATATCATTGTTTCTACACTAAAGTTTATAACAAGTAACAGATGTACTGGGATAATTGTTGTTTATTTGGATAGATATTGCACTTAACTGGCATTTTGGGCTGCAAGATGACTTATCATTTACTTACGTTCCTATATCCTCATCTAGTAAAGAAGATGAAGAGCTACAGAATTGCTTGTGTGCTTGAGTGACCACAGAAAGGCTACACAATTGTATTCATTTTCTTTGCTACTCTGGGAGTCCAAGTGCTTTCTCTTTCAGAGCATGGAGCTTGAACACTGATACTGCAGCTTGTGTATTCCATAGTTAACATATTTTATGATATACAATATAATGCTGCTCCTAGAAAAAGACAGAAAACAAAGTATTATATCTAATAAAATATTTTAACCTTTTACTTACTACTCCTGTGTTTTTTCTTGGTCAACTTCTTTGTCCCTAGCTTTTCACAAGAGAACATTTTCAATGAGTGAAGAACAGCCTTCTCTATTAATTGGTGAGATACGGATTTGATGGCTGGAGTGTTCAGTGCATAAGGAATTGGTTGGATAGTCGCATCCAGAAGGTAGTGCTCAATAGCTCAATGTTGTGATGGACGTCAGTGAGAAGTGGTGTCCCTCATGGGTCCATATTGGGACCTGTGCTGTTTAACTTCTTCATTAGTGACATAGATGAAGGGATCAAGTGCACCTTCAGCAAGTTTGCAGGTGACACTGAAGTTTGCTGAGTGGTGGGGTTGACATATCTGAAGGATGGGAAGCCATCCAGAGGAATGTGGACAAGCTCGGGAATTGGGCCCGTGGGGGTCTCATGAGGTTCAACAATGCCAAGTGCTGGTGCTGCAGGGCAGGGCAGGGCTGGCTCAGGGCAGCCCCCTGTATCAATCCAGGCTGGGGAATGAACAGATCCAGAGCAGCCCTGCCGAGAAGGACTTGGATGAAAAGGTGGGCATGACCATGCCCTGTGCCCTTGCAGCCCAGAAAGCCAAATGTGTCCTGGGCTGCATCCAAAGCAGTGGTGGCCATCAGGTTGAGGGAGGGGATTCTGCCCCTCTGCTCTGCTCTGCTCTGGTGAGACCCCACCGGCAGTGTTGCATCCAGCTCTGGGGTCTTGAGCACAGGAAAGACATGGACCTGTTGGAGCAAGTCCAGAGAAGGCCACAAAAACAATCACAGGGCTGAAGCACTTCTTCTATGGAGACAGACTGAGAGAGTTGGTGCTGTTTAGCCTGGAGAAGAGAAGACTTTGGAGTGACCTAGTAGCATCCTTTCATTATTTAAAGTAGGCCTGTAAGAAAGATGGGGACGGACTTCAGCAGGGCCTGTTGCGATAGGACAAGGGGTAATGGTTTTAAACTGGAAGAGGTTAGATTGAAATTAGATATAAGGAAGCGATTTTTATGATGACAGAAGTGAAACATTGGCACGGGTTGCTCATTGAGGTCATGGATGCCCCATCCCTGGAAAAGTTCAAGGTCAGGTTGGATGGGGCACTGAGTGACATGGTCGAGTTGAGTATGTCCCTGCTCATAGCAGAGCAGGGAGGTTGGACTTGATGATCTTTAAAGGTTGCTTCTAATCCAAACCATTCTGATTCCATGAGTCACTGTTTTTCCTCATAAAAGAAGAAGGGTAGCCGCTGGAATTATCATGCAACAAAACTAAAGTGAAGACATGGCTTGCTTTTATTATTTCTTCTGTTCTTGTTTGGTTGGTTGTTTGACTTCATGTGCTTTTCCATAGTACTTTGTCCCTGGCATGTGCTTGTTTTCATGATAAAAGATTCTTTATACCTCATTTCTAAACTATGTAACATATAAAAAGGGGTGTGTATGATATGGTGCAATTAGATTAAATAGTTACACTTGAATTTACAAAAATTTCTGAGAAAGTGGTCTCCTATGGTGTTTAGCAAGTTTTTAATCTAATATTCTTTCAGAAAAGAGTTTTGATTGTGGATAGCTAGAAATGTATTGGTTACTGACGTCTAAATTCTGTCACAAACGTATCAGAAAGAATCATATGGGAAACCTATTACATACCATGGAAGAGTGCACAGGAATTTGAGTAATATGAAAAAAAGTGAAAAGCCAATGCTGCTGGATGATATAGGTTACATGTTCAGAGAAGTTAGAGCCTAAGTTCAGATGACATTTTGCAACAAGCTGTATCAGCTCCCCTACAAAATGAGGTTCCTATCTTTAATTTCTGTATTTTAAATTAAGGCTTGTTACTACTTAGCTCTTCTTTTTAATGTGTGCAGTATCTCATGTCTAGTCTGACTTGCCTCAAAAACTGAAGAGCAAGCATTGTACAGTCAGTGCTTGGTGATACTGCGCAATGATGTGACAGAGTAAGAGAGAGGGAGTAAAAGCAATTTAAAATATGCAAACGAATAAGGATACACATGAAAAATGCGAACCTGTTTGTGAGGAGAATGGGAAGAGCCTAAAGGAATTTGGTGCTGAGTGGCATGAGCAGCATTACCCTCAATAGTGCTGTGCGTAACCAGAGGCAGGGAACAAAGACAAAGCTTAAATCATAGTTTGGACAATCTACCCACAGAAAATTAGGAGCTGATGTAGAAGCTTTCCTAATAAATGAATCAGATATTCAACTTCCTCATGTATCAACCTATGAAGTTTAGAGTTAAAGAAAATGATGTCTCTTCTCACAGTTGCATGGGTTTATGTGCAGCTGCAATACCATGACAGTGTCTCTGGGCTTGCAACAGTCTCAAAATGCAACCTCTTAATCTTTCATAACAAAATTGTACAGTCTAATGGTGTCTAAGTGTCAGTATTGTTTCATTCCTGACCATTCCAGTTCTTGGAAAGGAGAAGTACGTGGAAGTGGAGTGTGTATATCACATCTGGGGAGGGCATTGAGAGTAAAAAGTTTTAAAGAGACAGTGAATAGAAAATAAGTTAGAGAACATAGAATGAAGAAGGGAATACTGTGACCAGGGTGCACATGGACTTGAAGGCAGAGCCTGGAAAGCTAAATAAGACAGTTTGTGGTAAGTCTGAGCGGGAACTACTAACTACTAACTAGAATGGTTTCCAGTACAGTTTTGGCCTGTGGCAGTCAACAGTCTTCCCGGCAGTGCCTGGGCTGGGAATGGCATGCGCCAGGGACTGTTCCCAGAGTGCATGAACATCACATACTGTCCCAGAAGGCTTTTTCCCACTAAAACATTTTCACAGCCATTCAGTTCCATGCTGTGAAAGCATCGCTATGATGACTTGCAACACAGCATTGGCATTGATAAAAATTCTGACTCAAACCATGCTTAATATGCCCACAAAGTCATAGGGAGTGAGCATGGTTGTGCCACAGAACAAGAAGTAGGCTGGTTTTATTTAGCAATACAGACATGGCAAGGGAGCGGCATTCCCTGTTGGAATGTAGCTGATAAATGGGTGGGTTTCCTGAGAAGCTGCAGCCTCCAAGAATGGGAGTGCCTGCCTTGTTGAGAAGTGCCAATGCTGAGGGCTTCATCAGTATGTGCCTTTCAGTAAACTCATTTCTCTGGAGTCTGTCACTAGAACTGTTGAACGTGACATATAGAGAAATTAATAATAGTAAGTAAAAGTTATATTACTGCATAAGGGACATACTTTGCCCTTTATGCAAAGTTCTTGTGAGGTCCTGCAAGTAGAGTGGTGAATGTCAATTCATGAAGGAAACTACAGTATAAGCAAGTGTTGTAATATGCACTGATAACTGAGCTTCAGCCTGAGAACACGTGAGACTCTGTGTGTGTGTGTAGGTATTGATAGGTGTGTGTGCACAGGTAGTACCTACCCACTTGATTTGTTTTTATCCATCACTGGGATATAGCTATTGTTTTAAAAGAGCTTCCTAATAGCATACTAGGACACTGTTGTCTAAAAAAATAAGAAAGTGATAAACAATTTATTTGAAGGAAGCAAAGCTTTGAAATTGCTTATAAAGTAAAAACCTATTCAATCAGAAAAAGTTCTATAAAGCTCTGCTTTGGTAAAGGATATCACCTTAAGGCAAAGATGCTATTCATATAGTATATAGACTGGTAATTGAATGCAGAAGATGATGAGGCAAATATAATAATGTACAATTTCTAAGTCCATAATGTCAAGCACTGTAAGAAGTCATCAGTCACAGTGTTAGCAGGAAGGACCTAGATAACAGAATTCTAGTAAAGGTAGGGTTATTTTCTGTGAACCAGTTATTCCTGCCTTCTTAACAGTTTTTGGCATAGGAGACAATGAAGAAAAGTAATATTTCTATCTGGAAGTGACCTGGGCTCCTGCCTCTATGGGCTTGACTCATACTGTTCTTTAGCTTGTAGACAAGCAATAGTTATGATTATTCCTCAGTACTTTTGGACATGTTTCCCTACATAGGATAAATTTTTGAGCATTCATTTATAGTTCATCCCATATTCTGTCATAGAGATACTGTTTGGGTACCTTTAATAGAATGTTTTTCTTCATTCTTCAGAAGTTAAGTTCTAACACAGTGCTGTTTCCTGAAAGTTGAGTACTAAGTTTACAAAATAGGCAATACCTTGGGATCTGTGGCATTTCCAAGGAAATTTTGCACTATTTTTTCAGTAAGTAGAATTATCTATGTTTTACTGTGAGAAACTATATGTAGGTTTAGAAAACAAAAGTTGACATCATAAAATTAATGTATTAGGATGTGCTGTAAAAAATAAGAATAATGTTAAACCGCCTAAAATCAGAGATATGGGATAAAGTAGTGGGACCAGGGTGCCTGTGGTGGCCAGGTGAACTACTCAGAATCAGAGACAATTCTAACTCTCAAAGTTTGCATTACAAGTTTTAATTTGTTTCCTGCTGATCTTGTGCTAACATTTCTGAATGCATCTTCCTCATGCTGCCAAATTATACCTAAGTTATTTTTCTGAAAGAGCCTTTATCAAATGTCTAGAAAAAAGACTGTCTTTTATATGAAATGATTACTGCTCTTGGACAAGTGATATGTCTGTGTAAAATATGCTGGGTGCATAATTACAGGGGGAAATAAATGCTGGCGTTTGTGTAAGAGCCACCCCTTAAAGAAATTTGCTGCTACATAAAAGCTTGTTCCTAACATATCATTGGTGCAATATGTCAGCTGTGGTGTTTCAGACATACCATTTTGTACTGTTCGTGCTGTCTGTTTTGAGTGCTGTTACATTCTTTCATCTTCTCACATGAACTCTTGTTCTTTTAAATCTTCCTCGATCGTGAGAGATCGAGAGTTTTCTGCTGCAGGGACAATGCACAATGGGTAATACTCAAATGTGAGAGCAATGCCCAGCATTTTTGAAAAATAGGAGACGCTATCAACCAACAGAAATAATGGCATTAAAAAGAATATAAATAAGTGTTCTAATTTTTATACTTGAAGATACAGTGAACCGTCTGTCCTTATGCACCCTTGATGTGCCAGTCATGATCTTGTAGACTTCTAGTATATGCCTCTAAGTAACCTCTTTTCTATCCTGAAGAATCCCAGTCCAGAATATAGTCCTGAAACTTGTTAATCCTTTTGATCTTCTTCTTGTCTTTCCTTTTCAGGTTCTAATATGTCCTTTTTGATACAGTGGACCCAAAGTGCACACAGTGCACTCCAGTGTAAGCAGATTATAGAATCATAGAATAATTTTGGTTGAAAAAGATCTTTAAGATTGAGTCCAACTATTAACCCAGCACTGCTAAGTCCACCAGTGAACCATGCCCCTAAGTGCCACATCAACACATCTTTTAAATGCTGCAGGGATGGTGACCCCCGTCACTTCCCTGGGCAGCCTGTTCCAATGTTTGACAACCCTTTACGTGAAAAAAATGTTCCTACAATTACAAGTGTAAGCACCACAGTCACTAGGACTGTATGTCACATATGTACGACAGAGAGAGAGAATGTGATTGTCATCATGTAGGATATAATTGCCATTGTGCTGTCTTAAGATTTTGATTGTTTAAAAAATGACTATGTACTATTCGTATTGCTTTTTTTTTTAATAGATCTATTACTCAGGATTACCTTTCTACTAATACTTTTTGTGTATGTGTTGCAGAACATGCAATTGTGATTTCAAAAAAGAACAAGACAAAATGTCAAACAAGGCAAAAATGTCCTAATGACAGTGTTCTTCCTCTCCAACTTCTTTTCTGTATATGAGGTGTCAAAAAATGGTAAAGATTTTAACATTGCTTTCAGCATAGCATCAGAAATCACACATCTGTCAAATTGAGTCATAATTTTGTTGAAGAATTTAATATAATTCTGGCAGACTTGACTACAGAATGGCTTTTTGAGAAATACGGAGGATAAAAGAGCAAACATTATACTTAATTACGTAATTTTGTAATAAATCCTTGCTTTAAAAACTTTTACTCCTTTTTCCAAAAGTCAACAGCAACATAAATAGTGGCTGTGCTTTTGCAGCACCAAATTTTGGTTGTTCAGAATACTAAGCTAAATTAGTTTTTGTATGACCTTTGCAATTTGACACTCAGTGTTCTGTTTAAAGTGAAGTATTGAGGACTTGGGAACTGCGCTAAATTTTATATGGCAATAGCATAATGAAAGTATTTTCACATTGTTTGTAATATGTTCACAGTTAATAATTTTAATGTAGTCAGTTGAAAAACACAATTATGTTAATATATGAGAAAATGATGAAAAATTCATCCCTTTGTATTTTTTTGCTTGGGGTGAATTGATAGATTAAAATTGGGTAAATGTTTGTACTGTTTTGAACTAGGTATAATAAAACTTACAGTAATGATGAATTGATTCTCATGAACAGAATGACAAAAATGATCCAAAGTTTGCAAAATAGTGTCTGTAGCCCCTCCAAATAACTGCCTCTCATTTTTATAAAATGAAAAAACAGAGGCACCTGAATTCCCAGTCTCTAATACTGTTTATTCTATTTGCAAATACTAGACCTGTTTTTGTGGGTTTTTTTTTTTTGGTGGGTTTTTTTTTTAGTGTTAGAAAAATCTCTATGTACAAGTCCCTCTTCCAGCTTTCTTGTAAGGCCTGTTTAGGCACTTGAAGGTGTTTTCCCAGAGCCTCCTGTTCTCCTGGGCTGAACAACCCAAACTCTTCCAGCCTGTCTCCATAGCAGAGATTTTCCAGCCCTCTCATGATCTATGTGGGCTTCTCTGGGCTTGCTCCCAACAGGTCCATGTCTTCCCTGTGCTGGGGACCCCAGAGCTGGATGCAACACTGGAGATGGGGTCTCACCAGAGCAGAGGGGCAGAAACACCCCCCTTGCCCTGCTGGCCATTCTGCTTTGATGCAGCCCGGGACACGTTTGGCTTTCTGGGCTGCAAGGGCACATGGCTGGCTCATGTTGAGCTTCTTGCCAACTAGCTGTTGATCTTGCTGGATTTTGATCTCTACTCTTATTGCAGATTGATTAAGAAGCAGTAGAGGAATACAACAGGACGTGTGAAAACTTCATGCTTTATTTTTCCTCATCTACAGCTTATAATTATTCAAAAGTGACAGGGAATTTCTGGCACCATTTACCCAAAAAAGGAAAAAAATCTGCTTTTTATCAGAAAACTTATTTTGAGGATTGTTTTTACGTAGCCATATAGTTAGGCTTTCCCAGTAGAATTACAGAAGTAGAAAGGTTAATTCCTCCACACCCTCCAAATGCTATATATCTTCCAACACTTAAACTAAATAGTGAATATTTAATGAGCTGCATTCAGAGCTGAGCCTTTTCACAGTTTGACTTTGACTGAAATACTTGAATTCAGACTCTTAAAAGTATTTAGATAACATTACCTGCTGTGGATTTCAATTGTAATTAGAGATTCATATGCCCATAGGAGCTATGCTAATTTCACTTCAGACTGTAAATCTGAATGTAAATCAGTAAGATGGAGGATAAATATATTCTTTCTTCCCTGTGGTTTTCTGAGGGTGGTATTAATTATTCACTGAAGTGTTCAGGAATTATGATACATAATCCATAACCTGAAGGAGGAGAAATTGGAGATTGTGGTGGTTCTCAAAACTAAGGTGGCTACAGTTTTTATTTGAGATGGAAAACTATGCTGTTGTGAGCATTCTCAATTAATGCATCCAATATGCAGTACTAAGCTCTTCAGTACTGTAAGTGACCAGATGATAGAATTCTTAAGAAAAGTATATAAACCCAAGGTGAACTAAAGAGATTAAAACTTGAATGATTCATAGTAGTTAGAGTTTCCAATAGAAAGCTGTGCTGTAGTACAACAGTTGTGTGTGTAGCTGTGCTGTGTTTGGCCTGCAAACAGAGATATGTGTTCCTCTCTTAATGCTCTGAATATGAAAAAAAGTCATCCATTGGTGTACACAGACACGATTCCGTCTAAAGAATATGTGGGGGTTGGAAAGATACCTAAATGGCAGATTGGGGAATAGGTACAAAGCATGGCAATGAGTGGGAATTGTATGAGTATCTTTAATAGTTTGCAGCTGAATAGCACCCTTGCTGTCTCAGTAGCTGGAGATAGGCAGTGGGTTAAGGCAGGCATATCAAATCACACACACTGAGCACAGGATTTGTTCAGTTAGTTTCAGTTCACATTCGCATCAGAATGTAACGTGCCTGTTCCCCAGGTATGAGATGGTGCCACATCTTGTCTCCTGACCCAATGTACTGTACAGTGTCCTCCATCACATGGCTTGGCATACGAGGTCTTTCACAATGAGAGCAAAGAAAGTTGAGAGTTCTTAAGAGCTGTTTTTCTAAGCACTTGAAGGGATGTTACTCAGCCTGGCGGTTCAGAGGCTTTTTTGCCCAAACGACAATTACTAGAGATGAAGGAACACTCTTAAGGAAGTGTTTTGAACAGTTAGAGTCGCTAATAGCTACAGAAGTATCAGTCAGGCTGTAACTTTTCAGTTTTAAAAAAAAGGTCTTTGAACATGCATTTAAGATTCTTACACAGGTACAGCATGACTGAACAAGTGGTGGGTGCTTTTGTGCAGTGCGTGAATAAAAATTAAAGATGGGTAAGATGTGAAAGCAGCAACAGTTTCAGTGACTGTTAAGATCAGTGTAGAAGCAGTTGTGACATTCTGAAATATTCCTGTTGCGCCCTGAAAAAGAAGGATTTTTCTGGCATGGGTTGTACCAGTTGTAAAACATTGTGTCTGATTAATAATGCATTCTATTGAAAAGGAATGGGAGGCTTGCCTAGGTATGATTCATTGTTGTATGTTGCAGTAATTAAGTTTGTTGCTTGCCTTAGGGTCAACATGACCCTGTTTATTTTAATTTTTCTGTCTCTAGAGAAAGGAGGGCCTTATTGAACTACTCGCAGAACTAAATCTGAGTGCCTGGATGTAAGCCAATGTGTATGCAGTGTAGGCAATCAGGGATGGGGAGCTAGAAACAAACTGGAAGCTGAGTCATTTGACAATGTAGCTGTATCCATAGACATGCCCGTTTTTTACTTTGAGAGCAGGTTTTAGTTTGAGATTGAGGATTTGATTCAGTTTTTTGTTTATGTGCTTCTTTTGCCATTTGAGATGTCCTCAGGTATCCTAATTGGCATGGTCTCATACAGGTGTTTGTGGGACCTATGCTGCTGCCTCAGATACCCTGCAGCATATAAAAAACCACTAAACACCTACATGTAAGATACTGGATTGAGTCCCAGGACTCCTAAATATCGAGGTTGTCATGTAGCCAAGCTACAGCCGCAGCTCCTTGTGGTCAGTGAAGCCCATGTGGTCAATGGAGCCAGGGGAGGGCGTCAGTTCACGCTGTGCTAAATGAGCACTGGCAGTTGGGTCAGCTGAATCGCTCAGCTCTCTTCATTTTCTTTATTGTAATGGAAATTTCTGCCTAGTGAAACAGTAGATACCTGGAGTCTAATTCAGTTGCCTGAATATAGCTGCCTGGTTTCATGGTTTACCTGAGGTGTCCATAAAGGACTGGCAGATACAACAGAGGACTGGCCTTAGAACTCTTCTGCTTTGGAGCAGCAGGCAGAATACAGACAGGATTACCCAGAACATCTCAAAGTTAGACAATGCCTGTGGTTAGGCAGCTGAATCACACTGTATTTCTAGAGGATCTTGAAGGTCTCCTTTTGTACCTGTCTAAAGCACAAGACTGTATTTCTCACGGAGGAGACCATCTGGGCTCCACATAAGTACGCGCTGTAGCTCAATGTCTTTTTAGTCTATATATAAATGACATATTCTGGAAGGTTTTGTACATATCCCAATGTTATTTCTGCATAAACACAAAAGGCAGGTATGCCTGCAACCGTATTAGAAACATTTTGAGAAGAAAAATTCTTGTGTCACAATTAAACCAGTCATTCTGATTGGCAGGAACTGGTTTTAGTTTTTGCATACACAATCTGCATGCATAATACTTCAAATACTAAGTTGTTGTGTGTTTTCAAGTAGTGGTCTCCCCTTTCACCTGCTAAAGCTGCTGGACAAATCAGTCATTTGATGATAAATTACCTTTTCTTATCTTGAGGGAAAAAAAAGCATTAAACTTTACAATTGCATCTTAATTTTCCTTTCTGACTGCACAATAAACCAACTCTTTCCTCATTCTATGTTAAAAATGCATGTCCTGGTAAATTGTTTTTATGATACCATTTATGATTTTTGTGCTTATGCTTTAATCTGTGCTTTGGACTTCTGAAAATCTTGTAACGCTGAGGTTATAACCTCAGGTTATATTCCGTGTTTGACTTCTATTCCAGTGTTTTCAAACTTCGCAAACATGCCTTATAGAGTCCTGTAAAATAGAGAATTCTTTTCTTTAATGCCTAGGGTACAAGGTATGTGTTTTACGTACCTTTTGTTGGGATAATCACGTGATCAGTTTTCCCCTAACAACTGTTCTGTCAATTCATCACTTACCTTACTGACTCATTTCACACAGATTCATCCGCTCATTTCAGCAGGCAGAGTCCCTCTCTTCTGATCAGTGTTGTATCAGCAGCTGCGTACTGACCAACTCCCACTGCTTCTGTATACAAGATCTCTTATACGTAACCTCCATGCTCATTCCCCATTCCTGGCATTCCTGCTCTGGCTACTAATCAAACACAATAGGGCCCTTTGTGCTCTCTTGCCCTTTCTCCTCCTCTGGAACTTCTGCTCCATGTCTATATCCACAGCAGGCAGACTTCTTTTACTTTCTGCATTCCATTACTGGGTATCAGGTTAACATGTTCTTCTTTAGCATCTACCTATGCTAATATTCTTTAAGATTAATGTGGTGTTTCCAGCCGCAAAGCAAAATCGGAGGCAGACACTGCAACATCCTAGACTTTGTTTTAGAAAACATCCTGGGCAGCATCCTAAAGAAATTTTACTCATGGATGCACTACAGTTCTGGGGCAAGTATGTTTGGCTGGCATCAGTCAAGTTATACTTCTTTAAAATGTGAATTTCCTGGCTTGTGTTATTGTTGACCTGGTAAATTATTAAAAGTGATTCTTTCAAAAATCAGGTGCTCTCACATACGTGCATATGTATTTCTTGCAGTGCTTGTTTTCCTTTTGGATTTCTCTAAACTTTTGCTGTCAGTATACTCTTTTAAGTGCCAGTCTGGTCAGGTTAATATGTTTAAGATACACAGTTGTACAGTGCTGATAGGAAAGCAAGCAGTGATTCCTGCATTTCTTAGCTGAATGGTTTTGTACCCTACTTGAAAATGACATAACTGAGGTCTCCCATATTTGGTGTTAAGTATAGAACATTTATTAAACTTCTAGTTCACTTCCATAATAACAGAATAAGATACCAGTCACTCTCCTAAATCATCACTTATTACTTTCTGAACAGTTTATTTTTCACATTCTTTCATACAGTGCTTTCATCTAAAATTTAGGAATAGAATCAACTAGACTAGAGTAGAGCCTTTCAGTTGAAAGGGACCCGCAGCAATCATCCAGTACAACTGCCTGACCACTTCAGGGCTGCTCAAAAGTTAAAGCATGTTGTCAAGGGTATTGTCCAAATGCTTTTTAAACATCGAGTGTATATAGAGAGCACACGTTTTTAAAAATTAACAAATAAACAGTGAAAACTTTTCATTAATAGGAAAATTATTTTCAGTGAAAGCACTAAATCACCAAAGTTTTCAAACAATTCTTCAGTAGGCTTTAAAATTCAGTTTTTTCCCTTTCGTATTACAGAATAATCAGAAGGTGTAGCTTTAAAATTTAAAACTGGTATTTAAAGTATTTTTGTAGAAAAAGATACTGCTTTCATGACCCTCCCTAGCCACGTACTGGGACTTCTCTTTTGCTTTGATTTATAGCTATATACTTTATGCACAGCTAGATCAGGGATCTGATCTAGCCAAACATGACCCTGCAAAAATTACTAGTCTTTAATTATGTCAGCTCACATCAATGCCACAGAACAGAGGGGGGATATACGATCAGCAGTGAGAGACATTCCTTTTCAGCAGTAACTTGAGTTTAGAGTAGCTTGAGTCAGGCATGAAATGATATCATGAGAATGAAGCTGTACCAGAAAATATGCTGCTTATAAAGGCTATACAGAACATTAATTCAACCGAGAGCCTAGACAAATGCTTGATTTTACTCATTTTAATAATACTTAACTGAGTTTAAAATCAAGCACATATCTGAACATTGCATGACTTCGATCCACAAGGAAAAGAAAATTCATTTATCAAAATAATTGCTTTTATCTTCTGAAGTGTTGTAATTTGTGACCTAAAAAAATGTTTGATAAATATATTTTCCCCAGAAACATTCTCTGTACATGTATTCTAGATGTATCTTGAAAAGATGCAGTGTTTATTTAATCATGATACAACATCTGTTTCTTTGTATATCCAACGTTACATTGAACATATTCTCTCAAATATTGTTTTGATTTCCTATCCTTTTGTTCAGAAGACACAGGCATAGTACCAGCACAAAGATAATATTGCTACTTATGTGATTTCATTCTCCTGTTAATCTTTTCTTCTGTTAGCAAAACGAAGTATCCACAGCACACACTTCATGCTTGCTTTAGTGATTTTGATATCTCTATAATAAAAAAGGACAGCCTTATTTCTTTAAAAAACCCCACTTGCAGTCCTTCCAAAAATCTGCCGCAAAACTGTTGGTGTTAATAATGTTTCAGACTGATAGATTCATGTGTGCCTGGCCGGGAGCACTGTGACCCAGCACAGCACTTTTGTATTAATAAGACCTAAAGTCAGACCATTTATCATTCAGTATAGCCAGCACACAAATTAGAGAACAGCTTGCCAGAGTATATTGTGGTCTCATTACTTTGTTTTTGCCATAGTTGCAGAATAGACAGCTTTGAAACCTTCTTGTGTTCTGCTGTGACAGGAGAATGTTCATGTCATGGTGACCCAACTGAGTTGTTCAGTTGCATACAGTGCTGACTCAGGAGCCTTAAGTGCGCTCACCAATTTGCCAAGCAGCAGAGTCTTCTAAATAAAAAAAAGGGAAACCTCCATAAAGACATAATCACTGGCAGTTACCGCAGGTGTAAGATATTCAGTACTGTAATCAGGATATGAAACTTCAGGAGTCATTTACTGTAAGTCACTGAGGAGCATATGCTTTCAGTACGGTACAGTATATTTTTAATTACATATTTCCATGATGAAAAATACTGTTACTGTTTAATTAAAATATTAACATATCGTAACAAAATCCCACTGTCTTATATTGGTTACTGTTCAAATATAATAGTTGAGAAAGATTTTACAGCTAATGGTCATGTTTCAAATATATTAATTTGTCTGCATTTTCTGTACCTCGTTTGCTGTCCTTGGGTTGAGTGATTTCCTCTCAGGAAAACTTTGAAATACTAAAACAAAATGCAGACAACTTGAATTTTTAAACTCTTAAAGTAAACAGCTCAGATCTAAACTGCTAAATTCAGTTTCTTAAGTCAACTAAATTTGAGGTTTGTATTGATACTTTTAACTAAAGATGTTTGATTCATGCTTTTGGATTGCACATTTATGTTTGCGCGCATTTCTTATTTAATGTATTTTCAACATATAATACACGTGCAGTTGTTCTCCTGATTGAGTATACCTGAGGTTCAGACCTATTTCGTAAAGTGATAATTCATCTGCAGATGTATTTGCTACCCACAGATGGTGAGACACATTTTAGATGGCTTCCATTGTATTTGTGTCCACTCTTTGTTCATTAAATGGAAAATATGATCTAGATACAGTGGAGTGTGCTCTGCTAGTAGAAATCAGTGAAGCTGTCTTTCAAGCAGTGAGGCCATTTGCTGTGAATGAGGTGAAGCGTCTGAACCTGTGCACTCTGTGTGTATCCTTGGAGAAGTGCCACAGGGATTGGCTGTGCCTCTGCTGCTCTGGCAGACAGCTCCAAAGTGTGTTTAAGCTGTACATCCTGTGTGTGCTTGTGGCTGCCCCACAGAATGCTGCTGCTTCCAGGAATGGGTCTGGAGGGGTGGGCTTGGAGTAAGGGAAAACAAAAGTCTAGTTTTGAGGATGACTCAAAAGCTAACCTGTACAGTCAGTATAGCTTTACTCCTTGTGTATTCCTTTTGGATTCAGAAACGATTCTTGGAAACAGTCTCAAGCACCAGTAACCAGAAGAAAAAGTACTATGCCCCAAGTGCTGATTTCTTAGAATTTTCATTGGAAAACATGCATTTCAAGATCATCTCTCTCCTGACTTGCCAGTCTGCTTCCTATTGCTTTACACTAAAATCTCAAGTGTCTGTACTGAAGGTACGGAGCAGATGTGGGAGGCAGTTCTTGGAAAGTGAGTTGTGTCTCTTTCTTGGGTGATACTCAGAGAGCCTTTGCACTTACGGGAATGAACCAGATATGTACAACTTGGGGATATTTTTTTACTAATTTTCCAGTCACCACTTTGATCATTGCTTCTTAGCACTGATTTGTGGCACCTCCTTCCCTCCCTTTCTCCTCCCTCTGCTTGGCTTCTTCCTGCTGCTTAACAAGCTCAATTCGTTTTATGTATGTAATTCTTTTTTTTTAAGAGAGCTTGAAGGTGGCCTCTGAAAGAATTGCTTTCATCCAAAGCCAGGAGCTGATCAAAGCAACACACAAAAGCCAAATGGGAGCCAAGGCAGAGCTGCCTGCCCGGCCATAGGGTCAGGGTTCTGTTCTGGAGAAATAGTAAAGCATATCAGCTGCACCATGCTGGAAGCTGCTGATAAGGGATTTTCTCTCCAGTAACACCTGCAAAGTTTATGAGATCCTGCAGGAAAATCAAAGAAATCTGCATCAGAATGCATTGTTTCCTTCAGAGAGGAATGTGAAAGCATTTACAGAATGAAGTGCCATTGCCTAAATGTATTTATTGCCATATCATATATTAGGCTCAGTCTGCGCTATTAGTACAACACTAGACTGTCACCCAACTCGCATTTACTTTTGTCAGGTGGCTCCTTAGCCTATTTGTCAGGATATTAAGGAATGACAAGCCTATGAAAGTAAGGTTCATGCTAAAACAAAAAGCAAGTAAATGAAAATCAATGTCATCATTATTTCTAAAAGAGATTTCCAGTGAAAATTAAAATAGATTAATAACAGATGATAAGTCATCTTTTAAAAGTCTAAATAAAGATTTCTTCTGAATTCTTTTTGCAGATATAGATTTTTCTCAGGCATCAGTCCCAATATTGCTTATAATGACGATTTAAAAAAACTTGAATAGTAATCCAATGTATAGCTTTCAACAAAGGCTTTTCTGCTATGAGCAATTTGAACTTTGGCATTTTTTCTTCTGTATCACCATAAACTAAAATATAGTATCACTTTAACACAAAACATTACTTTAAATGTCTCAGAAAAATTCAGCTTTGGCTTCAGACTAGGCATAAAAGTTACTAGGGTGAAAGAAGTTTACGTTTTCTGTAGTCATAAAAGAAGACCAAACCATGTCTTAAAACCAAAACAGCCTTTCATCCCTAATTAGTTAACGGAATCTGATTGCAAGTAGAGTTTTCTGTTTCCCTAGAAAATGGTAATGTAGGCTGTCACACCTTAGATTCCTTGTAATTAAATTGCCAATGTGCCTTAGTCCAGATCTCCCAGCATTGCTGTATATTTTAATGGGTTTATGACAACTTAGGTTGCTCTGGATTTCATCAAGCTTTATTTTTTTGGTTCAATGTAAAGTTGAATTTGTATGAGAAGTTTTTCCTTTTTTTTTTTTTTTGCAGATATATCAGGAAATTCTTTCTCCTTTTTCTGTAGAAAATACTCATGTGCTATTTCTGCTACTGTTCCCTGCATGAATTGCAGCATTTTTATTGAAAAAAATGAACAGTCAGAAGTAATGCTTATTGGTTTTGCATTTGAAAAATTTCAGAAAAAAAAACCCACTTATCTTTACTGTGCCCAAAATGGATATGAAATAAACCCAGAATAAGAATGATCCATTAAAAATTTTGATTTATTATCTGCCTGAAGAAAAAAGAAAGCAACAGCTTTTAAATAGTGTTTTTATTGAGATGATTTAACATTGATTTGTACAAGTTTGTTTTCATTCCTTTTAATATTGATCAGTTAAGAAATTGACTTGATTTTTCAGTAGGTGGGGGAATTTTCCTGTATTCAATTTCATGGCAAAAGTGTCCATATTAATCTCTGCAACAATCTCCTGAGAATAAAGACATTTCCCAATTATTTACTTGTCCTGTGAATGAAAGAACAGATTTCAGTGATTAATACAAGGAATTTGGCTTGGAATCTAGAGTTGCCAAAAACCAAAGCTCAACACCTTTTGATCTGCACTCTTGTTCCAACATCCTGTTGCTTGGAAACGTGAGTCAGGGGAGGAAGTCATCTCACTGTTGATGCAGGAGAAAATCCCTGTCTGTAGTCAGCCTGATTTTCAAAATCAAAAGAAGACCTCTGATAAATGTTAAAAGCAAACACAAAAGAAAAACAAGTGGTAGAGAGATCTGAGTTGGCTTCTTGCAGTATATTCACTTTATGGAAACAGCAGCAGAATTATTCTTGGCTGTGTAAAGGTGGTAGTATTAAGCTCTCTGTGACCTGTCATCAACCTTAATCAGAGTCTCTATGTTTAATCATGAGTTACTGTCCAAAGGGGCATTTTATGGAAACCATTATGTTTAATCTGGACTGGTCTTTAGATAACATTTATCATATAAGTCCACAAAAGATATAGAAGTTCTAAGATCTAGTAACAGAGAATGAGCTAGAATTTCTGGCAAAGGTAGCTGTGGTTTTATTTAAAGGTTTTATGTTGCCTTTAAAATCTAATGGCCAAATGGGATCTACTGAACTGCCAGACTTTAGTCATATATGAAACATGGAATGACTAGAGACTTCTTATTCATCTGACAGCTTTACTGATGAGGAATAAATTGCTTTGCTGAAGAAGTGGATTTCAATCAGATCTGTAAGTGACTACTGATTTTATTCTTGCTGGTATGGTAGGGTTGAGCTCAGCAGAGGACTGTAATTTCATTTCTCAGCATCTTTTGAAACTTGAAAACTTCTCTTTCTGGGTAAGACTAACAGAAGAAAATCAAACCCTTGAAGATTTTGGTGAAAATCATCCTGGTAAAGCATTGGTCTGGAAGTGATCTCAAATGAAGAAATGTTTCCCACGCTTCAGTATTGTATCTTAAACATCAGTCTTCTGAGCCCATTTTTTCCTCTCTCTTACTGCCAAGTCATTCTGGCAGAATAGTGTGAGGAAACAGATTTGACTTCCAGAAGCTATCACCACCATTGAAGAGAATCAGTTTTGGGCTGTCTCCAAATTTATTTTCTTCTTATAGTTACATTTATATACAAGTCCCTATCCTAAGATTTCTGTCTTCTTAGACTGGTGTTTTTAATATAGTTTTTAAAGAATTACTAGAGACTTTACTGAACTTACAACTATTGATGAATTTTGGATGTTACTGGCTGAACATAAGTTGAAAGGGCAAAAGGATCACACAACTTTTCTGGTACTATTCTGTTAACAAATTGTTAACCTGCAGTAAAGAATGATTTCTCCCTTCCCACAGAAAAAAAATAATAGATAGCCTTTTGGATACTTAAATCCATGGTCTATGCAAACAAATAGTCTCTTTGTATGCAAATGATAAACTGCCTTTTGTCATAGTGATAGCAAATTCTTTTGGAGAGCATGGGAACATCTTACCCTTCTACTCTTACAAATGATACAATAGAAATTGCTCTGTTAAATTATTTTGAAAGTGTGAAAGCTGGCTGCTCAAACTTGGAAAACATATCCATTGCTATACAACAATGATGGAAGGATTAATGTAGCAAAATAGCAATGTGAATTATATTTTATAATGCGAAAAAATTTCAACTTAATATGAAACATTTCCACCTGTAATAATTTGTAAGTTGTACCTAAGGTTGAGTTTCTTAGTAGTCAACCAGGTCTTCCTAGTTTCCCACTTAAATACCTTGATTATTTTTTTAATTTGTCTGAACACAGTCCACATATACACTTTATTTTCCTCAGTTTCTTCTGGGGGCAGACTTTCTTTATCAGTCTATTTCAATGGGAGTTGTTAAAAGCCCTGGGTTACTTTCCATGCTCTAAAGTCCATGGCATTCCTTAGGACACCCAGTCTGTCCTAGGTATAGGATTAATTTTGTCCAGAATTGCTGTGCTAGATCTTTAGTCTTCACAAAACCCTAATGCTCCTCACTGCAACTAAAGTCACTGATGTGTTAATGTCTTTGTTCCACAGTGCGAAAGATCTCCCTCCAAGGTCTGGGTGCTGGGACTGAATGTCCTCTTGCTGCTGGCCATCGCCCTCTCTTACCGTGACCAGTCCCTCTCCTGGCTCTTGTGGATTCTCCTCATGGCTGAGGGAACTCCTTAGCTAAATCTCAGCAGCTGGAGGGCAGGCTCATAGCAGGTTTTCTTAAACCCTGACGAGTTCAACTGAAGTTGAACTTCAAATTGACTCTATACGTGACAGACATTAACCCTTAAGAAGATCTCTGTTTTTCTTAATCACTTAATCCCTGTTTACCACAGAAATCCTGACAGTTCCTTGTTTGGAATTTCAAAGATGCTGCCTTCAGTGACTAACACACTTCTACTCATATTTTCAGATGCCTGGCCTTGGCGTCTCTTTTCCAGCATTGTCCATAGGTTTCCAAAATATTGGCCTGACCTGCTTCATTTGTATCTACAGTTGTTTCTTAGGCTTCCAAGTTGCTCAGAGTCGTTTTCATCTTTTTATTGTGCTTTTATGCAGCTCTTCCAGGTCCAGCTCTTTCCTTTTTCTCACCTCTTTATATTGGCAAGTATTTTCCTCTGCACGTTCTCCATGGAAACTAAGTGATAGGGAGGTGCCCTTTGGTTTATCAGTAGATGGGATCATCCGTGTGTGTCAGTATATGGGGCTGGTTGTTTGTTTGTTTGGTTTTTTTTGTAGATCTGGTCACCATCTATGTTCATGGCTTGGAATTTCACAAGTATTTGAAAGTTTAGCCTGTGCCACCCAGTTATATCCAAGAGAAACATAAATCAGGGCTGGGAATGCTGAGTTCATTGAAGCGGGAACACAGAACTCAGTTTTTGCTTCCTGATGCCATGGAGTCAGCAGTTGACAATTCAGGTACCACAGTCTGAGCAGCTTTAAAGAAAAGGGGATGAAATCTGTTGTAGAGTTAGTGGTAAATGGCTTCTCCCTGGCTTGCTTTGGAGGAGTAATTTCTCTTTCAATCGAGAGTTGCTGGGACTCTGAACAGCAAAGGCTGATGCTGGCAAAGAAGCTTCTGCAATGCCCATTTTCTGGTTCCGGTGGTATGTGTTTGATGATGAAAAATGGCTAAAAAGTATTTATCGCATTTTCCAAAATAGATTCCTGGATTTATGATTGTGTTCACACTGTGATTGTAAGATCCCACAAGCACACAAGAGCTTACAAATCCAGAAAGCATATTTTTGTTTCATTTTACCAACCCATTCACATAATCAAATTAGCAGCCTAATGAACAAACAAACATGCTTGAGTTGCAAAGGATTCCAGGACCTGCCTCTTGCACAAATACCATAATCTTAACTGATTCCTTATCTGTAACATCACATTGAAAGATGTTGATTTCTGCCATCCTCAGGTTTAAATACAGTGTTTCTGTTTTGACCACTTGTGAGCTCTGTAAATCCTGACCAAGCATGTTTCATCCCTGTAAATGGTATCTCTATTTCTTTTCCTAATAAACTGTACAAAATAATAGTTGACTGTGTCTCTGGAATATAGTTTATAAACAGAAATATTATAGTATTTTCTAATTCATCGCAATTAGATCCAGATAGTGATCAGTAGAGCAATTAAGCCTTCATTGCATATAGCAGTCCATGTGCCTGTTCATCTGGTAATGCTTTTGAGTTGTCTCAGAATGTTTTGTCTGACTCTGGATGAATTTAAAAACTGTGCTATTTTTCACATGCTTTAATAAAGCACTAAAAGAAGTAAATTAGTTTGAAAATCATGTATATGAGTCTGCTTTGCATGGTCTTATTCAGAACAGGTAGAATCCAGCCTCTGCCACTGAAGTCAAACTTTTGGATATTCTCTTTGTATTGTATCAGTGGGGTTTTTAAGGTAAAAAGTCTTTTGGATGTTATCTTAATTTTTTGTGTTTTGGCTCTGTATTTAAATAAAGCAGTCAGTAGAAAAAAAGTGTGTGTAATGGATAATGGCTGAATGCGCCTTACATTCCTGAAGGTGTAACTTCGAATGTTAACATATTGAGAGCATATTCATGCATTTTTATTTGCTTTTAGTCTGGACTTTCAAGATTCTGGTGATCAGTAGAACCGCATTGTACCTGCCCCTGATAGAGAGGGGTCCCTGAGCCTGCAGATGCCTGCAAGCTAAGAGGAGAAAATATGAGTTCATAGTATGGGAAGGAATTTAAAAGAGCAAGGAATTTAAAAGGCATCTGTCAGGTATCTTGATCATTATTTGTCATTGTCACATTAAATGTAAAACATCAATGTAACAAAGACAACTCATATAATGGTTGAAGGATGGATTAGAATTAGAACTAAGCATATTCCAGTGCTTTTGTGTAGAAACAGCATTTAATATAATTAATTTCAGAGCCTGACCTTGAGTTTCCTGCATATACCTCTGATAAAGCTTGTTAAGGACACTACTGATGTCAGGCTTTCCTCATTGTCTTCAGCTGTCTTTGGTGTAAGGGAAAGCAGTACTGAAAACAAAAGGAGCCGGAAGGTTCCTATCAGTGTGGGATGGGAACTGTAATCTCCTTTCTGTGTCGGAAGAGAAGATGTATCCTGACTTCCGTATTAGCTCTGAACATCACTAGCAGGCTTTGCTGCTTCCCATTTACCCTTCATCAAATGGATACAAAAGTACTACTCACTGCAACTTTTCTGTTTGATTTTGTATTGTATATACACGAATATTTTGTCAGTAGTGCCTTCTTTTAATCTAAATCATCTTCTTAAATACTACCTGCATTGTTTTATACTTCTTATTACACTTCTGTTAATATTGTGTATATATATCGTAGCAAAGTAATATCATGTAGTATTAACTATACTCTCTATACAGTATTAACATGATACAAACAAGTATTCAAAATATGATCATATATGTAAAATATGCTTTACAAAGTCATAAAAAGATATCAAATTAACAAGTTGGTATGTTGTTCCTGTCAAACCCCTTTTTCCATGAAGAGCAGTATGTGGTTTCAAAGTAGTTTTCCTTTTGCTTGACTGATTCCTACAGGATGCTTCCCAACAAGCTAATTTCCCAAGCAGTACCCAGTGCACAGGAGGGGCTGTTCAGTGTTTAGGAATTACTGCCACAAACAGGAAGCGTTTCATGCTTCTATTCACAGTTACTTGAGGAGGGAAAGGACATGGGGCCCAGGGCAAGAGCTACTTTGTAATAGGAAAAGAAAGCTGACATGGCTTTTGGTTACACCAGTTCATTGTGTTCCCTGTGGAAAGTAGGCGTCACTTAAGTATGTGCAATATTCTGCTGCAACAGACTGCCTGCTCAATGGCAGAATGAATAAATGACATGGTTTCACTAAAAGTACAGTCCTAATAAATAAATGCAATATCAAATAGTTAATAGATATGTCTCATTCTAACAAAACAAAACAAAAACTCATGTTTACAGGGAAAAATACTGCTTGGGGTGAAAAGTAAATTGTTATATTTCACAATCTCTGAGTTACAGCAATGCTACATTAGTTATGAGACAGCACCTCTAAAAGATACATTGAACTGCTTTAGACAGTGTTCAGCCATGATGGACCATGCAAAGATGAATGCACAAAACTGTGCTATTGCCCAGATCATTTATTCTGTTCAAATCATTTAAAACAGAAAGGCTGTTTAATAATAGATTGCTGACTATTGAAAATACATCTCCTCAATTGCTATATAAACCAAGGAATTACTTGAATCAGAATTTTAGCCACATTTTCAATAAGGTGTCAAAGCTCGCTGCCTTTCAGCCAAATTACAGAAAGCTGTTACTTTTAGATAACTTCCTGCAATTTACCAGCAGGATCCACTCAGTGGCTGCTGCAGTCAATGTTCTTTTCCTTTGCCTTTCTTTGTGGACAATGAAGCATTTCTCTTCCATGAGAAATGTTGAGCCTGACATCAGCATTCAGTGATTGAGTTCTGAGTGCTTAAATTGTAATATCTTTTTTTTTCTCTTCTTCTTATCTCTTTTGCTATTTTTTTTAATTCGTTTTTTGAGAAGATGGGAAATTCTTACGCTGGTCAGCTCAAGACAACACGGTTCGAAGAAGTGTTGCATAATTCTATTGAGGCCTCACTCCGCTCAAACAACTTGGTTCCCAGACCAATCTTTTCTCAGTTGTATTTGGAAGCTGAACAGCAACTATCATCACTGGAAGGTAGGAAATTATTGAATTTCTGTTTCTGCTCAAAGACATTTCTGCTGTTTGCTCACCCAAAGCTCGGCACACACATTTCAAATCATAATATGGATAAACAGAAGTTTTAATTTGGATTTTTTAATGATCTACACATACATATATATATATATATATATATGTATGTATTAGAATTGGATTAAAAATACAAACTGCAATGTCTTCTATTTTGACAAAATAAAGCTACTTGCTTGCTCAGATTCATCTATACACATTAATCAAAGTACTAGGAATTATTCAATTAAATTTGTGGAGAAATCTTCCGAGACTTGGAACATAAATCTGTTATTCAATAATTTATCATATATTGCTGAAAGTTACACAGTAAATGGTGGAAAGCACATGATAGATATATAAAACAGATATGCTAAGACTGATTTTCAATATGCTTTAATAAAGCAGAAATATTTTGTAGCTCTTGAGATGGTTTATAATTACTTCGGGCATAATATTTGTAGCTGTTCTGTAATTGCAAAGGTAAAAATTTAGGATGTGTACTCTCACAAACCCTGCACAAGTTGGTATTTAACACATAGGATTTCTCACTGAATTTGTGTGTGTTTACAGAAGCGTGCTTTCTCAGTTTCATTTGCTCATTTTTTTTTCTTGAAATTTGTATATTTTAAATGAACTGTATGGCTCTGATAAGCAAATGCATGCTGCAGTGTGGTGCTTACTGTGCTTATTTGTAGTGTTCACATGGTTTGTAGTGAGTTTACTGGTGTGTGCATAACATTGGCATGCTGGTGCACTGTTATGTTTAGTAATTTGATTATTTAGTCATTTCAGTCAAGAGGGTGGAGTTTCGTGTCTTTTGTCCACATCTACTTCCCATGTCATACTTTGCTACAGAATTAGTCAGAAATACATAATGGTTAACAATCCACAGTAATACACACACACACAATCAGGCCAAGAAGTAGTAACAGATTTTGCACATATTAAGCTCTTTGCTATTGCCTGATGGTAGCAGCTGAGAAGACATTTCTTGAAAAAAAATCTGCTCACAGATCATTAGTAATTTCCTCTTTTTTTTGCTAATGTAAGACATAATAATGAATATACATTAATGGCTTAAATATATATGCTGCTTATTCCTTACACAAAGTGGTCCTTCTATCAAACCCTTCCATAAGGATTTCATAAACTTTTCCATGGCAACTCTGATGTCACAAAATTGATTATGACATCAGTTGGGAAAGATGCCACAGGAGTAGATGCATTGTTCAGGAACAAAAGTGCGATTTCACACTTTTGTAATTTCTTTCTTTCAAGACTTTCAAAACCTTTCCAAACCTTGAGGGGCTGATTCTGTGTCCCTTGTAGTTAATGGAAACAGAACTGAAGTGTAATTAAAAGTCACATAACAGCCTGGCAGAGAACATTCCTTTCATGAAAGTTTCAGACAAGGGGAACTCTGAAGGGACCTGTAATAGAGTGTCTCCTAGGTTGTTCCTCAGGTGGAAGAGGTCTTCAAGCTGCTCTCATGTACTGCAGCCTTGTCATAAATTTAATTTTCCACTTCTAGCTACATGAATCCCTATGCTTGGAGGGCCAGGAGGCACCTGAAGCACAGAGACATCCTTGGGGGCTTGTGGAATGCTAATGAAACCCTTTACAGGTGCCAGCAGCTCATGCTTGAGTACATACTTTCTCTTTTACTCTTTTCACTTTTGAATTGAAAATGCTGTAGCTCTCCTGTTTCTTAGTCTCCTCTTCCATTTTTTTGCCTCTTTATTAAATCACCTGTTACTCACAGTTAACTTCTGTCCAAAGGGGAAATAAACACATCTGGTTCTGTTCACTGGTATCCATATGTTCCCATTTTCTCCCTTTTCATCAATTTTGGCTTCTCTTGGATCTTCCACTGTGCTAATTTAATACATAAATCCAGAAGAAAAAAAAAAGGAAGAATTGGTCACTTTTGTTTCTGTAGTTTTTTTGCTGGTTAGCAAGCTGGGATGGCTCAACAAAAACTCCAGTAAGTGTCAGAGCTGGCAAAAAGAGGAAGGAAGGAAGGAACTTCATGTGTGGGGGCAAGGAGCAGGAGAGGAAAGACAGACCCAGCCCTTCTGCATTGCATTTGGATGTTACTGAAGGTTAAGTCATAACACATAAGCTACCCTTTACTTAAATAGCAAAGATGGAGTGTTTCACTTTTCCCTTCCTTCACTTGCAGCAATTTTGTCTTTAGACCATGCCCTTAAAACAATTCTGTTTAGCATTCTGTCCTTAGTTATCTGCACCAGGACTGGAGCTCGATGTTCAGATATTTAAAGTAAACATACCCTTCAAATCCTCTTCCAGATTGGGGTGTAAGTCTTAAAACCTTGGTAGATAAATCTCCAAACTCCAGATTTACCTTCTCCTCCCTAGTTTCTCATTTATCCTGTAGTATTTGTCTAGCTGATAGTACAATAATTTGTCAATAAAATGAAAGGATATTGTAAGGAGTATCACAGGAAAGAAAAGAGAAATCCTTGTTGATATCCTATGGGATTCTGAGTACCTAATCCAAAGTCAGTTGAAGCAAAGAGTATGTCCAGTTGACGCTGAGCTTTGGAGGATGACTGCACTGTGCTTCATTGTTTTTCTGTTTCAAGACTAAAAACTAAATCAACAGAATACTGTCAGTGCCTAACTGCTCTTTTACTTGCCCAAGTATGAGCAGCTATTCAGATTCCTACTGATCCTCAAGTACCTGCAGCCCTTCACCACTCAGTTTTGCCCATGGAAGCTTTTTGTGTTGTGCTTGCTGCAGGTATGTCACTACAGACACCTAGAAGCTTGTAAGCCTAAGACATAAACCCTGCTGGGTTCACTTAGTACTGGTGCGCTGTCTCTGTTGTATGTAAAATTTTCCTCAGTCCTGTCTGTAGAAGTGTTCTCCCCATTTACCAGTTAATTGCTCTTCTCTGCTTGCCTCATTTACCCCATTTGCCATGAGTGTATCTGAGCCGCAAGAGGGGATGAAGTCATTGGTCAGTGTGTTTTGCTGGAGCTGTTGCATCATGCATGAAAAAACCCCTGTCCTGTAGGTGGAGAGAAGGAAAGAGGCAGTCTCTAGCTGAAGGACTGAAACACACACCAATAATACACACCTAAAGCCCTCTAAAACATGAGGATTACATCATGTACTCGTCTCCAGCATTCAGTATTGCCTCCATGCTGCCTCCTAGACTAGCACAGTCCATGGACAAGCTGGCATGAATCATCTTCCTGAACATCTGCCTTTCCTTGACAGAGTACAGGGAGTGACAGTGCTTTACTCAGAGCTCTGGATTCTGGTAGGAGACAGACGACCTGAGAATTAGGTGTTCTTACCATGGCATCATCTGTGGTGAAACTAGTTTTAAGCAGGAACTGTTTTTTCAGTTTCCTAAACAAAATCAAGGACATGGTCAATACCTAATTAATAAAATCTGTACTTGTACTGTAGCCAGGGCATTCTAAAGTGACAAGAAGTAATGCCTTTGGGTTTTATTGGCTTTAATATTATAAACAAAGGATACAGTTACATTGTTTTGATCAGCAAGAGTTCAAACATTAGAAGTTAGGCTTCTAAAAATTGTGCAGTTAGCTTAAAATAATGAGATTTGTAAAATTAATAAGTTGAGGCTTCTTTTCATTTGTCCTTTAGTGTATTTTACTTTCTCAGGTGCAGTTGAGTCACGCTTTCGAACTTTTTTGTCCAGGAGCTAACATCTTTATTTTCTTGATGAAACACATTCTATTATAACCATGACTGGAAGTTGGAGCTTTAAGGAAACAACAATTATCAATTGGCAACAGTAAAGTCATTGTCAAGAGGAGAGAATCCAGTTTGCTGTAACACTTTCTGTAACTGGGTCACCCTGTTCACTCATTGGTTTCTTGCCAGCATTTTCTCTTAAGTCACTTATGCTATGATAATTTGTAGCAGGCAGCAGAGCAGATAATGAGGAAGAAGAAGAAGAGGAGGAGGAGGAAGAAGGCTCAGAATCAAGTAGTCCTCCTGTTTCTTACCAGATGAAGCCTCCCCCAGAAGGATGTTGCACTACTGATGGTAAGCATGCAAACCATGCTGTCAGAAGCATTTACCCTACTGAAAAGGGTAGGATTGGGGCCATTTCCCCTATAATTCATCAGAATGAGATAATCTATATGATACATATATCCTAAAAATGTCAGTGTTCATTACTTGCCAGATAAAGCTGGATTGCTTTCAGTTGCTCTTACGTTTGCCAGGGTCTTTGTTCAGTGTCAGATAAGCATGTGTGTTGGAATTCCTGGCAGAAGGATAGAACTTCTGTTCTCTTAGGCAACAAAACCTTTAAAATGTCAAGTTTGCAGACATGGAATTTGCTAAAATGAATGTGATATTTATTGCTTTATTGTTGCACTTTTCTGTTTAAAGTGTATCTCATTCAGTGTAGCTATAAAAAATGTTTGAAAACGCAGATAAAGGCAGTGGAATTCACCAAATACTAGGAACTACTATCTCCATCTTTGAATGTCTGCCTAAGTTATGGTGATGTTAGTGATGAGTCCCATAAATATGTAGGTTACCAAATACTATCAATAAAATTTTCACTGTACCAAATTCTCAAAATTTTAATTTCCTTTTTGATTTATGGCAGACCAAAAGGCAGGAAAGAGTATTACATGTTAATATATCCTTGATCCTAGAGGATAAGACTTTTTCATTAAAAATATAGGAAGTCCTTTAATGAAGACAGTTGCGAGTGGGAAACTAAAAAATCTTGTCAACTTATTATAAGTTGAATTGATTTTTTCTAGGTTTCTGCCAAGCTGGTAAAGATTTGAGGCTGGTTTCAATTTCCAATGAACATATTGAGGTGCCATCTGGGTTTTTACTGGTTGGTGCAAAGTCACCAAATTTACCTGATCACCTGTTAGTGTGTGCTGTGGATAAAAGATTCCTGCCGGATGACAATGGGCGCAATGCCCTCTTGGGTAAGTGTCTGTGAGTGCAGTAAGTGGATTCTTCTGCGGGCTTCAATTAATAGCTAATGGTTGTTTGAGTTCAGCAGGTCTTAATGTCTATTCCACATCTACAGTAATGATCACAGGTGATGAACAAGAAGATGTCAACTCAGAGCTGGGTGTGTTTGCTTTGGAAAGATCCAGAGTGAGTCACTTCGTTAGAGATGCTTCATCACCTTCTGTCCATTAGTCCAAGGCTAAAGTCATTACCTGACTGCTTTATGTCCTAGTTGCTGGAACTGGCCATGTGGTAACTGGACTGGTTGAATTGCTGCCTGTCTCCGTTTTAGCTTTCCAAATGCTGGTGTGTACTGACTGTAAGTCTGTCAGGTGGAAATTTCAGGCTATTATATACCTGTAAGCAGTTAAATGATAGTTCAGACTACAAAAAATGATGATAATTTTGATTTATCTCTTTGAGATAGGAGTAATATTCTCCACTGTGTTTGAACAATAGCCTGGGTTCTGGATCCTAACCTATGACTTTTTGATATTATCACAATATATATTAATATAAGTGATTATAAGTTGAAATTTTTCCTATATGTATAATCAGTTAATACTGTGTGCTTGAAAAATATTATTAGTAGGATACTTCAATTTCTTGTGTTTAATCTATTTAAAAGTCTAATTTCTGACATAAAAATAGGACCTTCTATCTATTTTTATTATAGTCTTTCTGGTTGCCATTAACCTCATCCAAATCAAGCCAAATAGGGAAGATCTGCAATCATGTGAATTAATTAACTGAATATTAAAGTTATTAAAATGAAGTAGTTTTTATATTGGGAAAGGTGGTGCATAATTGGAGGGGGAACTCTTTTTTCAATCAGACACTCTCAGGTTCTTATGTGTTGTTTTCATAGTTAACAAAAAAATGATACATCATGTATTTGTGCACCAGCCTGAGCTTTCAACAGCAAAAAGGAAACTTTTGTCAAGACTTCTAAGGGGCATTTTTGCCAAACACTGAGGGATATGACATTAACTCAGTTGTTGTTTGAGCAACTATTTGAGGCATTTGGGCTGACAGTGTAGTGTGAAGGTGCATAATGTGATTCTATGTACAGTAATTTATTTCCTCATGTGATCTTGCAGAGTTGGTCACAGTGCGTTTGACCAGAGATTGTAAAAGAATTAGGAGGGTTGTAAATCACCCACGTGTTGTCATTTTAAAGATAAAGACAGGAATGTTGTTCCACTCAAGTCATTCACTGCTAGCACTATTAACAGCTTAAGATCCTTAGGCTGTTAGCAGAGAGGAAGTAGTGTCTTTGTTAATTGCATGCTAAACAAGAACAGAAAAAGGCAACAGGAACATGATTAGGAGGGTTTTATGCTACTTGCATCCTCACTTTGCTTATTTCATACATTTTAGTTTCCTGAAACCATTTAAATGCTTATTTTTGACTGTTATTATACACTTAAACCCCAGTGAACCACATTCTTTTGCAGAGAATTCTTGTAACTCGGTAGCATGACTTTTATGTATTCTACAACAAGCTGACATATAAGAGAACTTACATACTTTAAGATCCAAAGCCTTCATCTGGAAGCTGGAGATAAAATAATGTTCCTGGTCCCTAATCTAATGAAAAAAATTATGTGTCTTACTAACATGAGGATAGGATACCATTTGTACAATGGATCATACTGTGGATAGAAATGATTGTTTGATTCAGGTTTTCACACACTGGTGCAAGTCAAATCAGGGGAAGTAATATTAGAAACAGACGTGAAGAGTCTTGTGGTTTCAGACACATAGTGGGATAAAAGACAGAACCATTATTGCTTTAAATAATCTATTATTATAGCACAGTGATTTCTGGCAATAGATTTAAATTGAAAACATGTCATATGAAGAAAGGAAACTCTTTTTACAGTCTTGTTTTTCAAGACAGCATAGAAGTCTTATTTTTGGTATTCTGAGTTTAGGCAGTACTCAATCAAATGTGTTGGTCTTTTGAAACAGCGTGAAAAGTGGTCCCTTCAAGCCTATGTAAGTTTAGAGGGAAAGTGAATTGGATTAATTTTGAATTGAAATGAGCTGTCATGAGTCAGAGTATATCCCACACTTTAGGTAAGGCTTACTGGTGATAGACACATCATTTGTGACCCTTCAACCCCATTGGTTTTTTGCTTAGTTTCATGCCTTTTCCTCTTAATAGACTGTATTTTTCAGGTAGCTGTTTCCCAGTACTGTAGACTTTTTTCAAAACAGTTTTTTTGAAGAGAGAAGACACTAATGAGTTACCCAATAGCTTGCTGATTTCTCATGGTGTGCCCATGTATATTTGTGAATATGCCTGTTAATAGTACAAAAATTCCAGAAGAAAGCAGGAAATGCCTCAGTAGTTTTGGGGCCAGGTTTTGACTTATGGTCTTGTTCCTCTTAGGGGCTATTGAAATGCCTCTGGGGCACATGCCAGTTTATTGGTTATATTACCAAGTTGTCCCACCATCAAGACATATGTGCTTGTGATTTGAAAGCTTTGTTTTGTTTTTGCAATTGATATATTATTCTCTAGGGAAAAAGACCTCAACATTTTCTGTAAAAGGCTATAGTTTTGACAAGCAAAACGTTCTCTGTCTAGGCATGTTCCTCATATGATTCTGTTAATCTTGTTAGATCACAGGTTTAACTACGTCGCAAAACAGATTCAGCTTTTTGCCTTTAGGAAGCTGTTTCTTGGGTTTTATGCGACCCAAAGGAATGCTTAGATGGAGGAAGTGATCTGTGATAGTGAGATATTTATTGTTTCCTAATTAAAGCAGCTAACATGTACCACTCCCAAAGGTTTTTTTTCCTCCTTCCTGTTTTTGTTTTTTTTTTTTTTTAAGTTCTCACTCTTCAGGAGAGTCTCTCGTGATAAACAAAGCAGCTATTGACCCATCATTTTCCCTAAAGACCAAACAGCTGCCTACTTCCCTAGCAGGGAACAAGAAATCCTTTTTTTTCCAGTGGGTCTCTGAGGTCAGAATGACTGAGGAAAAGATTAGTTTGCTTGCATTGTAAGCTGTATGTAAGATGAAAACATTGTAGTACAAAATACTGTGGCTGCTTCTTATAAATATGCAGTGATCTGTTGGGCTTTTGTAAGAGTACTGAGTTTCTGTACAACAGAGCTTGACCACATTGATCTTATTCATTTTTTAAATTTAGGACTTCAGTCTTCAAATGGAGTGGTACTGAGTAGGTGGGAAAAACATGGAGTATTGTCAGTGTTTGTGTGCCTTTTCCTGTGAGTAGAACTGAAAAGAACAAATACTTGTGCTGAAAAGTTGAAGATAAAATCATTCTTTGTTTAAGCAAGCTGCCAACTTTCCACCAAAATATTAATATTAATTAAAAGCCTGTTATTCATTTAAAAGAGAAACAGGAAGAAAATTTTCTATCAATTTATGAAAAATTTGATTATGAAATATTAAGTGGATGTTCTTCCGGTTTGAAGTCCTCTCTTTATCCCTACCACAAGTTCACTGTTGATCCAAGGGAACCATTTTACCAGTGAGAAGGTAGGTCAGGTTTGATACCCTTTTGGTCCAAGGTCCTACTGCAGAGCACAGGGTCCCTGCTGTGCAAGAGCTTTTTAAATTATGGACAATCGATCATTGTGATGTGAGCAAATTCGAGCAAATGCATATGAGAAATCACAGGTACAATCTAACACCTCGTGATTAAACAATCTTCAGAGGGTAACAGCCTTAAGTCACAACTGAACTGAGCTGGGTATGAACCAGTGACCTAAAGGTGAAAGCCTTTTAGCCCCTAAACTCCAGGCATTGATTTCTAATTCTCTTGTGAAATCGCTTCCGTGACATAGATATATTGGGTCACCTTATGGCTGCCCCGACTCCCCTGACCTTTGTCCTCTCTGTAATGTATGGAAGAATATTTAATGCAGCTTGTTTATGAAACAAGCTGTCCCCTCTCTCAGCTGCTGCCTTGGGCCATGGCACAAACAGGGCATTCAGAGAAGGAGGGTAATGAAATGTTTGGGTTCTCAGTGTTATTCAGTCTGCCACATAAAGTGCTCTGAGCAGGGGTGGCACAGCCTTGCAATGAGAAATGACTGAACAGCATTTTATTGCACTGTAACTACAAGAACATGCTGTATTTTTTCTGTGGTGTCGGGGCAGAACTGCATTAATGAAGCAATGGCTGTCATGAAAGAGTGTCAGAGGGAACGGGATGGAAAAGGGTGTTGGCAGGAACTTGCAAGAAATGGGATGAGTCTCACTAGTGTCACTCAGAGGGGCTGGAGAAGCTTGAGATGAAAGATGGTAATTTGACTTAAAAGGAAAATTAAAAAATTAAACTTACAAAGCATTCTCCAAGGACTTTTCAAAGCAAATGGACAATTTAGATCTGTTTGATCCTGACTAGGTCTCACCTGTATGCTATATGTGGTGTAAACTAATTTTCCAGTAGACGCCACAGAGTTAAAAATAGGTGATTAGAATGAAAGGTTATATCAGGTAGAAGTTATTGCTAAATATGGTTTGGACGGATGATAATTTACAAAAGTGATCTGAAAATCTGAAATCCAAAATATTTTGTGTCCACTGTCCAACTTGGATTGAACAAATGCTTCTACTTGTGGCTTTGTCAAGTTGCTGGACACTCCCAGCAAAATTATAAAACCTAAAAAGTGTGCGTTTGAAAAAGAGAGTAAATTTGAAAACATGTAAGGTCTTGTAAGTGGCAATCAGGCAAAAATTGAAGTGCTGCTGCTGTGATGCTTTGTGTGCTGCCAAATGTATGGGAAGTTTTCATTTACTAGCAAAAGCATTTTTCATTATTTCTTAATTGCCATAAAATGCATGCAAACTCTACAGCTTTTGCCACATCCGTTCTAATTTTGTTTCCTTTTGTTGTTGCTTTTATTGCAGCTACTCAGCGCTCTGTGATGTTAGACAGATGCTTTTGTGCTGACTGATATAACACAGAGGATTCTGCAGAGTCATGACTTGTCCTGATTTTATGAGTCATAATGACTTTTATCATCCTATTGACTAGGATCAGAGAGATAATAGGCAACTTTCAATAGTTGTTAGCCACTTGTTCATGTGGATACCAGACCAATTTCTACATCAACTTCAGTTTTTAATAAATTCTTCTGAGCCTTTTGAAAACTATTGAAAGTGCTCAGGTTGAAAACCAAGCAACAGGTGTTTACAGAGCATTCTTTTTCAGGGCTTGTACTTTACAGAAGGAAAAAAGTATTGACCATTAGTTTGTAAACTTTGTTGGAGATATGTGATTGAAATAATAATTTTCATAAATGGCTCTTAATTTTATATACTGTATTATTGATCCTTTACTCCAGTTTTTTCTCTTCAATGTTGCTGTCCACGTTACGTGAAATACATTTCCTTTATTTTTGCCATGTTTCAATTCACTGAACACACCCTTTTGATCTCAATTCCTGTTATGACCCATAAAAGTATTCATTAGATATGATTCAAATGAAAAAAGACATCATGCTTCAAGTCATGTGGCGAACAGAGAGAAAATTTCCATGGGGAAGATTATCTTTTAATTGCTTATTATAGGATTGCTTTGTAGATAATAAGTTTTTTCAGACAGTTGCATTAGTCTGATGCAAGATGAAAATGTCTTAGGAGATAACTTTGTAAAACAGACAAAAAAAAGTTGTTTCAAAATCTAAAGGCAGCTGCGTGAGCAATGCCCTTTATTTACGATGATAATGACATCAGCACCATGAGCCCCTTGTTGAGGCTCAAGCTGTGTATCTCAGAATGAGAGGAAATGGCAGTATCCCTGGAAGTGCCCCATCAAGCCTGAGTACAAAAAGCTTTACAGGGAAGGACTATGTCTCTGTTGTGTCTATAAAGTTGCAGACACTTTGTTCCTGTAATCATAAATAGTTTCAACTGCTGTGAAGTGCTGACACAGTCCAGCCATAATTTGAGAAAGCTACTTTGAGTTAATAGCCCAGGAATGCTTCAGTAATTTTTCCTCTCTAAAATGACATCTGTAGTAGGAACTTGGTACTTATGTATGCTTAGATCTAATTAAATATAATAAGTTAAATGTACTAATTTCTTGAGACTTAATTGCATGTTTCACTGAAATTGAGTGACATGAGATTTGGTGAAATTGATATTTCAATGAAAACTGAAAGAGAAGTGAAGCATATACATGCTGTGGTGCTGAATAGGGCTGGGGTTAAGCAAGTGACTCAGTGCTCTTCACTTAGAAACTTCACAGGTAGGTAAATAGGAACTGTGGTCTTTTTCTGGCAAGAGAAAATGAAAATATGGTCTGTTTTAATTGTTCTGTAAACATGGGGCTGTATTTTTTGCAGTCTGGTATCCAAAGTGTAATACACTTTTTGCACAAAGTGCAAATACTTTTTTTGAGGAAAATATTAATAAAAATTTTACTGTGTGTAAAAAGCCCAATCAAAACCCCAAAAGAGAAGCACAGCCTTTCCTTTGGAAAGAGTAATGTTTGAATAGTGTTATTAATAGTGACCCACTTACCTCATTGGATTATATGTATTGTTTATTTTATCAGGATTCTCTGGCAATTGTGTTGGCTGTGGCAAGAAGGGTTTCTGCTACTTTACAGAATTCTCAAATCACATTAATCTTAAACTGACCACTCAGCCCAAGAAACAGAAACACTTAAAGTATTATCTGGTCAGGAATGCACAGGGAGCTCTGACCAAAGGATCTGTAATCTGCTGGAAGGGGGCAGGTAAGATAATGAAGCTGTCTTTTTTGAGCACTGGTTTTCATCATCCCAGCTTAGCTATCACAGGGACTGGCGTCTGGGTTAAAACCTGAGAGAGACCAGTTGAAAGACTCTTTAAAGCTAGGGGACTGCTACAGCAGCTGTAAAATCCATTGTCTGACCTAATATGAGGCTGGCATGTCTGAAGACATTGGTTTCTTCATTCTAAGTGCTGTAGCCTCTGAGCAATTCATGTGTGAAATTATCAAATCAAGTATGCTGCGAGTGAGCAAATGTCGCTGCTGCCAGGGCTTAAGAAGGTTCTTTTTTTTCTTTTGTTAAGAATTCAGAGGCCGGCAGTCTTCAACCAGTACCTGCTCAAGCACTTTGTTCCAACTGCCAGAAAGTTCGGGCCTCTCAGGAAGCACCTCCAGTGAGCTGCTCCCAGCTGCAAATCCCAGTGCTCCAGCTGGTACTCAGCAAACAGGTACTGCTTAGAAGGAAGACACACTGGGGTTCCACTTACACTTCTGTGCTTGTGTATTTGTGTGTACTTGTGTGAATGCAAAGACAAGCAAACAAGTAGGCACACTGCCTAACTAAAGCTGAATAGAATTTGAGATATATTACAAACAAAGAAAGCAGTCATACTCTGAAGGCTTCTCACTGTCCATTTTCTCCCCTCAGGTTTATGTATAAAAGGTTAGCAAACAGTAAAATAGGTGTTCTGCAGCTAGCTCATAGCTAAAGCAAACCATAATTTAAAAAAACCCCATTATTTTGTAAGTGTTTTTCCAGCTGTTGCTTGTCTGGTCACAGATAACAACTGTTACAGGATCCAATGTAATTTCAGCTTTTCCTTCTGATCCAGTCTATTTCATGCTATGACCAGAATCCTTTTCAATGCAGACATTATACGGGCATCACCTTAGAAACTTCTGAATTTTTTATTCTGCTGAGAAAAGTGACTTTAATATTAAAAAACAAATTAATGGTGAGTATCTGTAACCTTTTTTGTATTAAAAATTCTTTCTGAGACCCTTAAGTTTCCATTAACTTGACATAAATGAAAGGTGATAGCTGAGAGAGGTTAGACTGATCTCTCTCAGTTTCTTCATAATGAAAACAGCTCTTTAGTGTCTTGTGACTGTTACAGAGTTTCACACAGCAGAGCTGAGGCACATGGGTTGGTGGTTATATTCTGTTCTCTCTGTGAGATAGAAGCCTGTTAAATGGTTGTGATCTGGATTACTGGTGCTCCTCCAGAACAAATCATCAATCTCTTCATAACAGCAGATTGCCTTTTTTTTTTTCTCAGATGTTACTAAAATACTTCATCAATTACAAGCATATTAAGCTTGAGAACACCTCTCTTTTTTCCTTTTTTTAATGCATTATAATTAAAAAGGCTTAGAAGGAGAAAGTCAAATTGGGATGGAGGCTTAGTAAATTTTAAACAACCTCTCTCTTTTGGCTGGTTCTTGAGTAAACTTCATGTAAGAACCAAGGTCCTGCAAAGAAGCTACAGCTTCTGACATATGCATTTAATTGAAGTATCAGATTTTGCCCAGGCATTTAATTGGGAGTATGAGATCGGAAGTGGGTGTGTTTTATTCAGCATTGCATTCACTCTTGAGCAGATCCCAATGGCTCTATTAAAGTAAATGGTCAAATGATCAGTTTATTATATCAACAGAGGATCTTGACCTAAAATGTTTAATGTAAATACTTTGGTGTTTTTTTCTTGCCAGCTGCAGCCATAGATCACATCCCTTCAACAGCAGCATTCAGCTCAGCAGTTTATAATGGCAAGGAATCACCTAAACAACAGTTGATTAAAAATAACCTGTCTACTCTGGCAAGACCTTCAGTGTTAGGTATTTGTATGGATTTTTTGTTTTATAACCCTAAACTCTATATTCCATGAGTATAATGGAAGCATTACATAAATTATATCATTATGGCCATTTCCTATATGACTAGAAATTACTATTCCAAGTCCTTTCTGACCACGATACTGTTTTCTGTGCTCACTTCCAGGAAAAAAATTCTTTATATGTTTTCAGATGCAGTTTTGTTACAGTTCATAATTTTAGCAGGATGTTTTTCCTTGTGTTTACAGTTCATTAATTCAATAGAAGTATAGACCAGATTCTGAATCCAGGTTTGTAAAAGAATTTGTCAATTTGCATCAATTTCGCCAACAGATTTTGTGAGGGGAATTAAGACATATTTATAAGATAATTCCTGTGTTGCAGTTCACCTTGGGATGAAGCACTAGACTTTGGCAACAAGCTCCAAATTCAAGAAACTGTCCTCACTGTAACATTATTATCATGATTTGTGTTATTTGTCACAAACTGTGTGTCACTGGCTTGTTTAAGGAAGAAAATTAGTCTTCCCTATGGCTAGCTTTATTTTAGGATAAGTCTTTCCACATTTCCCTGCTGGCATAACTGAAGAATTAATTTTCTCTGTCCATTCTTAATCTCTTTTTTCCTTACAGCAGCATGTTATTGCCAATTCGTTTCAGATGGATTACTTTCACATATCAATATATCTCAGGAAAAAGCACAGCATTTTCAAATAAAAAATCCTTTCTATTGCTCTAAGTATCTTGTTACTTTAGTCACAACATTATACCAGCAAACTAAATGAAAGGATGAGCAGCACAAATGGATAAAGGCTGCCCTCACGTGGTAAAAGTGTACGGGACAAAGTCTTTGGAAACCTGTGTGTGAGGGTCTGCAAGAGAACCCACAGTTTTTATATAAAATTCTTATTCCGTCTTGAATTTCACGTGGCACTAACCATTCTGCCAGGAGACACAGCCTTGCCTAGTGTGAAGCCGTGTTGTGACCTTTGTGTAGTAGTGTCCACAAACAGAAATAGCTCAATCCTGCAACTTGCTGAGCAATTCTTGGAGGACCATTGACTCTCAATAATTAGAAATACCTGATGTTAGTGGAGGCTTATCATTCTAGGAGTTTGCAGGAGTACACGAGAAGACTCAAGAAATTAATGCAAGAAAATGAAAGAAATTAGTCATCAGGAGCTCCTAGAAACACTGCAAGAAAGTTATGTTTCTACAAAGATGTTGAAGCTATACAAGGGTAGGAGGAAGGTGTAGAAGTAGTTTAATAGGAGTTAATATGGAAAACAAAACCAAAGATGGGAGCCAGCAAGAAGTGGCAAAAGTCCTGTAAATGGGAAAATTGTTGAAAATAACTCAGATCTTTATTAATGTTACCCTGAAACCCGTGAGAAATTTATTTTTTAATAAGCAACATGAAACACTGTGTCATATTCAGAAAAAAAAAGAGTAAATGCCTATGGTGTTGACTTCAAAATATTAATAGTTACAGGAATCCTTAGTACACCTCAGTACCTACTGTGTTATTCTTAGTAGAAAGTAAACACTGGTATAAAATAAGTGAAATCTACCTAGATAATTAAGAGTTCTCCAGAAATTTCCCAGAAATTTAAGCAGAACACAGCAATGTAAAATAAACCACAAAAAAATTATATTCATGGAGTTGACCCTGTCTACACCATACTTGATGCACACATTCAGTCTATCAAAACATATGGAAATAACATGAACAAATCTGAATACATTTTATTCTAATAGTTCTCTGAAATATTATTCAGGCACCTTGACAAATTCAGGGCCTCCAAAAAAGCGCCATAAAGGTTGGTCACCAGAATCTCCATCGTCTAGTGAAACTTGGAACTTGCAGCTCAATCCACAGGCTCCAAACAGAATTAAAAATGGTAAGCTATACCCAAGGTGAGGATTTTGTTTGTTTCATTATTTAGAAAATAATGGGGGGAAGGAGGTATTATTTCAAAGACACATGCAGATTCATATGAGAGGTTTGAAAGGTGTTTGATACCTCTGTGCTCACCTAGGTGCTTTAATTCCATTGATTTCTTTTCGAGGCTCTAAACTGAATTCTCCTTAGCATCCAGTCATTGAGTCATTAACAAATCCCAACAGTGCCTGGGCCTAACTTTAGACACCTTTGGAATTTTAAAATTGGCTTCATAACTCAACCAGGGTACCGTCCATTGTTTCAATTATTTGTCATAGGGTTTTTGTCACTTGGATTTTATAGTCTAGATACAGACAAGAATGACATGCACTGAATAAAAAGGCTTTCTTTTAATGTACTATTGTTTAAATTAAATTTATCATGTTATGATTCAGCAAATATTGGATCTTAGTTTTTATTCCTTGTAGCAATAAAACCTGTTCAGAATGAGTGAAACTAAATATATCACACAGAACTCACAAATCATAACTATATGTGCATTGATACCTTGTAAGTCTCTCTATTCTTGGAGTCGTACCTGGAACTGCACAAATCATAACTATATGTGCATTGATACCTTGTAAGTCTCTCTATTCTTGGAGTCGTACCTGGAACTGCACAAATCATAACTATATGTGCATTGATACCTTGTAAGTCTCTCTATTCTTGGAGTCGTACCTGGAACTGCTTGTTTATTAAACATTTCAAAATCTTTAGATGCATGTGGGATGCCCAAGGTTGTAATAACATAATTAGTCTCCAGGACACCATAATAGTATGGATTGTAGTAGCAGCTCATGAACTGTGTGATGGAGCCACAAAAAGTAGTTAATACCGATAGCAAATGTGGGTATGAGATGATGTTAAATAACTTTTCTTTGAGGAAATCGTTATTAGACCTGACTCTAGTAGTAATATCTCTAACATCTTAGATGGAGGAAGCCTGCCATCTTTACCACATTCTGCTTTGGTGGGACCAGCCTCATCTCCAGTGGTGGGCTCAGGAGAACCAGTCTCAGTTCCTGACAACTTGCTGAAAATATGTAAAGCAAAACCAGTTATTTTTAAAGGTAAATCCCCAAGCCCCACAAGAAGGCCTCTTTTTTTGCAAGAGATGTAAAAATATGTCCCACCCCTAAACACCACAAATGCTACCCATTTTAAAATGTTGACTATTAAAACTGTTGAATGCACACATGGGAAATGATAAAATTAATGTGGCATGTACATACATTTATTTTGTAGGTCATGGAAACTTCCCATATCTTTGTGGGAACATTAATGATGTGATAGTGAGTCCTTTGTTGTACACCTGTTACAGAAATTCACAGTCTTTATCTAGAGCATATGAACAATATGGCGCCTCCACAATACAGCCTATTTCTGAAGAAATGCAGCTCTTACTGACTGTCTACTACCTTGTTCAACTAGGTAAGATTGTTCTACATCCAGATAGACTACATTGAATATATTGCATGCAGGGAAATGAGAAAGGGAATATTAGGGCAGGACAGTATTAAATATGATTATTTGGTCATGTGATATTAAACTATTTCATTCATGGTTATGTAACAAAATGAAATAACTAGATCTTGAAGACCAGACAGACTGGATTATAATAATCCAAAATTGATTTCCTGCTATAATTTGGGACCTCAGCAATGAAAAGTAAATTAAAAGAGCTGTAATTCACTGCTCTTGCATACAGTCTGTGGTTTAGAAGTAGTATTAAGCTGAGACAGGCAACACTCAACCTCTTAAGTATTTCTAATTCCTGGTACTCAGGTTTAAATTAGGGTGGCTTTACCTGAATATTACAAAGGCATTTCAAAATGAAAAAATTGCTTCACGTCTGCTAAAGGCAATAGAGTCATGCATGCATAAATTTGAAGCATGGTCATCTTTAAAAAGAACTTACTCTAAAAAAATAGATGTTTTTAACTCAACAGTTTTGTTTAATTGTTTAATAATATTTCCCTCTTAACTTTTTTTAGCTGCAGACCAGGTCCCTTTGATTGAGGATTTGGAACAAATATTTATGCGTTCCTGGCGGGAATCACACCTGTCTGAAATCCGTCAGTACCAGCAGGCTGTTCCCCAGGCCTTTCCCCAAGTGCCCAGCCAGATCACCCCAGTGAGTTCAGCCCAGCTGCCCTGGCTGGCGGGCCTGGCAGCCAGCTCCTGTAACGACAGTGTCCATATCATTGAGTGCAGCTACTCCCTGGCAGAAGGGCTTTCGGAAATGTTTAAGCTACTCATTGAAGGAAAATTAATAAAGACAAACTATGTGGTGATCATATGTGCCACTAGAAACCGAGCCATTGATTCCTGCATTGTGATAACAGGTAATAGCCCAAGGATGTATCTCCAGGCAAACCAGAGTAATTCAATGCTAATGGGGTTTGGTTGGAGTTCCAACAAGTTGCCTCACAAAGCAGAGCTTTGACCAACCAGTAATGGGCTCTGTTGAATGCAAACTGACACTGTGCAGTTGGATCTCTCCACAGCAAACCAGGTTTTGCCTGCGTTGCCCGTTTTCTCACCAAGGCATCTCAGCCAACACAGCTACAAACAAGTAATAGTGAGTTACAGAACACATAGTGCACAAAGCTCTCCTGCTCTGTACAACTGGGATATTACTGCAGAGGACTGAACCTTTCCTTAGCTTCTAAAAGATGATGTTTCAATGTCATTCCCTTCAAAAACCTGTTGAGAGCTGTGCTCACAATTAAATAAATTATCTGAATGGCCATTCAAAGGTTCATTATGATTGTAAGATAATTGACAATTCCTTTCAATATTATATGGTCTTTCTGTATACTGCATTGACAAATATTTTCCAAACTAGGAAAGAAGTAGAAAGAATTGTAAATTATGAATATATTTTACAAGTATCTGGTGCATGCGTATGTTGGAGAGAGAAAAGACTTATCTCTGCCATTTTTGTGTTGTGGTATTCGTTTCATTGTGTAGTATTTTTATTATGAATCAGATCATTTTTAACTTTAGTTTGAAGTGCTTTCAAAATTACTTTTTGTTATCTTTTAGGAAAGTATCAGGCAAGAATCCTGTCTGAGAGCATGCTCAGTCCTTCAGACTACCAAAAAGAAGTTAACTATCAGCTGGTCACAGGGAAGGTGGAAACTCTGGGCTCCTTCTTTAGCACGCTCTGCCCAGGTACCTAACAGGTTGTAAAGAGGCACGTCTCCAAGTCCCTGAAACTTTTAAGTCAGAGAAAACAGCTGTGCTCATTTCCTTTACAGAAGCAAGACACTACTAGAAATACATGAAAAATGCAAGACAAAGTTGTGAAAGTACATTTGAATTGAAATTCCTCCTAAAATTGACAGTTTCTAAAACCCCTTGGTTTCCTAAAAATAGACCAGCAAATAGCTGAGCATATAATTCTTAGCTAGGCAAATCCATCCTTATATTATGCAAGTCCATATCCATATGAATGTATAAATTCTTTTGCCCTAAGCACAGAATTCATTTAGACAATGATAGATCAGAGCTATTTTATCAAAGGTAGGATTTGGCCCTTCAACTTACTATGCTGTGAACTTGATCATGATGCCTGGGACAGAGAGAAAAATTGCAGAGAACCAGGGTTACTGGATCATTTTTTAGCTGAGTGTACTGAGGATTACTACAGGCAAGATTATATGGCGATAGATCCAGCCACATGAAAAGTTAAACTATATCTCACAACTAGAGCAAATCCAGCATATTTGTCAGTGTTAATGGGATGTCACCACAGTCTTCTTTGCCATTCACATCATATTGGTAAATAGATCACTAGAACCCTTCTGAATGTGTCATGATGTTTTGAGTGGTCACTTAGGAGAATCTCATTTTTCTTAAATCGTCTTGTAGTTATGCTGGTGTTTTTGCTCTTAGTATCTTCAGAGTATTTTCTCAAAATCACTTCTGCTATTACTATTGTTTGAGCAGAACAAGTAAATGAGCATCCTAAAAATAGTTGCCACCTACATCCACTGGATTGCACTTCATGGGGCAGGCCCTGTCTTTCTGAGCTCAGTGCAGACATGTCCAAACATCATTTCAACTGCTGAGAAGATAATAATGCACAGGTCAGGCATATTGTATTCTCTGCATAGCTTTCATCTGTAAGTAGGGCCCCTGCTGAATAGAAAATGATGTTTGCAGACATGCAGTAGTTCAATAAAACATATCTTCCTTGCTTTAGCATTGTGTGTAGCGACAAAACTCATATTTCTCCTTTGGCTGTATTGGAAATAATTTTTATTTCTCCCAAATATGTTAAAATTTAAACAATGTTTATCAGATTTTTCTGAAGTTTCTTGTAATCCCTGTTACTGAACAGTGTGGATCTATGGTCTGAACATAAACTAAGCCAGTTTCATGTGTTTGTTGTTGCTGGTTTGCATCAGGGCCTTGAGGCTGGTTTTCTACCATGCTCCATAACTGTCCTAGATGGTCTGCAGAGATGATCTGTCATTCCCTGGTCAGGTTTGCATTTTATTAGTGATATGCTGTAAAAGCAGATGCAATAAAAAATAACAAGATGGTTCCTGTGCAAAGCCAATAAGCCAAGGGCAGGATAAGTAGCTAACAGATATAAAGCTCTTTAAGATCTGCTAAACAAAATCAGTGTGAAATGCAGCTCTTATTAACATGGATGTTTATTCCATTATCTCTTTGATTTGATAGAGGGTGACATTGATCTTTTGCTGGAGAAATTTTGTCAGGAAAACCAAGGACACATCTCTTCATCACTTTCTGCTTCAGTGAATAAACCAACCACAGTGAATGGAACTGGAACAGCTGTGTGTGCAGGTAAGTAAGGAGAATGTTCTAAAGAGGTAGCAGAGTAGGGTACTGGAGACCAGGTCTCTGTGTGCACAGTTAGATCCATCTGGGCAGAGTACTGGGCCCCTGAAGGCAAAGGTCCTGATGCAAACAGCGACTCATGTCTTGGAGTATTCAGATTTACACTGATGGATATTCTGCTCCATTCCAGTGAGTATTAAAATTTTTGAAGTGTGAAGTCTTACTTCTGTGGTAGCAAAATGCTATTGTGCAAATTCACTTTCAGCTCTCAGACATTTAAGAGACTTACAGGGCCAAAAAGCCCAGATAGATTTCTTTGCATATTCTATACAGGTTTTCGTAAATGAATTCCTGGTAATAAGGAAATACCTTAAAGAGCAGGTCAGTCATTCTTTGCCAGACTCTTAACATTTTGCATTAGATTAGACTTCAGGCATATATCTAAACATAATTTTGCCTTTTTCCAGGTTATGAGATTGAACGACATCAAATTCGTCCATTCCAGCTAGCAGTGGCTCAGAAATTGCTGTCTCATATTTGCTCAATTGCTGACTCCAGCACTCAAAATCTTGATTTGGGTTCCTTCGAGAAAATTGATTTTTTGATTTGTGTTCCACCCTCCGAAGTGACTTATCAGCAGACTTTGTTTCATCTCTGGCACTCAGGTGCTCATTAGTTAGTTTTATTTTAGATTTACAGGACATTCTTAGATATATTTATATCTGGAAATACTGACGCTTGTTCCATTTTTTTAGGTATTTTATTAGAACTTGGATTAGAAAAGGAACATCTTACAAAGCAGAGGGTGGAACAGTATGTTATGAAACTAGATACGGAAGCTCAAATTAAATTCAAAGTCTTTTTACAAAACTCTATGCAGAATCCACACACACTGTTTGTCCTAATCCATGATCATGCACACTGGGATCTAATGAGGTAAGAAAACTGTAACTTGCTTTTAAAGAAATTATTATTATTACCTCTCAAGATTAGCTTTCAGATTTATCACTTCCTGCATCTTCATTTGCATCATTCTGATAATTCTGTCTTCCCATGCATTGAATAAACATATTTTAAGGTCCTTCAGGACTTATTCTTATCCTGCTTATTATATTGTGCCTCAGTGGAACATTTCAGCTTTTCTTGCTCACCATTCTTACCTACTTTCAGCCACAGCTAATGTTTTTTTGGCTGGTTGTGATTTGTACAGAGGAAAGCTTCCTGTGAAAGTACACAGAGCTCATTATCCTCTGTCAGTGTCCTCTGGGCTGTAAAACATGCAAAACCCTGACCCACTGAGTAGACAACTAGTGAGACAGCACTGCTACCTATTCTTTTAACTGGCTGGAAATTTTCAAGTACAATGCTTTTTTTAAATCCAGAGCGACTGATTTGTAAGAATTGAAAGCTTCTATGGATAGGCAGTGATGCCTGGTAGAGTTCTGAGGGAAAGAGGAAAGTTTCTGTCCAGTGTTTACCAAGTTCCCCATCAGCTCACTTGAATAACTAATTGCTCCCTCACTGAGCTCTGTTTCCTTTTTACAGTCTGCCTGCTGAGGAGTGGGGCTGCTTTTGCTGTCTGATTCCTGAGGCTCTTGGGGAGGTTAGAGAACATTCTGAATTCCAGAAACACCAACATATTCCAACTTCGGGATCATGGTAGTGTTTCTGAAACCAGAAACTATGGAATCTTGCTTTGAATGAAGTAACAAGGTCTTGTATTTTGCACTGCATAAGAATGGTGATTTTCGGTGAAACTTTTCATCTGAGGGTTTTCTCTTCAACTCCTCTGTGCCTTAGGAACTTGCATGGTCTTTTACAGCTGTCCCAGCCTTTAAGGCATTTATTCATATGACCTCCTTGAGTGGGGTAGGGAAGTACCGGTATTGCTGCTTAACTCTTGCTTTATATCTAATAAAGATATATATGAGAGACAAATATTAAAGAGAATATTCTGCACAGCAGGATTCATGCCACCTAACTGAAATTAGTTAAAGGAGGTGCCTAAACTAGGAGTATGTCTGCCTGATTGTCCGTATAGTCCAGCAGAGACATGGGCATCGCTGAGCACTGACCTAGGTCATGGGTGGACATAACCAGTTTCTGGAGTTACTTATTTCTCTCTACTGGTAACACAAGGAGCTTGCATGCAGTGACTGGACTTGTAACTTAGTCACTGCAGGCAAATGCCAAAAATTATATAGCATGAATTTTCACTTAAATTTTGCACAGCAGCAAGGAACTGACTGTCCATGTTCCATGATACTGGGATTTGCCATAAGAATAACTATTCTTATTTTTTTCTCTGTTTTTCTATCATACTGACTTACAATCTACACTTTTCTATTTTGATTTCTGTAGGTTAGAATCATCTTTTGTTAAGGGCAGTACTAACAGTCTGGCCAAAGTTACTACAGAACTATGTGTCTATTGGTAACTGCCACATCAGCTTCCTTTCATCCTTTGTTTTTCACATTCTGGTAGCTGTAAGGGATTGGTAATTTGCTAGCTAGAGGGCTTATCAGACTCACAGAAATTTTTAGTTGCAGTGAATTGATTTGCATTTCTTTTCCCATCCTTCTGTGCAACAATTTCAGGATAAAAGATGAGTCCTAAGTTCCTTGTATGTGTTTAACTTCAATTTCACATCCAGGTTTAAGATATTCCACTGATGCAAATATTCCCTTGTGCTGATCACTTTGGAGAGTTTTCGGTTTCTTTTTTTGCAGTGCTATGCATAGTCTTTACCCTCAAACAGAGCTGTCGACAGGACTTGTTGATAGACTGTTGAACTGCAGGGAGGTGAAAGAGGCTCCAAATATTGTGACTCTCCATGTGACTTCCTTCCCCTATGCACTGCAGACACAGCATACTCATATCAGCCCTTACAATGAGATCCACTGGCCTTCTTCATACAGCAATGTAAGATGACTGCTTTGAGGTGCTTTTGTGAACTTTTCATAAGTTATTTTCCATTTACCTACTTGACAAAACTGTGAAGTCTCCATGATTTTTGTAAACAAGAATGAAGCTTACACGGCGTCTAGTTCAGTCTGTGGCAAGCTCATTTTTCCTCTGCTTATCCTGTAATTTCTAGGTTTTTTTTTTTCTTTATTCCTTTTATATCTTCTATAAACCTCAGTAGCTCTCTTAAAAATCTTGGGTCTATGTACATGGAAGTCATCTGCNTCTAGTTCAGTCTGTGGCAAGCTCATTTTTCCTCTGCTTATCCTGTAATTTCTAGGGTTTTTTTTTTTCTTTATTGCTTTTATATCTTCTATAAACCTCAGTAGCTCTCTTAAAAATCTTGGGTCTATGTACATGGAAATCATCTGCAATTCTGTCTCTAGTGCATTAGTACATACATGGATTTCCTTCATATGTGTGCATATTTGTTCTGTACATAGCAGTTCTGTCTGTGTATATGTCCTATGTGGGGAGAGAGAAGGAGAGAGAAATGGGGAAAAATTGGGTCAAACTTTCATTTTCTCAAAAAACCCTAGTTCTATTTCTTTCTCTTCTTGTTTTAATATGTCTGAGTAGGTGTATGTTTACTAGAGAATGTGATTGCAAATGTATCAAAGATAGCAACGGTTAATAGCTTGTAAATTAATTATTGATAGACTTTACCCTTATATTTTTATTGCTTCATTTGCTTTAGGGTGTAGATTTATACCATGAAAACAAGAAATACTTTGGCCTGTCAGAATTCATTGAGTCCACCCTCTCTGGACACAGTATTCCACTGCTTCGGTACGATAGCTCCTTTGAAGCAATGGTCATGGCTTTGGGAAAGAGGTATGGGGCCCTCCTTTGTTTAACAGAGGAAATTTAGGAAAGTCCTTTTTAGTGTTGAGTTACTAGTTAGAAGCCCAAGTCTTTTTTTTCCCCCTTTTTGTTGTCCTACACGTCATTTGCATATGCAAGGACATTTCACCTGTTCTTATTTTCTCCTTCTATCTATTGAATATATATTTGGCCTGCAATGTCATCAGTCTAGGTGGCCTCTTACTATGAACATGCAACAGCTGAACCTAATTTACAGTGTGTTCTTGTTGTGACCAGTAACTGCTGCTATATTGTAATAATCTAACCTTGCATCATCATGTAATTTTAAATGTGTTGTTACTTTTGTCCAATATTATCACTTGCTGACTCTGGCTGATTTTGGTGTATAGAATTTGTGTATACACAAATGTTGTGCTTGGAACACAAAGAGAAGTTAGACATATCACTGTGGTAGGTACACATAAATCAGAAATAAAAATTTCAGAGCAAGCCATAGTCACTTTTCTGAGCAAGCCATAGTCACTCTTTTTACTGTGCACCTGTGTTTCATTCTGGTGAAAATCAGAGCACAGAATCCATCGATATCCCTTCCATAGATTGGGGATTGAGATAGGGAGTATCTGGGCTTGGGAAGTTGGAGTGCTCATTGGTTGTTACCTACATTATTCGTCCTTGTGAACACGAGTAAGTAGGTTCAGGGCTTCAGTAAGAAAGCAAGAGAAACACTCCATCTCCCTTCTGCCCCTTAAGAATGACACACAAAGAAAAATACTGTCCTTAATGATAAGCGAATATAATTTTGATTGATGATATTACTGCCTTAGCTAATATTCTGTGATAAATTTTGTAACGGCAGTAAGGTCTTGATAACTTAAAGTGATGTAACCTTACTGAACTGCTTGCTTAGTAAATCTTTACTAAGAAAAATGAAGAAACAACATCTGTTCTGATTGTGAAATGAAGCCTTGCAAATACTATACAACTGCAATTGGTAAGATTTTGTTGTATAGTAGATACAAAGGATTCTTTACAGGAGAAAATACTGAGTTTAATATATTTTGTAAAAAATAGCTCTTTCATTTTACCCATTAATAATTCACTATTTATTTCACTATTTATTTCAGGTTTCCCAGATTACACAGTGCAGTGATAAGGACTTTTGTCCTTATCCAGCACTACTCTGCAGCTATGATGGCAGTGTGTGGTCTTTCTCAGATGAAGAATTACACCTCAGTTGAAACTCTGGAAATCACCCAAAATCTAATAAATTCTTCAAGACAATGTCCTAGTGGCCATGGCCTCATGGTAGTGCTGAGAATTCCATGTATTCCGTTGGCTGCAGTTGCATATGAACGTCTGTATAATGTAAGGGAAAGACTAGCCCTTGAAGATAACTTTGAAATAATCTTGGGAAATCCTAATTCTGGAATCACAATAGGGAAACACTTTGTGGAACAACTAAAGGTAAATTGCAAAATGGCAGATATTGGGAAGCTTCATTAGTTGGGTAGGTGGGGAGACTGCTGGTGAGGTTATGGTCATGAGCTGAAGTGCAGGGTCTTACAGTAAAAATAAAAACTACCATAAGGAGCATGACTTTTATCTTTTAGACATACTGTCTGTGACACCTCTCCTGTGTTTAATGCTCAGTGGAGTATTAAGTAATATGGCTAGAACCTGACTTTGAGCAGCAGCCCTGGGAAACAGTTGAAGTGCATTTATCTAAAGGGGCTATAAAAAGCCTACTAAAATATTCAATTTTAGCTGAATTTTCTCACAAAAACATCACCATGCAAAAAAATATTTTAATCAGTTGAGAGTTACATTAGTCTTGTCACCAGCAGGTGATGTGCCTACTGATCAGTGATGGTAGTTTTGGATCCTAGAGCACCCTGCTGTTCACAGCTCAGGACTTCATGCTTTCTGAACCATGTTTTGGTTTATGGATTAATTTATATCCTTTAAGTCCAGAGTCATGGGTCATCCATTTAAGAAAAGCCTCCTTTACTCTTCATAAAATTACCATCATCTGATCACCAAAGCAAAAATGTATTTCCATTCTAGAATGTTGTAATATATATATATGGTACACTGTTTACTCTGGTTCAATACATTTTTGATGAGTCATTTGAGATCCAGGGCCTAATGCTGATGCTATAAATTAGGCATAACTTACTCTGAAAAATGAGTATTAGTTCTGAATCACATCCTGATTATCTTCTCTGAAATGTGTAGTAGGGGAACACATACAAATGTTAGAGGCCAAGTTGTCATGCTGTTCATCCTACTGTAGATACTCCTTATCTGTAGGTCAGTCTTAATCTCAGGCAAAAAGGACTAACTGGTGTGAGCAAAGCAATATAGCCTGACAGTCAATATAGCTAAACAGTCAAACAATAGATCTAGTTATCAAACTTCTCATGAAGTTGTGAGGAGAACCGATAGCTTTTTGCGAGAGCAGGAGACTCCAGAGGTTGTCAATGGGGACAGTGGTGTGTGTTAAACACTTCCAACTTTCTCCTGTTCTTCTAAGGTGAAAAAAATCTAATTTCTAGCTTATTTTCTTCCTTGGACTCAGATATCCATACATTATCTGCCTCAAGAAGCAACTCTCTGTTCTCCCCCAAAACTACTGCCCACCCGTACTCTCCACTGTACCATACCTGCTCTATGCCCTGGCCTCAGTGCTTTCTATGCAGCTTGGGAGCTGGGAGGCTTTTCAGACTGGAACATACTGTCCCAGTGTCCTCAGACTTGCATCAGTCAGATTGCTCCTGTAATGATCTAAGAACTGTGGAACTGTGATATCCATCTGTGTTGAAGTTGGCTCTGCTGTGTGCATCTCTTCCACTCTACAAGTGCATTCTTATAATGGATGATAAAAATATGTATTTCTGTCTTTTTGTTTGATAGAGATATATATCAAATAGATATACATGTAAACTATTATATAGTTACAGATATGCCCAACATATAGATATATCCAACAGGGTTTTTTTACCTTATACAGATCTGGCAGAAAATTGAGGATGTAGACTGGAGGCCACAGACTTATTTGGAATTGGAAGGTTTGCCTTGTATATTGATATTTAGTGGGATGGATCCACAAGGAGAGTCTTTGCCACGGTAAGAAGATCCAGTCTTTTCTCGGTGGCAGTTTTTTATTTATTGCTTATCAAATGGCTAAAGATTGACTGTATAATTACTTGTGCAAGAAGAAAGCAGATGTCAGTGTCAAGGTTGTTTTTTTCCTTTTTTTTTGGCAGTTTATATATCATAAATACAAACCCCATATTATTGATAATAACCTTCTGTTTATAGGAGATATAAATAGCTCCAAAAATACTATGAGGGTTATCCCAGTTTAGAGGAGAGAATGGGTATGTTAAAAAAGTAAGTGTAGCTGCTTTGCGTATCTTAGGGTAGCTGAGAAATCAGTGTGATGCTGGCGTATGTGCTCCAGCATGTGTGGAGAGATCAGTGCCTTCTGGAATGACAGCTGGAAGCCAGACAAGATGCCCTGGGGCACTAAATGCTTTTGTATGTTCAACTGAATCCCATTTTATGTGTTAGGTTTAGAACCCAAATGATTATCCTTTTTCTTATGCTGATGCTAATGTTCAGTGCACTAGATTAAGTTGCATAACTGGATTAAAAGAAAAGTGTATGCATTGCAGTGGTAAACTCACTAAGAACAAAATACTGTGTTCTATCTCATCCATTGTTGAAGCAAATCACAAAAAAATTCCACTTCGTCTGTGTTTGTAAAAGAGATAAGGGAGTAGATTACAGTGAGTTTTCATATTCCTCTTGTTTCTCTCCAGATCACTGAGGTACTGTGACCTACGTTTAATAAATTCATCTTCTTTGGTAAGGACAACCCTGGAGCAAGAACTTGGTTTGGCAGCATACTTTGTGAGCTCAGAAATTCACACAGAGAAAGCAGTTGTGAATGATGTGTTAGAAAGTGACCCAGAGAAACTAAGCAGTACTGATAATGAAGATGAAGAAATAGCAACAGAAGGTATTATATATTAGTGGTAATAAAAAAAGCTGTAAAATGATTGAGTTTTATTAGAAAAAGCAGAACCGTATGGATGAGGGTACTGGAGTTACTCTTACTTAGAGGGCTGTGCTGCTAAGTTCTGTTTCATCTCATTGAACCTGTGTTTTCTCACCCTCCCTCCCCGGGCCTGCTGCTACATTTTAACTTCTTGCAGTTCTATCGCTGCATTTGTTATCTCTGTTTTTTCTCCCTCCTCCGTGCCTCCTTTGCCCTGTATGTTCTGGCAGCCACAAAGTGGAGCTCAAGCAGGTTCACCCAGTAACCCTGACTGTTCAGAGTGCCCTCTGCACCCACTCTCCCCAGCAGGGAAGGATGTGATTTTGCCATCTGAGAAGCAGCGACCCGATGCCCACCCTCACAGCAGCGGCAGCTCCAACTAAACTGTCCCTAACTGATGCTACCAAATATATGCTTACATACTGTCAATGATGAAGTTTCCTTCCAAGGAAACTGTATATAGTACAGCTGAGTAGTCTCTAGTTTGTAAGGTGCTAAAATAGTATGGATAGAAAATATATCTCAACATAGTAACTTCTGAGTTCTCCTTGAATATGCCCATGAATTCAATTTGACAGTGTAGGGTTGGTGATTTTAACTTGTATCTCTTATTTCTTAAGAGAGCAATTAAGAAATATAAATGTGTAAACAAACAACAATAATTTATCCAGGAACAACTTGGGTTTTTTTCCTTGAGTGATAATTGATGGGCACTATCAGTTATTTATTAGTTTTTTACTTTTCTTTACTGTCTGTTGTGCCTCTGGAAAACAAAGGATCTTTATCCCTGTAAGTTATTTCAATCTCAAACAACTTGCCTTCATTTCCTTTTCTATACTATGAGGAGGAAGAGAGGAACTGTTACTGTTCACCTAGGAAGTTCTTACTCGCTGAAGATGATAGCAGAACAAGCTGAACAAAAATACTTCCTTTAATCCAATATGTACTCTTCATAGAGGAATGGAATACCTGAGGTCATGCTTAGACTGTGTTCAATAGACACCTACTTCAGATGTGATGAGTACTTCTTGTGATGAGTACTTCTGTACATTTAGTTGAAGTATGCTGAGATTGTACATGATCTGAGTCAAATGAGCACCTAAGTTGTTAGGTGTCTGAATTGTAAGGCTGCACTCCTAGTCCATGAAGTATGGTATGATCATCCAGAGTCCAATTCAGAACATGAGAGATAGGCTTACAGTCTAAGTTTTCTGATGGCAGTACTTATATCTCTGTTATCATGGTAAAACTGTACAGAAACAAAGCATTTTAACTTAGAAGCCTGAGCTAGGAATCTCAAGTGAATGGCCTTAATGGACGTCCAAACATGGATTTTCATCACCAAAACCTAACATGTAATCTGGCCATAAGGCTGTGTGGGGTAGGAGGTAATTTCATAACATACTGGTAATAGAGCTTCTTACCTGTTGGTTTCCCTAACACTGGTTTAATGAGGAAAGTAAGACATGTGTTGGAACAGAAATAGTGGTTGAGACATCATGGTTGAGACAGGCCTAGAAATTACCAGCTCCTGCCTGCAGCATTGATTTTTGTGAAGCTATTGCAGTTCAGCATAGGTAAGTTAGACCATAGGCTGATTCAACATTGCATGTAGCAACTGATACTCTCCATGCTGAAAACAGTGTCAAAATGCGGACAAACCCCACACAAACCCTTGTGTACTTTTCCTTACTTTGGTAACATAGCTGTGACTTACAGGTTTACCTAAATTATATTTTGTTTTCTCTTACTATCATTCATGAAACAGGTTCTACTTCAGAAAAGAGAAGTCCTATGAAAAGAGAAAGATCACGTTCCCATGACTCTGCATCTTCATCTCTCTCTTCAAAAGCTTCCAGTAAGACCACAAGATCATCTCTGTTAATTTAAATTTAGGACGTAAAAGAGAGCTTGTTAGATAAATAATAAAAGGCATAAATCACTAAGGTTTTGATAAGGCCTATTTAAATGGTATCACTTAAGATGATTAAAAAAAAAAAAGGATCAGCCTTCTGAAATACAGGAATTAGAATATTTTCTTGCTTGAAAAATTATCACGTGACAGGGTGCCTAAACCAGGCACTTCTTTATTATGTGACACTGAGGTATAAATCCTCAGTTAGTACTGTGATGGCTCGGTCTGTTCACTGAATATATGACAATTTATGAAAAGAGAAACATGCTTCACATTTCATTTTTTTTTTTTTATATGAGGGAGAAAAAGCATACTCCTCATTGGTATTTTTACCTTTTTGATTTTGCTCTGGAATGTTCACTCATTAATTTTATGCTATTTGAAAGCTTTTTTGGAGGTGGATAATTTTTTAAACAATTTCTTTTTAATCTGCACACTGATGTAAAAAGCATGAGGCAGTGTTGATAAGTCCTTTGTCTGATAACTTTATTTACTTACTTTTAATGGAGATGATATTAAGAGGAGAACTGAATAAAACTGAGGAATATAAATTACACCATAACTTCCTAGAAGTTGCAATGTCGTGTAGTTTTTTAAAACATATTGGGTTTTTGTCAGTGACAGTAAATTCTTTTTGATCTTATTGTAGTTTTCAACCTGGTGACATTCATATTTGGCCCATGATTTCTTTTCTACAGGCACAGTTGTGGTCACAAAAGGAAAAACAATCTTGAAAACTTTGGATAAGCTTCATCACTTTAATTTTCAAAATGTTTTTTCTTCTTTAAAGTTGGGCTTCTCATCCTTTCCGCAGTGTCACTGTGGCCTGCCTGTGCCTCTGTGCCCTCAGTTTGCCTATGGTGAAAGAAATTTTTTTCCTTTCTTTATTTTTCTGTGCTCTTAGATACTGGTATTTTGGGGGATGTCACAGTGGTGTTACTTGCAACCATTTATGGTGCTGGTGATGCTTTTGTATGTATTGCTAAAGGCCTTTACTGACTACTTTAGTATGCAGCTAGAGTATATCTTGCTACTTCTTGAGATCTAGAGAAGCTACAGATTCTTATTAGTTGAAAATGAGAGGGGGTTTTGAGAACTGGGGTGGTTTTTTTCACTATGAGAGGAAAGCTGCCTTCATCTATGTTCAGCCTTAGGCAGATGTTTCTAATACATTGTGTAGACTGATTCCACAACCAGTTCTCAGTCTACTTTGTAGACTGTGAAGTATTTGCGTGTCTTCTTTCACTAAGCATTAAAGATGCTCAGAACCACTAAAATTGTGTTAAACTTTCAAGAAATCTTCATAGTTAAAATATATAGGGTAAAAATATACAGCATTCAGAAAATCAGCAATTATCTGCAGGCTGTATCTATGTCACATGCTCACAGACAACACGGATCCGAGTTCAGTATGTTCTCTGAGCTTAACAAAGCTGTATGAATGCATTAATGCATTATGTAGCACGAGGGACTTGAGAGCTGCCAGGTTTTATTAGATCAGCCTGAGTCCTGCAGGCACAGACATGAGTGTCAGAGCAGAGCTGACTCAGAGGGCTGTTTCTAGAAGTCAGTCTGTGCAGACATTTCTGTAGTGTGATGGGGTAGTAGCCTGAGAATACTTATTTTCTTCAATTTGTTTAAACCATGGTTTTGGTAATTTGTGTTTGTCTTGAGTGATCAAAGTATCTGGTGAACATCTTAAGCAAGGAATGTATGAGGGAAATAGACAACAGGACAATCACTGACATCTTTCATATGCACTTCAGTACTTTAAAAGCCTCTTTCTGCATTGAGATGAATGTTCCAAACTAGTCCCATTATGGCTTCCTGCATGAGGAAGGTAAAAACAAGAAGAGCAAGATTGCAATGTTTGATGGATAGTCTATCTGGACGATTATTTGTTGTGGGTTTTTTTAACTATGGTATTAACAAGCAGAGATAATTGCACTGTGTTGAAGTATAAATTTTCTTTTAGTTACAGCATTCTGCGCTGAGTCATCTCCTCCCCAAGTCCTAACCAACTGCACTGAAGAAACTGCAAATAGCTATGAAAGGCAGAAGCAAAAAGTAGACAAGGGGGCGCAAACAACAATCAGCAAACACTTGCCACCAGTAACTGAACAGCTGGATGTGAAACAAAACATAAAAAGTGCCCAAGTCTCCATCACCTCATCATCCTCCTCACCTTTCTCCTCCTCTTCTTCCTCCTCTGCACCTACACATAACTCCTTCATCCTACAGACCTCACAGTGCTCCATGACCAAAGCATCAAAACAGCCTCCCATAGTTTTCCTGCCCAAGCTAGTTTATGACATTATTACTTCTACAGACAGCAGTGGACTTCCCAAATCCTCTTCCCTCTTGCCCTACCATTCTGTTATGTGGGCAAGTTCTTTTCGTCCTCTTATGAGTAAGATGATGACTTGCACGGAGCAGTCTCTTTACTACCGCCAATGGACGGTTCCTAAGCCAATCCATATGGACTACAACAATAGAAATGAGGGCAGAATGGACACCTTTCACCCAAGGAGGCTGCTGCTGAGTGGGCCACCACAGGTGTGTAAAAAGAACAAGGTATCATAATTCATTAATTTTGTTTAATTTTATAATCACAGAAAAAAATTGTTTTGTTAGTATTATTCATATTTGAAGGAGTGTTTTTTCATGGAGAGTAAGTTGCTTATATTTTATTTCCTAATACCTTCTAATAAAAAATACCTTCATTTCTTTACTGCTAGCCTGAGTTCAAAGATAGAGAAGCTGTAGCAATGTACATTTTGTCAGTCTCTCTCGATTAAAATGTTTTAAAGATAGTTTGTTCAAGAGATAGATTTCATGTATAATTTCTCTTTATTAAAGTTGCATATGCATTTACATTTTAAATAAAGATCAAAGACCTTCACAAAACCTATTTCTTATGATCCATCTGAAGACAGCTGGGAGTAATTAATTTGTAATTAAGTTATTTTCTCTGTTTCCTTTGCACAGCAGACAGAAGTAGAAGCTGTTGTAAATAATACATGCAAGAAGGCCAGTTCAACAGTAGCAGAGCCATATTTACAAGATGAATAGCCGACCCAGGAGCTTTTGAATTACTTTGAAAAGATATATGCAAATGGGTCTAGGTCTAAGAAGTTAATTCTCTTCTAAATTCCCTAAGAATGTTTAGCATTTATCTGTGAGCAAGGTACCTCTTAGTGAAGTGCACATGTTACATGCTAAAAGTAATATTGTGCCTCTCATGTTTTACTGAACTATGAAGCAACAAGGTAGGAAGAGGCACCCTGCCTCCTGAGAGCAGATATTTTACCTGTGAACTTCAGAAGTCAAGTGGGATAAGTGCAAACCAAGTTTCCAGTTATTGTAACATCAACCCAAAGAAATAATCTAAAGATAGTTACTGACTTAACTTGCCAAATGATTCGCTCTTCCGTGCCCATCCATGGCAAAAGGCAACTACGTATTACTATTTGTTAAGTGATTCCATTGTACACCTACATTTATAGTGCAGCAGAGTAGAAAGAGCATAAATGAGTTTTTCATATTGGGAATTCCTGCAGATGTTACTATAATTCATAAAGGTTTACAGACAATATTCTGATGATCAGCTTTTCACTGTCCATTCCTTTAATCTAAATAGTTCATATTTGCCAAATATTGAGGAGTTACATGATCAAGAAACTGAGTGTCATACTCTGTTGCAGCATAAAAGTGAATGCAGACTGATGTTAATTTTCTTCTCAAAAAACCCCCCAAAAACAACTGCATGTGTCAACTTTATATGCGTAGACATCCAACCCCATAAAGATACTATTCCCAAAGCCACCCTAAACATCCAGACTAGCCAATAAGAAAATGTTTCTTTGGTATTCATTTGCTTTTGTGCCACAAATGTAAGTCTGTGGTTCTCAGAAGAGTCATTCAGAGACTTCTGAGAGCATACTACACACTTGTAAGCAGGTTTTGATGCTTCACACATGTGGTACCTGCAGTTTAACTAATTATAATAAAACAGGCAGCCTGTTTTTTTCCCAGCTCCCTTCCAGGGTGTGGTATTCACCACTTTTCACTATCAAATCCTTCTGTTCTTTTCCAAGTATGGAATAGGACTCCTGTTGACCCTCTGTAGAGCAATGAATTTCAGCCTTGATAACAATTCTTTTACTTGAAACTCCATCTCTTTTTCAGCTGTCTTCACAATGCAGGTTATTTCCTAGTGTTGCATTGGGTCCTACAGTTGGATTAGTTCCTAAAGGACTCTTTTCATATGTTTATTCATTTTATATTTCTCAGTGTTTTCTGAAGAATATACATGTTTCACACAGAAAAAATTAATGCACATCAAATTAGGAGTATCATGTATCTTCCTAAGTATGAAAATGTAGGGGTATATATTAATTTAATGGAATTTTCCATTTATTATTCTATGGACATTCGTAATTTATTTCCATTTTCATGGAAAAACCCAGCGACTTTACAACCTTTACTGTTTTAACCTCCCAAAGTACTAAAAACTCCTGTAAACCAAACAAACAGATGTAAAAGTATGTGGATTGTTTATTGGTTTAAGGTATAACAATACAGTGTTTCTTCTAGGGAACAGTTGAAATAAAATATGCAGAAATTAGAATTACCCTTCTCTTTTTGGGAAGAAATAATTTTCCTTCCTGAAGTAGGTTTTGCTCATTACTTTTGGTAATATTAACATTTGACATGGACTTAGCACTTACTGCATCAAGAAGTGTAGGCGGAACCAAAAACAATTATTAAACAGCATCTCTCTGAGTGTTAGTAACATCTCAGCCAAAGTATAAGACTGCTAGAGTAATCTCTTTCCAAAAGTTAGGAAGTACTTGTTTTCTCTATCAGGCAGCAATTCCTTCACTAAAATTTAAATCAGAAAGCAATTTGCAGGTTAAAATAAAAAATACTAAGTCAACAGAGAAAGAAAACTAGGCACATCAGTGTACCAAAATTATAATTCTCACTGTCAGGGTTATTAGCAATAAAGTATGCTCACTCTTCTCTCACAGAGACATTTTACCCTATGTACTGGTCAAAATGTTTTGCTGGAAGAGTTCATGCATTTTTCCAAAGACAGTTATGTACATTAGAAGGCAATAAATGCTTTATTTTTACAATAGGTTTTGGGAAATGCAGCAAAAGCTGGATAGGTACAGAATAATTTATCTGTAAATTAGCTCACATCGTCGAATTGAAGCCATTGGTTAGCAAGTGTATTTTAATATGCATCACCAGGGACAATATGTATCATATCCGCGGCATCTGGTCCATACTGCACCCAAGCAAATGCCTACATGGTATCCTAAATTCACTCAAATATTTTTTTTACAGAAAATTCATCTTAAGTTCCCCAAACTGAAAGTCAAGGTCCTGTACCTTTGTTTTTTAACTGGCTATTCCAATTTAGAACTAGCATCTTCCTGAAGTGTGGAAGCTGCTGGTAAGCACAACTCTATCCTGTGGCACCACATCCAGGGAATGAAGCAAGCATGTCTTAAGACATTTCCTGAAGAAGAAGACTGCTGCCCATATTATTACTCTGCTTTTGTTAAAATCTTTTTACAATGGGCATCCATATCATTGAGCTTATGTAAGAAAAAATATTAGGGAAGTATTTATATATCTATTACTAGCTGTGTTTTAGAAGAATGTAGCATGTGGAAACAAGGAGAGGAGCCATCACCATTTGACCACCTGTCTGTGGATCATCAGCATGTTTTCTGCAAATCACCATTGATTCACAGACCACAGTTTGAAAACCACTACCACAGTATGTGAAGAACTGTCTCACCTGGAAGTTAAAATAGAAAAGTCTTACAGAATAATTTGCCTTTTCACCTTATTTCTCCAAATGTGAAGACTGAAATCAGATGATACTTAATACCAACATATAGGAATAATAAAGAACTTCTACTGGCCCCTGAGTCCAGTATCTGGAGCAAGTTAAAAAAAGGAAACTCATTACTATTAGACCTGCTACAACAGCACTTTTGGATGTCACTTCCATGAATATGTGTGGTGGAGGCACACATGCCATTTATGTCTGACTGGAATGCTTCTCTCTCAGATTCTTAGACTGTTTTCACCCTATCCTTGATATCTATGGCAAGCAGGGTTCAGTGGTCAATATGTTTGGAGAGCTTTCCCTTCCTCCTTGGTAATGTGTGTCTTTGATACAAAAAGTAGACCTTCCTCCCTCAAGTTTTCTGCAGGAAGAATTTGAATTCATATTCCTTCCTCTTGCTACAGCTATGCTCTTCATGAATGAAGAGCTGCAGGGTAAGCATATTCTTAGTATTTTGTGAGTCAAATCATCCCTGGAGCTAAGGATGAAAATAGAAACAAAAAACCTAAATCTTTGCAGGCCCCAAATTTCTTAGTTCACACGAGTTTTCACAAGATTTGAGATTTTTAGTTCTTAGTCTTCTGGGATTTTCTTCTTCCAAGTCTGATTCATCAAACTTCTGTCTTTCAAATTCCGGTAGATAGAAACAAATTAGAGTAGTCCTTCCATTATTTGGGAATATTACCTTACAAGTGCCTTATCTTATAAAGCCCTGAGCATTGCCACGTATTTGAGGAACCTTCTTTTGGGAAGTAGAGCTGTTTGTTGTAGCAGCATCTCTCAGGTACATTTTGTTTCAGGAATTGTAAAAATGCAGCCCAGTTCTAGGTACTTCAGTCTTTTAATCTGTTTGCAGCTTTGGCATCCAGAAGAAGGATAGGCTATGGGGAAAAACACCTTGCTCAGAGTACTTCCCTACCAGTTGTTAATATATCCTGCTTAGCCCACAGTCACTACGTAGGATCAGCACAGGATTGTACTTGGCTTCTCTATAGCCATGTAAAGCTGCAGACCAGTCAGGTATCCACTTTCAGACTTCATTTCAGGTCTTGTATTTGTTGCAGTTGGGAGATAGAGGACGGGCCGATACGGGGCTGCATGCTCCAAAGGTGCTTCAAAATGCATATCCTGCTTGCAGGATCTCTTTGCAGCTACTTAGAACGCACAGACTCTTGGGAAAAGGAGTGGTGACAGATGAGTCAGGGGCTCTTTGGAGAGATGTGGAAGTTGTGTTTATTGACCATTGTTCAGTATTTTCAAACAAAGACTCTCTGTGCTATTCTATTTTACTTAGAGATGGTACACATAGAAAAAGTACAATTAATTTTAAAGGTGCATTTAGCTACCTGACCATGCTACAAATTCACTTGTTCAAGATTCTTGCCTTCTGGTGTAAATGCTGATTGTAAATGAGAAGTCATTTTTTTCTCATTTTCTCTTTGAAAATCTCCTCAGAATGACCTGAAAAAGGTGTTGTCTCTTTCACCAATTAATTTCCTCAGCAGCAAATGCAGGAAAATGTGCAAGTGAATGGAGTCCAAATATGAATGCTGCCTGTGCTCAGCCCAATCTCTGTCCTGCCAGAGAACATTCTGAAAATATGGAGAGATTCCTGAAAGTTCCCAGCAGCTTTTTGCATACAGCATTGCTAATACCTAAGAGTTCATAAAGCTCACAGTATTGGAAACTTTTAATGTGACAGATAATAAGATTGGGTAATATCTGATGCTTGTAATAACATAAGTGCATATGTTTTAGTTTAGTGGTTAGGGACTGGCACTTGTCATCCTGTGGTTCCTGGTGTTTTTGGCCCATGACCCTACAGCTTTGTGTACAGTTGAGTCAATTGATTGATGCCTTTCATCTAAGCACAAGTACCCTTGTCACTCCCACATACATTGTTGGAAACCATTGGAAAAGACTGGGCCCCCAGGGAAAGAAAAATACATGAGTTTGATAGAATAAAATTTTAATGCACATCAAAAAGAAAAAACAAGGCTTTCAGCCTGTTTTTCTGTTGACAATCCTAAGTATATACTTCAAATACTTTACATAGATACCTGGTATCAAGGAAGCAGGTGTACTTTTGATAAATGATCTCTGATTTGCTTGAAATTAGGGAACTGTTAATCTGTCAGGCTACCCTGTGTTTAACGAAAAGATGATCAGAGGTGCTTTAAAAGAGTATGTTCACAAGGGGATAAAAAGGTGGTCTCAGACATGAGAGGAAACAAATGAAAGTCTGTTCTTTGTTTGCCTCAGATGTGGGAAGATAAGATGGTTTTGTTTTACTCACCAATCGGTAGCACTTGCAGACAAGTTTAGAACCTTATTCCAGGGTCAGAAGAAAAATTCTCATTAGTGTCAATGGATTTTACATAAAAAACAAAATTGGGAGTTAGAAACATCTGGTCCATGGGCTGAGTATAGTCCATGCTATCATTTCCTCTATTCAAAGTCACTTTTTTCCTGTGTTACTCCTGGATAACAGAGAGTTTTGTGCTGACATTTGATTCTCAGCAGGAATGATGATACCCTTATTCACCCTTTGCAAGCAACTGTTCAAAATGCCGTCTGATTTGTTAAGATCAACAGATAATGAGCTTTGACCCAAATAAATGTCTGGTCTCCTGCTACGAATTTAAGCCTCCCTTTCTCAAATGTTAAGAGAAAATGAGAATTTGGCTTGACATAGATGGAAAATAGTAACTTCAATACTCTGTTTAACAATTCAACACCCTATGCTTCTGACATGTCCTAGCAGTAATGGAAGTGAAGTTAGTTTTTCAATTCAGTAGCAGTATAAAATCAGATGCCACTTTGTGAAATGAGACAGTTGCTGCAGAATGTGTTGTAACTGATCTACATGGTAACCTCTCCTGTGCAGTTCACACACACACACACTAATGGTTTGTAAGCTGCCTGCTTAGATATGGCCTTGGTGTCATCACCACCAAACTACATGCGAAGGACACAGAACAAACCATTGAGTACATGATTGGCTGTGGCCTATGCCTTCCAGCAATACTGTTTTGTGTAATGAGAAAATTCACGCAGTGTGTTGGTGGGGTAAAAAAGAAAGGAGAAAGTTATATTCTTGAGATAATTTTAAAGGGTAATTTAAGAGTGGAAGGGAACTGACATATTTTCAGCACTAGAGGTGGAACAACACATTGTTGCACATACCGTGTCCTTCAGAAGTTGAAGTGGCCGGCACAAGCTCTCCAAGGGATGCTGTGACTTTGACTCATCAGGATAGTCACTGTACCTCAGTCGCAGTCAGTGTACTGGTAAATCATGTGAAAATTAAAGAGTTGGGGTAATTCTTTAGTTATCTGGTAATTTGAGGAGGTTTTTTTGAACATTTTATGAGCTTATGTGGATTTTGAAATGTTACTTGCCTATGTAGAAATTATACTATCAGGAGAGAAAATTCTTATCTGTGGTCCTGTAAATAGGCCTGTGATATAAAATGCATTTTCCAAACTGGGCTCCTGCATAGAGAGAATAAAACTGTTGAGCATTAAGCATTTCATTTATGCCAAGGAATATACAAATACAGGGATACCCAAGCACTGAATATTAATATTCAGTTTCACTGCAGCTGCAATTTCCAGATATGTGGAAAATTAACATTTTGAAAAGCAAAAGATAACTTCTGGTTTTTTTCTAATTTATACATCTACAGATAGGGAAAACAGGTGCCTATCTGCAGTTCCTCAGTATTTTGTCCCGAATGCTGATTAGACTGACAGAAGTGGATGTTTATGATGAGGAAGAAATCAACATTAGTAAGTTCCTGATATATAAATATTCTGGAGACAATACAAAATTGTTATGCTAAGTTGAAAAATAGTTGTCTGTATATTTTATGCCTATTCTATCCTATTGACCTTTGCAATTACTTTACCTTATTGAAATTCTGTAAGAAAAATTTTCTGTGTTCTTCAACTGATACTTCAGAATATTTAATTATTCTACTTATCATTTAGTGTTTAGTCTTCCTCTCACTAAGAAAACAGCATATGTGTGTTTTTCTTGGGAAGGGATCAACAGAATGTATGTATATTAAATGATATCCAGCCATTGGTTTTGAGTTTGGAATTAGAATGAACTTTTGTGGTAAAATATATAAAAAGAATCATTTACATTTTAGCAGATTTATACCATGAGGAGCAATGTCATATTTTGTACGTACACAAGGCTATATGAGGGAAGAAAGTTTCTGCTATCTAATAGCTAATTTTAGTCCAAATTTGCTTTATTTACAGTGTATTACTCCTCTGTGTTCCCAGATGCATTTCTGTAGCTGAGTCAAGACATGAAGATAATTTTTAAAAGGCAGAGTTGCTCTGAAGTGTGAGGAATTTGTGCAAAGGTTACTTCTTGGTGCCTTATAATATTGTGTCATCAGATTAATGAAAGAAAAAATTAAGCAAGAATGATAGGTACAGCAAAACCACCTATAGCAATATAAAGAGCTTTAAAAATTTATTAATTCTTATTTTTCAATAATATCATAGACATAAAAGAAGAATGTGATCAATACTACCACCAGCCTGGTGATATGTGGCCAGATTTGGAGACATTTAAGAAGATGCCTTTTGACTACACTATCCATGATCCAAAATATGAAGATGCAAGTCTGATTTGTTCAAAGCTTCAGACTATAAACAGTGAAGGTTAGAATTTTTAAAATCTAGATTGGTACACATATATGTATTTAATGTGAGAATCCTGTTACATTTTTAAGCAGAGTTAAAATATCAGAATTACATTTGACTATGCAATAGTGATAAAAGATTTCAAGTTTGCCAGATGAAGTACCAGAGTATGAGCCTTACAAATTATTTATGGTATATTATATGGGCAGTCTTTCTCTAAAAAAGCTCTAATTTCATAGTAAGTTTGTATGTTTGAATGGCTTTTTAAAGTTTAAACCTCCTACTCTGTAGCAATGAAATGATTTATGTGAGAAAAGTTAGTTATGTGCTTAAAAGTGTCTCAAGGTTTACTTTTTAGCTTTAGGGTTAGGTTTGGAAAGCATGAGATGCATATGTCCTGATCTAGATTCCTAGAGTATTGATTTGTGAATTAGTCCTCTGAATTAACCAACTGGACAGATGCAAGCCCATGGGACTGGGTAGGATGTATCCCAGCATGTTGAGGCAGATGGCCAACATCATTGTGAGCACACTGTCTATCATTTTGAAAAGGTAACAACAATTGGTGGAGATTCCTGATACTTGGCAAAAGGAAAATGCCATGCACTTTCTCTACAGGACAGAAGTAGGGTTGAAGGAATAACAGCCTAGTCAGCCTTCCCTCAGCCTTCAAAACAACTATGGAAAAAAGTCTCCTGGAAGCCATGTCCAGACCTGTGAAGGAAAGTGACTGGGTGCAGCTAGAATGGATCCGTCACAGGCAAACTGTCATTGGTAAACATGGCATTTTATGATGAGGTGACTGGACAAAGGAAAGGCTGGGGTTTTATCTTGGCTTCAGCAAGGCTTTTGTCACTGTCTTGTATGATATCTGTACAGCCAAATCTGGACAGAGATGGTCTGGATAGGTGGATTATAAAGTGAATAGGAAATTAGCTGGACCACTGAATTTTAAGTGAGCACGAATCTAACTGACAGCTGGGAATGCATGGTAGTACTCAGAGACTGACAGTGAGGCAGACACTGTTTAAGATTGCCATTAATAACCTGGCCAAAGGGACAGAATGAAATGTCAGCAAGTTCATGGATGGCACCAAGTTGGGGGAGCAGTCAGTATGCAGGAAGGTAACACTGCCATTCAGAAAGATCTTGGCAGGCTGGAGAAGTGCAATCTCCAGGAAGGAACCTCAGGAACAGGAACCTGTTGAACAGTTCAACAAATATGCCCCTTGCACTTGGGATAGAATAATTTTTTTCAGCTGTACAAGTATGAGGCCAACTCTATAGACAACAGCTTTGAAGGTGACTTGATGGTCCTGGTGGACAACAATTTGAACATCAGTTACCAGTTCTCCATTGGGTGGCTTACTAATAATCTAGCAAGCAGGTCAAAGGAAGTGATTATTATTCTGTGCATGGCAACTCTAAGCCACATCTGGGTTTTCTGTCAAGTTTTTGGCTCCCCAGAATGAGAAAGACTGACATACAGAAGTGAGGCTAGTGAGTAGCCACCAAGATGTGAAGAAAATTGAAGTGAATTGGGTTTGTTTTGTCTGGACAAGTCTAGCAGGTGCATCTGAGCGATGTCTTCAACTTCCTAGTGGGAAGTTATAAACACAAATTATTATAGATATGCAGCATAAGGACAAGAGACAACAGATGCAAGTTGCAACATGGGAAATTACAATTAGGTAGTATGAAAATTATTTTCAGAATAAAAGTGGTCAAACAGTGAAGCAGGTTACCCAGAGAGATCATGGGAACTCCACTCTTAGTGATTTTCAAAATTTGACATGACAAGGAACAGCTTTGAACAGCCCAATCTGATGCTGAAAATCTGAAAGGTGAAATAACAAATTCCTTTTCGGCAGAAATTCCATCTCGTCTTCCTTCAGTCTCTCACAAAGGGGATCCTTTGAAAAATATGGATATACCCTAAAGAGCAACATCACTAAATTGCCGAGTTCGTTTCACATAATCTACTGCAATGTCTATCACAGAATGGCAGATATAATAAGGCTCTTTTTTACTATTTATTACTTTTTACTATTTATAACTTTTGTAAGCATTCAGCCGATAATAGCCACAATGATAGTTTCAATAATCTGGTTTTGCTTACACCTCAGCCTTACGTAAAATCTGTACAGAATTACCATAATCATGAATTTGTAGATACTTCATTGTAGTTCCCTTTGATGTACACAGCAATTTATAAAACATACTGTGCTCAGAATGAATTAATAGTTTGTTTTGTATGTGTTTTGTATTGCCATTTTTCACAAAAGCTGAGTACAGTGACAGAAACAGTCCGTCACAAGGAAATACATTCTAGCCCTGAATATATGTTACATTTAATTTGTTTCTTTTCTTCATAGACAGATCAATGAGCAGGAGACAGGAAGATATGTATACGTGCCGTCAAACCACGAGGATGAGATTGTCCAAGTATGCAGCATATAACACCTACCACCACTGTGAACAGTGTCATCAGTATATGGGTTTCAATCCCAGATACCAGGTAAAGATTTCCAGATGTTACTCTGCAGATCAGAAACTGAAGCAGACACAACTCAAACACAGTTTTCATTCAATCACTGTATTGAAATTGGATTAGAAGTTATATGTGTGTGTTAAAACAGCTGATTTACAGATTTTATTATTTCTTGAGGTTTGTGTGCCTTGACCAGACTGCAGGTTTGGGGAGACCAGAAGACTAATCCTTGTGTCATCTACACTAGTGTATTCAGTGCTGTGATCTCTCTGTGTACTACCAGTTATAAATACTTTCCCAGTAAACTTTCTACTGGGCCTTGCTTACATTTCCATCTGAGTAACTGCAACAGCTGCTACTTCTGATACAGGAGTAGTCCAGCACAGAGGAGTCTATATATGGCATAACTTGCTATTACTCAGAGTAACCCTCTAATTTCCTGCCCATTAGAATGTGAGGAAGAAGGTGTCAGCAATGCAAATACTGGTTTTTATGTGTCAATGTTTCTGAAAGCCATCATGGTACCATCTGCAAGACCAAGCTGAAACAATGGTTTCAAAAGAGGGAACACTTTAATGTATATTTTTTTTAGAGTAAGCTCTAGCCTAGGGGATATTGCTTAATACCTATAAATAATGAAATAAAATCTAATTTCATACAGTAAGTGACTGTAATCTGTTTAACAGTGTTATAAATGTATATGAACTACACTGAGACTTTGTAGTTTGTATTTAACTGGAATTATCCTATTTTTTCCTATCCTCAGCTTTATGAGTCCACTCTGCATGCATTTGCCTTTTCCTATTCCATGCTGGGAGAAGAGATTCAGCTGCATTTTATCATTCCAAAATCAAAGGAGCATCATTTTGTCTTTAGCCAACCAGGAAGACAATTGGAAAGTATGAGGCTACCACTAGTCACAGATAAGGTAGATGAATATTTATGGCCATATATGGGAGAGAGACACCACTAATTTTAAAATTTGTTGTATTAGTATTCTCTATCCTACTGCTCCTACTGTCAAAAGATAATGAAGCTTATACTAAGTCCTTATACTAAGCTTGTATTTTCTCCTAGAGAGGGACACATAAAGCAAAATTGTCGAGCCACCAATAAACTGTTTCTTTTACTCATTATCAAGGTTGATCATTTGATATAAACACTCTTTTCTGTGACAAAAGCTCTCTGGGTATGAGTTTAAGATGTTATAGTGAGAATAGTTTCAGCAAAGAACCTCAGAGACATGATTTCATTTATCATGGCATTACAAGAGGAAGCTTTTTTTTTTCTGTAGAGAAAGGCGGTGGAATAACCTGTCTTATTCTGCATAAATGCACAGTTCCTTTCATATAAAAATAAGGCTTTCAAATAATCTTAGTCATGGCTTCAAGACTATATAAAGACTCACGTCACGCTTGTAGAAAACACTTTGTAAGGTCATCCATCTGACAGGCTGTGCAAACTCTGATCACAGAATAAGCTGAGTTGGAAGGGACTCACAAGGATCATCGAGTCCAATTCCTGCCCCTGCACAGCACTATCCCCAAGAGTCACAGCATGTGCCCAAGAGCATTGTCCAAATGCTTCTTGAACTCTGTCAGGCTTGGTGCTGTGATCCCTTCCATGGAGAGCCTGTTCCAGTGCTCATCCATCATCTGGATGAAGAACCTTTTCCTGATATCCAACCTAAACCTCCCCTGACACAGCTTCAGGCCATTCCCTCAGGTCCTGTCCCTGGTCACCACAGAGCAGAGATCAGTGCCTGCCCCTCCTCTCGCCCTCACCAGGAAGCTGTAACTGCAGTGAGGTCTCCTCTCAGTCTCCTCTGCTCCAGGCTGAACAGAGCAAGTGACCTCAGCCGCTCTTCATATGGCTTCCCCTCAAGGCCCTTCACCATCCTCATGGCCCTTTTTTGGACATCTCTTATAGTTTAATATCTTTCTTATATTGTGGTGCTCAAAACTGCCCCCAGGACTCGAGGTGAGGCTGCACCAGTGCAGAGGTGTTGGCCTTTACAGTGACTCCTGATATCCATGTCTGAGGTGAAGCTGTGCCTTGCTCAGGCCACACTGCTTGGAGAATTGAAGCAATTTGTGAAACAGTAGTAAGCAGTAGCACTTCTGTCCTGGAGAAAATAAGCTCCTTCCAATAAACAGTAATAAATCAATACCACCCTCCAGTTCAAGTTTGAAATGGAAGAACCCAGACAGCAACACAGCAGCAGCTGTTCAATGTAAGGATGAAACCTCCTGCTCTACCTCAGCCAGCAAGCTTGGCTACGTGGTTGATACTGTGTGCAGGGTCCTTGTAGATTCTTCTCCTGCTTTTGCCACTGACCTGCTTTGACACTTTGACATAAGGACTATTCTCCCTTTGCTTTTTTTCTGTTCACTTGCTCTAGTCAGAAGAGTTTGTACTGTAGTTGTAAGGTGTTTCTTGCTGTCTTATGTCATACAGACCTAAATCCTTTTCTAGATCTAGCCTCAAGGTACCTGTGCACTTGGCAGGTCAAGGTTAGCAGTGCTGTCCACTCCAACACACTCTCACCAGTCAAATAAGCTAAGTGATAGAGTTTTCCTTTTTCCAACTTTTATAAAAGTTGGTTTTTTTCCTATCAAGATTGTTTAAAATATGTCAGTTTGTCCAGTGTTAGTGAATCTGATTTATTCTCCTGAAGAATCTGTTTCTCTTTTCTCTCTCTGAATTAATACAGAAACTCACACTTCTTTTTACTTACAGAGTGAAGATTATATAAAAAGCCCCACTTTTACACCCACCACTGGTCGTCATGAACATGGACTATTCAATTTATATCATGCAATGGATGGAGCCAGTCATTTGCATGTTTTAGTTGTCAAAGAATATGAAATGGCCATATATAAGAAGTATTGGCCCAACCACATCATGCTTGTTCTTCCAAGCATTTTCAACAGTGCAGGAGTAGGTAAGTATAAAAAAAGTTCTAATAAATGTGGACACATGACTTGGGCCCTTAAGATGTTGTTACTCATCAGTGAAATGTAGACACGTACCTTGTAGCTAGCATGTCTGATCTGGTATCTGGATTCCCTCTGAAGACAATGTGTCACAGCTGCAGGTGCGCTTTTCTTGATCCAGGACACTTAAAACAAGCTCGATGAATTGCACCCTAGAAATGCTTACTCTCTTCTCTTGACTTTGAAAAAAGCTGAGGGTGTTAACTCAGATGGAATTACCGACTGTTTCCTAGCAGAAATAACTTACCTACTATTTGCATGGGCTGTGATGCACTGCTTAGGCACATCCCTTAGGTAGCTTCTGCTAATCTGTGAAATATTCAGCCCTTTGTTTTTGCTGCTGGAACAACTTATTTAGGGCAGTAGTGACAAACATTCAAAGTAGATCATAAGGGAAAATTTCCCATGTCATTCAGCTGGTCAGTCAACATCTCTAGCTCTTTGCACTGAGAGATGCTAGTGGACCCAAATCTGTCAGATTAAAAAAATTAGTCATTAAACCCTTAAGACACTAAAAGATCTTTACCACAGAAGTGGATTTTGCATCCTTCCCAATGTGTCTCTTTAAGTCACTTGCTTGGCAAGTGACAAAGTAAGTTGGTTCTGGGGAGAATTGGGGTGTTAAAACCTTCATAGTGATTCATATCCTTGTCTGCAGAGATACTCACTTCAAAAGGCTTCCGAGTTAAAAGCAAACAATTTCTGCCCCTACTTTTAATCTGATGGTTTATGCCCATGGTTTCAGGTGCTGCACACTTCCTGATAAAAGAATTATCTTACCATAATCTGGAGCTTGAACGGAATCGACAGGAAGAGCTGGGGATAAAACCCCAGGATATTTGGCCTTTCATTGTCATTTCGGATGACTCCTGTGTTATGTGGAATGCAGTGGAAGTTGATTGTTCAGGAGACAGGAAAAGGTAAATAGTATAATATATGATTTTTCATCTGATCTCTTTTAACCTTTCACTGCATGTAATTTTGAAATTATGTTTGATATACTACAGCTTCTACCCTGCGCGAGGAGAGAATTACATTTGCCTAAAGAGAGTACTTTCCTCGGTATCTGTCTTTGCGTAGCACAGTACAGTGCCTGTTCTGATTCCTGTCCCCTGAGGATTTATGTGCTCTGCAGCCATTGCTGTTCAAGCTAGAGTTACTTGGACTGCAGATTTCAGCTCTGTAAACACTCCCTGATACACTGGACAAGAATGGACATTCACATTTTCAACAGATTTTCTGAGGAAGATAAATGACAGTGCTGTGCACATTGTGCAACTGATTTCCTTTGGCTCTTTTGTCAGTTCCAGTCTGGCTCATTTATGAGTTCCTCAAATCCCCAAACTAGTATTTTTGTTTTCATTACTTTAGAACATTGTTTATGCTAGATATTTTTATCTATTCCCAGAATGGTGCTATGCAGAATTTGCAGCAAACCTTCAGAGAGAATGAAACTCGGTGAAAACTGAGACTTATGGACTCTAGGGGTGGGCTAGAAGGATCTCAATACTTTGTGCTTAAGTTATGGCATGAGTCAGCAACCCTCCCAGATTCATTGGAATACTATCTAGGTAACTTTAAATGTTTACATATCTGAGTGAGTATTTTGAGAGTTCTAGACTAAGTTTCAGATCTGTCCTACCAGTCCCCACCACACAAGTACCAGTTAATTTTAAGTTTTGACTAGAGTGAAAAAGAAATACAGTAAGCTAAGACAACACTGAAGTTATCTACCTGATAGTCATGACAACTTTCAACTGTTAAGAATTGCTCTTCAGCTGAAAGAGATTCTGAATGTTCTCTATGTACTCTAACACATTTTCATAATTATTGTAGTGATTATACCTGGACTGAAAGAAATATTTCCTTGAAGCAAATTCTGCAACATATTGAAGCAACTCCCAATGTCACTCATTATGCCCTAATTGGGATGAGGAAATGGTCCAGTAAAACAAACAGTGCTGAGATCAAGGAACCGTTCTCCTGCTGCCATGTGCATGACTTCATAATGCTGAATGTGGATCTGACACAGAATGTTCAGTACAATCAGAACAGGTAAGTGAATCAGTAACACCTTTCAATAGAAATAATGAACCAAATAAAGGAAGTTTTACAAAAGCTCCTGTTGTTTTATAGGGAGGTTGTGAATGGCATGCAGACATATTTTGCTCTCTTACTGGTGATTCAAATGCTTCCCAAGTTGCCAAAAGTTGGAAAAAGACATTTATTTCTATAGTTCCAAATAAAACAGTCATGTTTGCATGACAGGGTAGACACATTCAGCAGTGTGCCCTGCAGTATTGGTCTATTCCAAGGGGCTTTTGATAAATACTCTACTTCCCCTCCTGCCCACTTACCTGCTCTCCCTTCCAAAGGAAACAGGGATATATGGATTAATGGTGCGTAATCAAGTCTTCTTCTGATACATATATGGGCTTTTTACCCTGAGTAGCACAATGCTGGATCATACCACATGTGGACAATCAGAAGAAAAGAAAAAATAAATCCTGTTAATGTTGGTGGTTGTTTCTCACATTCAGCTGTCTCAGAAATCCCACTTTTTCATTTACTGTGCCATATGGGATATATCAGATTATAATTTTGTCATTCATGGTATTACACAGTTACCAGAACTGTATTCACTAAGTTCATAATGTCACAGAATTTCACTCATCTGTGTGAAATAAACTGTTGGTTTGGCCCCATTTCTGAGGGACATACATTTATTACAACAGATTGAAGTTTATATATCACTAGAGGTGGGATTCACCTGTCTAAAGCTGGTCTTTAGGCACCTTAGAATATGCAAGATGTCCACATGGTGCTGGCAGGTATGATAGCCCTGGTAATTGAAATGGCTCTACACACCTACACTTAGGTTACTGAACATCAGTCACTGTGCTTCTCAGAAGAACTCTCCTAACTCAGGAGGATAGCTTTTGAAGTCCAAGCTTACCTAGAACTGCAAGGAAGCATTCTGCTTTCATAATTCTGTGGCTAAACAGATAATCTATATTTCTTTTGTCACCAACCTGACACTTTAAAAGAGCATTTTAAATTTGCTCCTGTGCATCTCCTAGTACAGAACTGTGCTCCCAGGCTGCCTAACTGCATTACCATATGAAGCATTATGAAGGGCTAATGGAGACAACGACAATAAAGCAAAATGATATGAGTACAGACAACAATGTTAAAATGTCAGGAATGCCACATCACACCAGCCATTTCCTGCCTCTATCTTTGAACTGTGCAAGGCTCACAGTAATCCTTTGTGTGACTACTGTTGAGTCTGAAGTATTGTGTGACATTCTAAGCCTTGGCTGACAAGGAAAAAGGTGCATTTTAAAACACAGAAACAATGACAGTCAGAGATACCAAATAACCATGTAGATATTGTTAAGATCAAAGACAAAACTTTTAAAACCTATAATTAAATGCCATGTTTCTCACTGATGTCAACTGTTGCACTGATTGCTCAGTTCTCTTAAATTCAAGCCCTGGATGTCAATCCAGTGGTTCTGCGCATCATCCTGTTCCCTTTGTAATATTCAAAATGGAGAACTGAGCCTGAATTTTCCAAAAGTCAGAGTATTTGAATTTAGTCAGCTTTAGGGGTATACTCATTCTGTTCCATCATATTTTTTAAATGGGTCAAATTTAGCTCAGGGATGTTTCACCTCATTCTGCTTAATTTATTCCTATGTCTTAGCAGTTCTCTTGTATTAAGAAAAGACTCCTTGTCTTCAAATAGTTTTCATCTCTAACATAAAATGGCATTATTTCTGTAGAGAAACATTGAAAAAAATTGCTGGATATTCATATTCTGAGGGAAAAATGAGCAGTCAGATGGTTCCATGCATTTGATAAATCAAATGTAGGACCTCTCCATTTCCTTGGAAGTCAAAGGAATTAATTTTCTTGACCTTATTTGGGGTACTAATGTATGTAGCAATTTTCTGTGACTGCATTGTTGTAGTAAAAGGCAAAGAAAATATTTTAACTCCTAGGTATTTTCCTTGGCAATTTACTGCCTTTCCACTTTATGTTTCTGGTCCTTTTCCTCCTAAGTGCTCCCCTTCCTCATTCTGATCTTCTCGAATTCATTCTAGCCTAGTTTATTATTACAAAGCTGAATCCTCTTTCCCTGTCTGATGGGGAATGCTGGAGGGTCAGTATGTTTGACATCTTCCTGTGGTGTTGATCAAAGGCCCTGATTGCTTGTATGGTCAGTACGTGATAAGAAACATTCCTCTGACCCTCTGACACTATGATTTTATTCTTTCTAGATTTACGTGCGATGATGTTGACTTCAACTTGCGTGTCCACAGTGCTGGCCTTCTCATATGTCGGTTCAATCACTTCAATGTCATGAAAAAACAAATTGCAGTAGGAGGACAACGATCATTCCACATTAAGTCAAAGGTGGGAATTGAGATCTCTGTTGCATTGTTGTTAAAATTCTGTTTTCCTTTTTTGTGCCTTTTAGCCTTGAGACCTGAGGTATTTTGCTGTATCATCTGTTGCCATTAATGGGATATGTCTGCCATGTAGGGCTTTTTTTAGTTATTCATTTCTGAAATCCACAATATTCTTGACATAAATGCACCTTTCCTTAATAATTTTCCTTTAAAACTTTTAAAAACACCTAAGTGTCTCTTTGTGATCCAAGTAACCATTCACTATGTGGTTTTTATCTACAGCTGTAGAATTGCTCATCTTCATGTGACTTCATATGTAGGAGTACTTTGAGTTCAAAGAAGAAACCTCAAAGACTATAAACACAAATACAATTCGATCCCTTAGAAGCTTTTCTGGTAGCAGATATTTTTGTCTGAATAGTTTTGCTTCTTACGTAAAACTTAGATTTATAGGGTAGAGATATATTTTATACAAACAAAAATTCACATTAAGTACAACTTGATTGATCAAGATTGATCTGTACCAGAAATATCTTTTCCTCATAGGTATCTGACACTCCAGTTTCAATCTCCCCTGCTCAGTACATTTGTGCTCCTGACAGCAAGCACACCTTCTTGGCAGCACCTGCTCAGCTGCTGCTTGAAAAGTATCTTCAGTATCACAGCCATCGCTTCTTCCCTCTCTCACTGAAGAATTATAGCCATCCAGTGCTATCTGTGGACTGTTACCTTAACTTAGGACCACAGGTACTGAACAAAACAATCTTCAAGCAGCCCTTATAGTCTATGTTTTGGATGGGTTAGTTGATGCATTCCTTAATAACAGTTACACAGCCTTTGAAGAATCAGGTATTAGATCCCTATGATGTTAAAATCAAATTCTTAGTCCCACAGAGGTATTATCAGAGGCTTCAACTAAAGTACATGGAGAGCAATCCCAGAATTGTCCTAAATACTAATATAGTCTGTGAAGTGTTTTCTCAATCTGCTATAATTTGACTCTTCCCACAGCACGTTTCTTCCACAAGAGGGTTTTACAAGTTCTGGCTAACCCTTAGAAAGCACTTCAAAAATACAGATGTTTTACTTCACTTTAGACTGATAAGCTGAGGCAGAGAATCAAATACTAAAAAGCCAGTCAGAATAGGAGAAGCTGACATTAGATCTCAGGAGCTGTTGGCTATTTCTGATGAGTTTGGATCTAAAGCCAAGGTCATTTCAACTCAAACAGGCCGATAGAAGTTTGATACTAAGGTGGTGTTGTTCAGGAGAGAGGAACTGTTTTTACCTCTTCACTTGATGTGAATACTAAATTAAATTGAGTCTTGCTGTGTTTACTAAACTTCTTTACCAAAGTAGCTGTGTAATAACCTTCCCATGCATGCTGCTCCCAGAACAACTATATCTTATAATTTTCATTCTGGATGAGCTCTTAGGCTTATGTTCCCACCATGCTTGGAAAAACAAACTCAGTGGGAAGGTGTAGTGTTACTGTCTTCATCCATTGCATCCTTCCAGCTCTAACCCATCCAGCACATGAAATGTGTTCAATTTGACCCTGGAATTGTTACCTGAGCTGCAATATGATACAATGAGATTGATGGAATATCAAATAGGCATACTGGAACAGTTGCTGTAACTCAGCTTTCCTGCACTGTGTCACGCTGGTTTATGTCAGATGAGGATCTGCCCCAACTAAGTAGTACAGTGGCACTTTGGAAACAAAGCCTTGTCTGGAAGATTTCTCAGTTTAAATTTATAAATGCTGGAAGAGTGCTGTAAATATTCCCAGTTCCTAGTGGATTTTGGGAATAGCCATAAAAACAAACTCGACAAGAGGAAACCTCATGCATTCATGTATATGCACAACTCTACTGACTTGAGTAATCCTATGGTAATGTAAATGAAATTTGGAAATTCTAAGGGTTCTTTTCATGTCTGACTGCACAGTTACTTTATTTGCTCACAAATTAACAGGTCACAGCATTATGGGGGAGCTGTTTTTACTGAAGTTTTCAAACTCTATCACATCTAAATCTCATGATAATAATACTAAAGAATAGTAACAATACATAGTTATGAATCATGCTTTGTATATACTGTTAATAAGTAGAGGGATGTTTTGGAAGAAACTATAAAGCTCACAATATTTGGAGCTGGGAAGCAAGTCTGAATTTGAATCAAATGCAAATACTGGAAGCTTGCTATCAATTCTTAGCTCTGTATGGAAGCTCGAAAAACGTTAATTTTTTTTCACCCTCTCCCAATCAGATTGCAGTTTGCTACGTGAGCTCTCGGCCTCATTCTCTGAACATCAGTTCCTCTGGTTTGACATTCAGTGGTCTTCTGCTGTACCTCTGTGACTCTTTTGTTGTAGCTAGCTTTTTGAAGAAGTTCCATTTTCTTAAAGGTGAGCTGCAATAATTTTATTACAAAGAATTAGATGACATGGTCTATGGGAACCTGGGGAAAAGCTATTTTATATGAAAATATATATGCATATATATATATATATGCATGTATGCACATTTGCCTTTATATGTCCCACCCAACTTTGATGCTTATTCATGGTGGCTCTGCACTGTAGTAAACTGGTATATAACAGTGCTGTAAATTCTGCAGACTTCTAAGTGGGGATGCATGTCATCATGCCTAGTGTATATGGACAACTCCTTACTTTATGTTTGAAGACTGAGTATTGAAGATTTATTTATTAAGCATTTACCTACTGTTTTCTTGGAGGTTTTCTAATTTTTGATAGAAAATGGGTGATGGACAAGCCTCTCTCAAAATCTATTTGCTACTTCTGGAAATAGAAGCTGGCTCCTTTAAAATTCATTCCTAATACCCAGTTTCTCCATGTAATCTTTGTGATGGTGTATAGCAGTGGAGACAAGTAACTTCCAGTTATATTGCGGGCAGTCACATTGCAAACTTCTTTTGAATCTTTCTGCTACTGTCTTAGGCACTTGGTGCTCTGGGGATTTTTTTCACTCACAGCTGTAACTGTCACTGGAAGAAGAACACTGTGGTTGGTGCCTCTTGAAACAGGCAGAGTTGTTATGAACTGCTGTGTTCTTTGTTGCAGTTAAAACAGAGGCTATCAGTCAGTCTAATTTTGCATAAACCAGGCAATTTTTATAGCGTATAGGACAAAGTGTAATTGCTTTTTGATTTTTCCATCTCCCCTGGCAGTCTACTTGATTTTCTAACCTGCCACATGAGAGCTAAACACCATGTGACTGACTGTCTTGTTTCTTTTTACTATATTCGCTGCTTTTTTTTTGTCTTGGGCATTTCCACTTACCTCACCATCTCTCATTCAGATTACTAAATGCTGGTGAAGTAATTATTTCCTCCTAAATGAGGACTTTTCTCAGAAGCCAGGAAGCCATGCATGCAAGTTTGAATAGTATCAGCGTGCCAGTCAGGACAGTTGATATCGATTACTGAAACATCATTTTTTTACTTTGACTTTCTGGATTTGTCTTTGTCTGTAGCCACACAGACCAAATTCTTTGTTGCCAGCACATTAGTTTGCCATTCCAAAAACCACTAAAGTTTGTGATCAGTTTTAAGGACACGTTTAGACCATTTCTGGCCAACAAAGCACAAAGAGCTTAGCATCACAGTGATGAACTTGTGGGTTTTTCTGAGTGTGGGTTTCATGCAACAAAGGTTACAATCAGAAGGGCTACAATAGGAATGGATGTAGGGTTTATCTTGTTTGCTGCCAGGACCCATCATCACATCCTTAGACCTGCCAGTCTTACCTCTCCTTACCCTAAAGAGTACAGAAAATACTGCTAGTCCTGTTTACACAAGAAGACCCTGCAAATAGGGAGCTGAACAAAGCTCTCCTCAGTCCTACCTGAGTGGCTTAATTTTCTCCCAAGCCCATTTGTAACTCCTGATGTGAAAGTGATGGAGTTCTACGTGCCAAAGGGTGGTGGTGGGGGGGTGATCTGTGTACAAAGGGGATACTCACATGAGTTTCTTTTGAACTGTTTGCTTAGGTGCCACCCTGTGTGTGATTTGTCAGGACCGCAATTCCCTCCGCCAGACTGTTGTCCGGTTGGAGCTGGAAGATGAATGGCAGTTTCGGCTGCGGGATGAGTTCCAGACTGCCAATGCCAAAGAGGACAGACCACTTTTCTTCCTGACGGGACGACATATTTAGTTGAAAAGAGACACAATTCCTGAATGACACAAGACACTAATTGCTGCCATCTCATGAAGTTAATTTTGAGAGGCTCTGCTTTCTGAACAGAAACAGAACTGTTTTCCATTGTTTGTTAGAATGATGTCTAATCAGACAGTTTAAGCTCATATTTACAAACATTGAAGTGACTTGTCTAATTTAACTGTCTGATGGAAATCATTCCTAATTCCTGAGAGAGGCACAGAGACTTACTGCTCCACATGGTGGGAAGCATTTCAGGTCAGAAGAGAGGTCAGTGAGTGAACTTCTTCTGTGACAAAAAAAGACCACATGCAAGTTCATAAGGAAAAGTTTTAGGAAGCTATTTGTACATCCCAGAAATAGGAAATGTAAATTTAGGAGCAGATTTTAGTTTACAAGTCTTATTTATCAAACAAATTGGCACAGGGCAACAGGAGTTGTTACAGTTTTGTAGTACACTGCTACTGATTGATCCAGGTAGACTTTTTATATGAAGATTTGTAAAGTATATTTCCTTAATGGTAGGAACTCAGTTGGAGCTTTAATTTTGGAATAGGTGCCACACTGGATGAGATATCCATTGGTGGTGGTTGGAGTAGAAGCATAATTATATGTCTGGTTTTATTAGCATAAGGAAAAGAGTTAAAAAGGTCAATGTAAAATGAGATCTGAACATTTAAACCTGGAACTGATATTAACTTGAATAACTGAATAGATAAATGGTGGGACTGACCTGCAAGTGATTTATTACATCTAGAACAGTGATGTTTTGTGACTGAATTGTTGAACTGGCTGTAGACTTCAAGCTGAGGCAAGCACATTCAGGAAAGCAGATGAGATGGTTCTAAAACACTCCCAATACTCTTGCTGGGGATATTTTCTTGCCAAGGTGCTTCAAAGGAGTGAGAAAATGGAGATTACATTTCTGAAAAATTCAGGTGAAAATCTAAAAACATGTTCTAGAATGGCACCAGGCATTGTGATATTTTGTGTGCTCTAAATGTGAAATCAGTGTTCACTGTCTTTGTCTACGTGTTTGGAAATGCTATCTAAGCTGCAAGCCTCCTGTTTGTCTTTATAGAGTCATGTTAACTTCACTCAGTCAAGGTGTAGGATGGATGGGTATAGACATTGTCAGAGGACATTTGATATTTGGGCAGGCCTTTCTTGCTGGATACTCCAATGGGAGGATCATTGACTTTATACAGATGTAATGCTATTGGGTGTCTGAGTCCATTACAGTACTGCCTTGAAACACAGATATCGATATGACTGTGCCAAAGAGCTAATTTAAGTTAATTTACAGAGAAAATGTAAGTTCTATAAGTTGTAAGTTCTGTAAGAGGTGTGGATTACTATTTACAAGGAAACTGCTGGCAATCAGTGTGCTTCTATATTTCATTGTCCTTGTTTCAGAGTGAGAATTCACTTTAAGTTTTGGGAAGGAAGGTGAACATTGTCCTATGTAAATAGTATTACCTGTTCAGTTGTCACTAGTTGATCAGCTAATTTAAACTTTTTTTAAACAAATGTGACATTTTTGTCTAATCCATCCTTTATAAATAAAGTTAATGCTGCATGGACATCTGTCTTGGTGATGTACAGGACCAACAAGTACACACACTTCTGTAGTGGGAGAAAACAAAGGAAAAGCATTGGCTGAAAGGAGTTAATATAAATAAGGAATGACCTGAACTGATCAAGAGAACATACAGTACTGCTTAATGGCCTAGAACATAACAGACCCTCAAAGGTATAAGAGTTTTTGCAAGCACTCAGATCTAAAGACAGGGGGTTGAAATCTCCTGTAACTAAATATTTAAATGACTTATACCAAGTGTCTGTTAACTTCTTCTGTGTTTTAGATCTGAGATTTGCTTTGCCAGTCTTAGGACCTCCATTTTCTCCAAGAAACTGAAAAAAAGGTCTAAAGTTATCTAACAAAAAAGGAAATAAAAATAAATGACACCTTTCTTAACATTCTCTTTTGCCACAAAAGACTTCAGCAAAATAGAGCTGGTAGGCTCCTGAAGCCACCATACTCCTGAGTGTTGTTTCACAGTTAACCTTTTTCTCCATGAGTTACCTACATTCTGTATCCTGTCTACAGGATGGGAGGCCGTGGCCTCAGCAGAGCTCTGTCTGTCGTGTGACCAAGTGCAGTCATTCTCCATCATGGAGTATAAACAATTGTATATGGTGAAACTTGCACAGTCCACTGTTTTAGAGAGCACATCCTGTTGTAACACCAGATACGCACTTGCTGTGTGACCAAATGCAGGTACTTCCCATCGTGCAGGCAGCTGTGCACCCACATACTAGAAAAACAACAGCATTTTGCTCACAGGATGACGAAAAAGTGATGGTGGATGAATCAGGAAGAGACACTCTCCAGAGCTTCATTTGAAAGTTCCTTCATCCCTGACAGTTTACAAGCTAAGCCCTCTCTGAAGTGTAACCTTTCATGGAGAGGGACAACACAGGATTTGTGTCCTACTAGGACTCTGAGGTGTTAGAGTAATACAGATAATAATGGTAAATTAAAGCAAATCTGTTTGGGTGGGACTGGCATCCTGTGCTGCAACTCTTGGTGCTGTAGTTGTTTACCATAGGTAACCCAGGTCCCAGCTCCAAACTTCTCTTGTCTTTCTTTTGTGGGAAGGAATGACTGGCTTTCAGTCCCGATGACCTGACACAAATCTTTTAAGTATTTCCTTTCTGTCTTTGGATGCGTCAAGAAAGCAGAACTCTCCATCTCATGGATCGACTTGATAATATAATAGCAAACAGACTTTTTATAGACTCTGCCTTCTTCTCCAGTGCCCTCCATGCTTTCTGATTTAGTCATCCACTATTATCACCTGCAGAGAGTATTATTAGCATGTTCTGCATTGTGTGTCAGAGAGTGAAGTAGTTCATGATTCAGCTTCTGCAAAAGACGGAGTCCAAATATAGAGAGGTTATTGGGAAGGTAACATTATTTTCCTTCTTACCATCCTCTCTTCTCTATCAAAGCACTCTTCACAAGCACTTAAGCACTAATATCTGGTATCTAATCACTAGAGGATGTGAGGGATTTCATCCTTCCCTAGCAAGTGCCTCCCGTTGTGATGATAGGAATGTACAGATCTCAGCTCCCACTCTGCATCTAAAAACAGTTGCTAAACATTGCTTGGGAGGACACTGCTTTTCAAAGGCTGTATCTGTGACACTCTGGGGTGAAAGGTGTCACTCACACAAAAATAAAAAGAAGTACAAGTAATAGACAACAAACCCAAAGGATGGGTCAAGGGACAGCTTTACAGGGTGGAAAATGAAGAGCAAGTGAAGTGGGGGCTATGAGCGGACCCAGCAGCATGGAAGAAACTGGGGGGCAAGAAGGGCCTTTGGCTGCAGTAGGAAGTGTTTGCAGGGGCACGAGGACCCTGGGCAGGGACTGTGTCCAGTGTGAAAGAATCTGGATTTCTGTGGCAATTGGAATTCATGTGGGTGGCATGAGCACCCAGCTCAACAGGTCCCAGCCATCTGCCATGGGCTACTGGGCTGGGCTGGCTGTGGGGATGGGTGGGGGTTGCAAGACATCACTCCATCCTGGGGTCCATTCCCCAGCCACTACCACAGCACCTGTAGCAGAAATGACTGTGCCAGAGCTGTTTCTCAGGGTGGAAATGCATTGCAATTATTGTAAAGCCCAACCTCTGCTTGCATGGCTTGCCTGGAGAGCACAGCCCCGCAAGCTGCCAGACACACACAGCCCCACGGCCCAGCTTCTCACCACAGGACACCACCCCTCACCACAGCACACCACACCTTACCACAGCACACCAGAGCACAGCACACCTCACCTCACCGCACCACAGCACAGCACAGGATACCACACTTTACCACAGCACACCAGAGCACAGCACACCTCACCTCACCGCACCACAGCACAGCACAGGATACCACACTTTACCACAGCACACCAGAGCACAGCACACCTCACCTCACCGCACCACAGCACAGCACAGGATACCACACTTTACCACAGCACACCAGAGCACAGCACACCTCACCTCTCCACAGCACAGCACGCCTCACACCGCAGCACACCTCACACCACAGCACACCTCGCACCACAGCACACCCAGCTGCTATGCTGCCTTTCCAGCCTCCCACCAGCATCCTCCACTCCCACATTGTCCCCTCAGCAACCAGTCTAGTATTTCATTGGCTACCTCTGAAGTATGGTGGTTATACTAGTGTGAAATAAAATCCATATTCTTCCCTTTTTCCTACTTCCTTACAGGTACAGTTCTTCAATGAAAAGAAGAACTAGTCCTGTACATCCTCTGCCTGTATTGACTGTCTTCTGTCCCTTATCCCTGCTCCAGTCTACACCTGAATAAATACTCAGTGGTCCTGGTAGTTTGCAAATGCTTTTTATAACATTTCCAGTCCTGTTTTGACAGCCCCCAAAATAACCACTGATGATTGTGAAGGACACAACTCTGGCAGTTTTGAGGCAATAGTCCAAATGCTGACATTGCCCATTGCTGGCATATTATTTGGCAAGGACTGGTGAGGTTTTGGATATAACAGTGAGACTCCTGTGCTATGAGAAGAAGGTGTTGGGAATCAACCACCATGATTTTAAGAAAAACCTCATAAAGCTGCTTCACACAAAAATGTGGTTTTGATTAAAATCCTCAAGGAAACTGAAATTTTTAATTTAGATTTACATAGTAATATAAACAGGAGGAAATGTCTCCACACTTGTTACATGACCTATGTGTTGATTATGCAGTTAAACCCTGAACATATTAAGGAGTATTATTCTGGCCGTGTGTGCTGCAGTGCTGTGGAAAATGATGACTGGCGCTATTAACAATAACTAAACAATATTCCTTATACTTAGAGACAAGAGGACTGATAGGAAATTGAGTTTTTACTTGTTACTACATATAGGGACAATTAACAGTTTGGAGAACAGGTATTGGCTCAGAGGTTATTACAGTAATCATGGGGTGGATTCTGTGTCATAAGATACCTTTGCATGTATGTGCTTTTGCAAACACACAGAACCTCCTCTTTTTCATTGACAGTGTGATTTATCTCTACTACAACTTAAATTATTTGTGTAAATACTGTTTATTTATCAGCCATAAATCTCAAGGACCTCTCCCAGACAAGAGGGCACCAGTGTTGGGGCAGGCTGGCAGCCCTCTGTACCCATCTGAAGTCCCCCACTAGAATCATGTTTGGTCTGAATATGCAGCATCTTGACCCTTACCACTGCAGGAGATGCAAAAACAGGAGAGTTAAGATTCAGCAGCACTGTTAGGTAATTTTATTTTTGCTTTCTTAATATAGCCCTATTTCAGATACATGCCATGGGTGTTTATGAGACAAAAGCCTTTGGAGAAAGAAAATAAAGAGGAACAGCTCCATAAGCTTTGCCCACGGCAACTGCAGGAATGTGAAAAGACTGGAGAAAGTTAAACAATTTTAGGAGAGTGACGCTGTTCCAGTACAGTAGAGTTGTAATTGTGTTTAAAAATATCTTAAATTAATCTTTAGGTTGAAAAAATATTCTATTAAAAATAAGATGACAGTTATCAGTTCAGCAAAATAAAGTTCATGTGAAGGTTACCATGAGCTAATATTACTATATTTATATATTCTGGAGTGATTACAATTTTTTTTTTCCTTCTCATGATACAGCACTTGCAAATGCTGTTTATAAAAAGAAGTTGGCTGCTGTTTACCCTGTGTCATCATGTAGTGAAATCACTAGACACTGTTTAAAACTGGCCTTAAAACTTCTGTTTACACTGCACAATTAGCCAATGAAACTTGTATCTAGGCAACTCACAGAGACCATGGGCTGAGCAGGAAACTAAAAACTGATGTGAAGACTACGTGAATCTGTGAGTCTGAGAACATCTGTGAATTTTGTGTCAACTTCTGTATTCCACATTTGCCTTTGGTTGAGAACATCAACTGGGGAAGTAGCAACAAAATTGTGAAGTTCTGAGAGTGCAAAAATGGGAAGGGAGTGAGGGAAAAGCAGCTGCTGGGGCTGTGGGAGAACCCTGGGAAGGAGGCAAAGAAATGGTGACCCGGCTGTGTGGGCATGACAGCAAGGAGGTGGGATGGGGAGCAGGTAGTGGGGATGGGAACCTTGGGAAAAGTCTGGGAAATGTTGTCCAAGTGTATGAAAATTATGGAGGAAGGTCATTTTACATTATTATTCTTCTTCTTCTAATATTATTCTAATATTATTAAAATAATATTATTAGAATTATAATAATTCTAATATTCTAATATTATTATAATCCTAATTATTATTCCATTTATGGATATATTGATCAGAAGTGTTTGGTGATGGTCACTCTTGGACATGGATACCAGATGCATCGATCCAGGAACATCTGTGTTGCACAAGAGAAACGCTGACAACTTGTTAGTGCTTCCTGGTGAAAGCAGAAAGATCCTGAAATTGGATGGTACAGAAAATGACAAAGGCTTCAGAAACACAGTGTGCTGGGAAAGGTGCACACCCATTTATTGAGGAATTTTATAAATAAACATTATACCACATATTACAATGATTTAAATGCTATTTCTGATAGATTGTTATGCTTACCCATCACAACTTAAAAGTAAATTTATCAGAAGAAAAGGGTGGGACAGTGGAAAATTACTGCAACAAACAGTGGTTCCTATCTTTTGAATTTGGTGAATAGACCTTTCAGCAGAGGCAGATATAACATTGAAATTCATTAGGTGTGGCATTTCCCTGTTTAGCTGAAATGAGAAGAGTTGTATTGAATTTCCTTCCCCGAAATTGTTCCAGAAAGAAAATGTGATCTGTCAGATAGGTAATAAATGGGTTTCTGTGCTTTCAGTCTTAATGTTTGGTGCACAACAGAAACAAGTAATTTGAGCATCTTGGTAATTTAAGTGCTGTGCTATTTTCTCTTGGAAGAGTTTGCCCACAATTTAAGGGTGACTTGACTATTGGGCCACTTCAGATTCGGATTTTTAATGTGAAATGTGAAAGAGTCTAAGTTAGCATCATTTTTTCTGAAGATTAGATCTCTTCCAGATGCCTTCCACATCAGTGTCCTGTGATCCTAAGACACTCATCAGGTAGGAAGTCAGTCCATCAGGGACAGGCTGCAGTGGGCCTGAGTGCCAGAGTTTCAGGAGCAGGAGCAGGTCAGAACCAGCAGCATGAGGCTGTGACAGTGCTGGAGGGATGCTGAGGGAGCCCAGCAGAGTCCCAAAGGCCCAGTGAGTAACTGCAGTGAGTTGAGAGCGGGTTGCCTGTATCTAATGCTTGTCCTGTGATACACACTGGCATTTCCTTTGCCATGTCAGACATTCACAGCAGTGCGGCAGCTGTGTTAGTTTTGGTTGATACACAGGAATAATACTCATTTCCAATATTCTCAAAGCTTGAAGGCAACTGCATGCAGCAGTGAACTTAACTCTCAGGTGGGATGTCACAGCTCTTCTTGAGACCCCAGAATAAAATATTTTTAGGAAATTGTTTCAGACTTCAAAAAGTTCTGCATGTTTTGGGATAAGGAGGGTGATAGAGGCAAGAACAGCTGATACTGATGTTGCTGTTGGAAACAATGCACTGTCCAACCACAGCCTGTGAGACTGCGACACCTAATCCTCCAGGTGACAGTGCCTCGTGGGCTGCCAGCTGTCACAGAGGGCTCTCACTTTCTGCTTGTATCTTTACATGCTGCCTAACTTAGTGACACTCAAAGAGGTGAGAGACCACACACTGGCAACAGGCTATGTCTCTACTCAATGCCATATTTCCGAAGTTTTCTTTTTCCATCGATTATTTTCCTACTCACTGAATTTGCATATAGCTTAAGGTTAAATATGAGGGATGGCTGGGCATATTTGTTCACTTGATAACCATTGTCAGCCCATAGCTAAGGCTAGGACTTTCCTGCAGTGGGGTGCTATAAATAGCTCATTTCATTACATAACAATGGAAAGATTTAGAAGCCTTTGCCTGAAGTCAGGTATGTAACAGAAGGGTTCAGGGATTTTGATAGCAATTTTATTTCACCAGTTACTGCAGTTACTGCAGCCAGATGCCTTATAAGCAGAGGAATAATAAATAATAAAATAACAAAATCACAGGTTGTGATTTTGAAAGTGTATCATAGCTGTGAGTTAGTGGTCAGTTTGGGCACAAAACCTCAGGCCTGATCTTGGTGACAAAGGTGGCATTCCTGCCAGCTGCCAGAAGTGATTTCAAGATGCTGGACTCAGGTGTCCCCTCATACAGAGCCAGAAGTCTCATAGGCATAGGGACCAATTTATCTGACGTTACACAGTGTGTGATCTATAATAATTGGATTCTACATACTGATACCAAACTAGACACAAACAGAAGACCAAAAGGAACAAATGGAAAAGAAAATGGTCCTCTTTCAAATGTTATTGCACAGAGGAACAGAAAAGCTGTGCTGTCTTCACGTGCATAAAGTTATGATTGTGGAGTTGTGCAGCTGTGCAGAAAGGCAGAATTAGATTTCAGCATTAAGAACCTATCTTGAAAACAAAATTAAACTATTAAAATCCTTACAAAATATGATTAATGATGGTAATAAAATGTTGGCAGTAAAAATTCCATATATTCTGTTCATAAAATTTATAACTCGGCAAACTGTCTGACCATAAAATCTTACATGACAGTAAAGATACCAACTGTTTGGAAGTGAGTTTGTGTTTGTCAGGCTCTAATTTTTCACTGAACCTTTTGACTGAATTAGGGCACTTGAGGAATCAGTTGCAAGGAAAGTGTGCTCTGGTTTACTGAGCTCAGGTTTCTTGCTCTGACTGTGCTTCCAAGAACTTCAGCAGGTAAAATTAGCAAGAACATGATAGCTGGGAAATTATATTCTCTGGAGCTTTGTTGTCTACAGCTAAAACCTGAAGGCAGCTTTTTTGTATATGGCAGAAACCAAGAGTGGTTTTAGTGGCATATGCGAAGAACAGGGAAAAGTCATCAGCTCAGGATGTCATCCGAGGAGGAGGATCAGCCGGAGACCCCCATTGGCTCCCCTTGGTCTTGGGTAAGAGATTATGCCCTAAGGTTGCATAAAAAACACTTAAAGCTTTTGAAAAAAGTAGCAAGCTGTGCTGTGTGACCCTCCCTAGTACTGAGTACCAGCAGCGCTTTTACTCTCCTGTTGAAGTCTGTATTTCATCAATGGTTAGGTTGTCTGTTCTAGTTCAGCCTGTGGACATTTGAAAAAAGAATTGAATGGGGAAAACCTTCTTTTCCTTCTGCTGCGTATGTCAGGTTCTACAAGGCTGGTTCTGTACTCTCTGCTTTGCTCTCTCACTGGCCGTGTAAAGCAGCACTGTTGAAAGGTGACTTGGGGGGCAAATGATGTAAACAAAAGTGTAATGTTTGCTCTGGAGGTCTGCATTAAGAAAAGAGCCAGTGAGACTACTACAAATGCAGAATGTCTTGCCATTTTTTCTCAGTAAGATTGAAGCTGCCTTAATGAAATACAATCTGCACTGATGGCCCCCTAATAGTGGCTGCATGGTCCTATGTTTTAAGATCTGAGCTGATGCCTAATGCTGTTAGAGAGGATGTGGATCAATAGAGGTTTCTGGCAGAAAGATAGAGGATGAATTCCATCTGAAAGGACCTTGGGTAGAAATAGCAACAGCTTTACTGAATGGTCTGGGAATTCTCTAAGTTCAGGAAAAGGCAAGGTGGGTTACAATCAAGGCTTTCAATTACTTTCAAAAAAGCATTGAAGTGATCAAAAAACAATTATATGCTTTGAAATTAGTATATATGGTTTCCATATCTTTTTATAGATGTACACATCTATGATTTTTCGGGGAGTGACAATGTTTGAAATGGTTTCTGAATGTTTATGATCAGGCACAAATGTGTGTGATATGTCAAGAGCTGATATGTCAAGGGCTGATATGTCCTGCAGGCATCCAAGGAATTGTCTGGGACTTTTGCCTATTGAAGGTAGAACGTATAGAATAAATGGATTTAGCTGATGATAGGAACATGGATTTAAAGTGGTCTCATCTTTGGAGGAACATGCACGGAGGGTGAAAATGAGCACCAGTTGTCCTCACTATCAGCACACAGGTTTCCTGGTGAGCAACACTATTTGTGTGTTGGTAGATGTCTATTTTCAGTGGATAGGATGGTAATTTGTAGGTGTTGATTTCTAAACTATACATAGGTGGCAACTTTCTATTCCCACTGAAGATCCTCTCCAGACTGAGCAGGCTGGGTGGGGAGAAATGGGTACTGATTAGTTCACAGATGGTTGGAGCACTACGGAACATCTAGACCACATTCAGTGTAAACCGAGTGGAAACAAAGAAGTCAGGGATTTTATCTCTTTCTTTAAACTTCAAAAGTGAATTTCTGGCTATATTAAATGGCTATATTTCTGGCTTTATTAAAAATTAAGATGTCCCGCAATATTTTAACTATTGCATTTGTATGATGTGTACTTTAGGTTAAGTTTCCTTCTAGAAATTTCCTTCACATATAAGTCTCTTAAATTACCAAGAGAAATCATGGATCACATTTCTCCTTTGAACAATCTGTTTTGCAGCAAATGTGTAAGTTTCATTACAAGTTAAATAGACACTGTTATTCATCATATAAAGGATATCAGATTTCTGATAGAAATAGATGTGCTAAAGATCATTTGAAACTGTTGCTATTGGCCTTTAGGAGCTGCTGACTCTGGGCTTTTGCTAAGGGCATCAGAAAAGGAGGACCATTTGCCTCCACAGATTTCCTGAAGTGGTTCTGCATATCACTATGTTGTAGAGTACAGAGAAAATTTTGGTCCTTGGAGAAGATGCCAGAATACATATATTTGAGAATATTAAAAGCTCATCATACAAAGTTCTTTGATAAAAAGATTCCTTAAGTATGCAAATAAAAACTTAAGAGCCCCAGGCTTTGAAAAACAGCATGTGATTAAAAACTTACATGCTTCCAGAAGCAAAAATTTGTTTTTGTAAGCATCTAGAATTCAAACTTCCTCTGATTTATCACGGTTGCAAGAGGACCAGAAAAATATGATTTCATACAGACATTTTATTTCCCTGGGGATATGAGTGAGATCGTACAATTATGTCCTTTCCAGAGGAGGAATAAATAAAAAATAACAAATACATTAAGCACCACTGAGAGAAACTGATATAACACATGGGGATGATGGTACTAGAATTTGAGCACAAGTGCCCTTAGATTTGAAACAGAAATTGCCATTGTCGATATGATGATGTGAAATTTCAATAGAAAACTGTGACTAACCTGTGTTTTTTTGGGAATGGGGATGTTCAGAAGGGAGGACTCTGCCATAACAGTGTGACCTGAAGCCCAGGTTGCTGCTGGACTATTTGGATTATGCCATCCTTAACTATTTGCCTTTCTAAAACTCCTGTGAAAGTAGGATAAATCGTCTACAATTGTTATAGTGCACTGACATATCTTTACATGGCTAATGCAAAGATGGATACCTCGTGCAGTAGTTTAGCCTATATCTAACATGGGGAGAGGCTGCTGTGTGCTCCAGTGCTCTCTTGTGTTGGGGAGAGCCTATTTCACCATTCTGGATGGCTTTGGGAAGGACAGGTTAATGCCTCCCCATTGAAAACACTGTGCTGGCAATATCCCCACACTGCACCCTGCACAGGTGGGGTGAGGTCATGGCTGAGGAGCTGAGAAGTTCAGGATGTTCTTGTTCATGGAAGAGAGGTAAAAGACAACCTCGGGGGAATAGTCTGGCTGTGAGGGAGGCATCAAATGTGTCAGTGGCGTGCCATGGTGTTTTGACAGGACTGGTCCTCCCCTCCTTCCCTGCTCCCCCTGCTGAAAATCCCTCAGTGACAGATTCTACCAACCTCTGCAGACAGTGACAGTACCTGAGAGTATCTGACAAGCTGGGCCATGTGTTACTGGTGAGGAACTTGCCCCAGCTGGCAACCACATTTGAGCCTATTTGGCAAATGAGACGGGCTGGGGGAGCTGGAGAGGGCAGGCACTATTCCTGCACTCATATGTGCCTCCCTGAAACCATGCTTGCCCCTGGTCCAGGTGGTCAGACACTGCTGCACTGTGGAGTGGCCCTGTTTGCTCTGCTCTTCTGCTGGAGCCACTGTGACTTGTGCCCACACAACACCAGACAGCCCAGCCGGGCCATAAATACCAACAGCAGGAAAGGGGTGCCCTGTGCTGGTCACAGAAACCTGAGTACCCGTTTCGTGACCAGGACAGGCACACATGGGGAATGCAGTGGCAGCTGGGCTTATGTCACACGCTGCTGGTGGTAGCCAGATTTGAGGGCTGTGGAGCTTCTGTTTCAACTAAATATTTCCCAAAATGTCCTCTGGTGGGTGATGTCTGAGAATGTTTTTGCTACTCCACCCTGGGGCAAAGAGCAATTGTATCGAGCAGGATCCTCTCAGATGGAGACGTGGTGCTCGGCCTGACTTGCCCCTGGCATCCCTGGGCATTGCTGCACTCCTGCTGTGTTTGCCCAGCAGCCACAGAAGCTGACCCATGGCAGGATTTTCTGAGTTACACGTTGCTGTAGGCATTGAAAGTCACTAATACATTTAGCAAAAATACCACACCCCATCAAAACACCTACATTGTAGAAAAGAGAATATTAAGATTATTAAAACATCTCCAAACTCTCCACATGGTGATGTTTCTTTCAATTTGACCTGATAAAATTTTTTTTTTACCTGATAACTAATAAAATACTGTGGGTTGCGTAACTTAGCTAACAGATGCTGTCAATGTGGCTCACATTTAATTACAGAAATATCTAGGAGGGACATCAAAAGTACTTACCCATCCTTATTATTACCAAATCTTAGAGTATGACTGGGACTGTCAAAACATAGCAGACATCAAAGAGAACTGCAAATTCCTGCATCAAATACAAACTTCCTATATAGCCCTAGGCAAAATTCAGGCTTTATTTGCTAGTGTTTCCACTTAGCCCTGCTCTGAGATCTCAGCTTGACACCTTCATGTTCAGAGGAATTTCTACAGCTTTCACCTGCACCACAAGGACTGAGCACCTGTGACAATACCACCTGAGCCACTTGCACGGGGTTCCCAAATTAAAAAGGCACACTTGAAACTTGTAATCTTCATTTTCTTCCTATACACGACATTTTTAGGTTAATTTAGCCTGAATTTTTTGTTGTGTTTTGAGGTCCTCTGGGAGAAGCCTTCCAGAAATGCAAAGCCTTGCTGCAGCTGCCATCTGCTGCCAGTGCTGCTGCAGTTGATGTTGCCATGGCAGAGGGACAGGTTGTTTTCCCAAGGCAAGTTTCTATCAACCTCTTCCCAGTGCCAGGCGAAACCACTGGTCATCGATAAAACACTGTCACTTCTCTGGGGCTGCAGTCAGTCCTGGATTTACCAAATTCCAGTGGGGTTAACTATTTAATTAACATCAATTTCTTTGGAAAGCTAAGAACACAGTGTCTCTACCCGTGTAAATCCAAAAGAGCAGGGAGGGCCAGAGGCTGCTCTCACCCCACCAGAGCTGTGCTGGCTCAGAGCAGCCGGAGGGCAGAGCCCATTTCCCCGGGGGCTGCGGTCCTGCGCTTTACTGCAAGGACACCCACAGCTACTCTGGCAGCAGGGCTGTTCCCAGCTGTCTGTGCAGATGGGAATGGTCTGGGCTCTGGGACTGCTCCATCCCATGGACCTTTGCAGGTGAAGGGTCTCTCACAGGGGGCCTGATTCCTTCCCTGCTTTCTGACCTGCTCCGTTTTTAATTGGCACAAGCTGGGGAGATCAGTGAAGAGCCTTCATGGCAAAATGGTTCAGGAAATGCAGAACTCTCTTCTACTTTGTTTGAAATTATATATATGGTGTGGGGAGTGTGTTAAGGAAAAGTGACCAAATGATCTTGTGGATCTGATTGCTTTTAGAGAGAGCTGGAAATAACTAAGAAATTGCAAATGGAGCTGCACATGGTGAGGGCTCGATCTGTACACGTTAAGTACTGGGATTCAAGTACTGCCCTGTGCACAAATGCCAGAGTGTGGGCTCTCCTGTTTTATTTTGGTGGCCTTTTTGTAGTCATGTCCTGAGCAGACTTCAGATTTTTCAGGGATAGGAGCATCTTTCCCCCACAGTGGCCTTGCCCTGTTGTGCCAGGGAGGTCAGGAGCTGGAGCCAGGGGAGCAGGTGCTGCATCGTTGCAGCTCCTTGCTCCCATTTTGGAGGGCTGACCCTTCAGAGAGTGGAGGATGTAATTTTGCAAGGGTAAATAAATCTCAAAGGTATTCATTGCAGATCTGCTTTCCTCCAGCATCAAGCACGTGTGCTGCCTTCCCACCTACTGAAAAATAAACAGTAAATTGAACCCAGACCCTTCCCTGTGGTTCACTCTCCTTGGGGAGCTGACTGCAGGCCAAATCCTTTTGCATTTTATTTAGGGCAGATTGCTGGAGGTCAACGATCATCCTGTATGTGGAGATCATGTCTCAGAGAGCGTGCCCTGTCTTAATATAGATCTGAAAGTTCAGCTTGGTCCACGGAGATGAAAGGCTATGAGGGCAATGTGTGGTTGGCAAATAGTACCACAGCTGTCAGCTGCTTTGCCCCCAGTTCCTGTCACCTCCACTGCCTTTGCATGATAACCTTTATTTGCATGATGAGTAATGCTTTAATAACACTTATTTATCTTATGCTGCCATAAATGCAAGCAGAGTGTTAATCTCTCTCCTGCTCTCTGTAGTGGCCTGTGACATCTCAGTCTCACCTGGAGCAGGAGTTTGCACCATGTCAAGGCCACAGAACAAGGACTGATCAGGCCAAGGAGGAGATTCAGCAGGCCCATCCAAGCAGCAAAAAAACCTTGCACTGAGATCTGGCCTGCGAGTGCAAAACTCTCTGAAAAGTGCAGCACATAAGAAAAACCCAATCCAAACAGACAGAAAGCACAAACACATCTCCAAGAATCAGAGCTGTCCTAAAACCTGATATTTTTGAAAGCAGTGATGCATATTTGTTTCCTGCTACATACTTTTAGATGTCTGCATTTAAAAATTCATGAAACTCTTCCCAGTCATGAAAAAGGTTAAAACTCTTTTCAATTTAAAGTCCCCTGTCTCTGGGAGATAAGAAAAAGCTTCCTGACAGCAGCAGAAGTCTGGCGCTTCCACTGCATCTTCCCAAAGAACTTCTGTTCCAAATCAATGAGCAGATAAGGGCTGGGCTGTCATCAACTGAGCATTTCCCACTGCCATCACCCAGGCAGCCATGAGGCCATGGGTGCCACAGCAGGGTGTGCACAAATGGGACCATCGTGTTGGTATATCAGAATGTGCCCCCTCTCTTTTTAATGGGCACAAGCTGGGGAGATCAGTGAAGAGCCTTCATGGCAAAATGGTTCAGGAAATGCAGAACTCTCTTCTACTTTGTTTGAAATTATATATATGGTGTGGGGAGTGTGTTAAGGAAAAGTGACCAAATGATCTTGTGGATCTGATTGCTTTTAGAGAGAGCTGGAAATAACTAAGAAATTGCAAATGGAGCTGCACATGGTGAGGGCTAGAGACATGTGAAAGTCAGCATGGGAACAGAAAGCAAAGCTGTGCTTGCCTGTGGAGCAAAGGAGCACTGAGAAGAGAGGGACATGTTTACTGCAAAGCCGTGTGTATGGCCATCCTGTCAGGGCCTTACGCTGCCCCATGCTCCCAGTTCAAATGCATTGTACATTAGAACCAAGGTAACTGCCACCTGGGATCACAGTTCCTGACACAAGGAACAGAAGTGGCCCCAAGACCACCCCCAGAATCAATTTTCTCTCATTTCGTACCAGCAGCCACACTTGCAGGAATATCAGCCACTATTTTTATGAGATTTTACCAATATAATATCATATCTAATATTGCAGACAAAAAAAGAAGTTCCTGGAACTGTTTCTCCTTTAACCTATGACATGTCTTCTTCAAAATGAAGCTGGTAGCTTCTGCTGCACCTTCACCACCACCCTTGAGTTCTTTACACCTGTGCTGCTGCACATAGGTGCTGTACTGGGAGGGCTTCCCTGCAAAGATTACAGTGAAGGAGAGCCTTCACTCAGCTTTGCAGAGCTTCATTGTGTTCCGTTCTGTAGGGATGAATTTTGTGGGCTTCAGTGTCAGTTTTGTTCAGGTTCAGCTTCCCGTGACACTGCCATGGTGCTCAGGGGCAGGGGCAAAAGCCTGTTTATCCCTCAGTAGTACCGTTTAGAAGTTACAGCTCTTTAAATCTTCAAGTACCAAGATGTGATTTTAATCTTTACAGTCCCTCAGGAAGTTCATCATCAAAACCACAGACCTCAGCACAAAAAGGCAATCATTTACTCAAACACAGCAGGTAGTCTGTTAGAGGCACTGTTACCAGGCAATGGAGACATGCCCATTCACAATAAGTTGTCCCTCCTCCCTTCAGAAAGGCCAAGAAAAAAAATACCTGATGGAGGTATTTATGTTTTTTATTTTGTCTTGCCTTCTTTCCCTTTTTTCCCTTCTGTCTTCTGAATTTCACAAAAGCCTTGGTCTGATCTTGTAGTAATGCTGGTTTTGTGGCTTTGCTGCTGAAATGCTGTGCTATGATGGATGGGCAAATTGTCCTTTGCTCAACGGAGATGGACTACACAAGGGGCCAAGGAACTGCACGGCTGCTGCCAAGCAAGGGAGACCAGGAATCAGCCCCCTTTCATGAAGACCTGATCCAAAAGAAAAAAACTGCTAAAAGAGAGACTGAACACTGGCAGCTGGTCTAAAAATCTTTTTTTATTCAGGCACACTCTCCCTCTAAAGTGAATTCTATCAATCATCTATGGAAGACCCCTCAGAGGAGTAAGATTTTGCAGGATTAGTCTAGAAATTAATCCAGTACACAGTATTGCTACTTTTCTTTGCTCCTTCCTTACTCCTTCAGTGGTAAATCCAGGAACTTGGAGCCTTTGAACTAAGTGGCAGATCTCTGATCTGTGGATCAGGTGAATAGTCTCAGCATATTCTTTTAAATGCAGAGCCAGTAATATGTCTGCCTAGCAACACAGACAGAATATATCATCTTTTTAATTCTAACCCAGTCCTATAGCTGTTGCTTCAATTAATTGGTTCCTTGATGTTACTGTGTTCCAGGCCAAAACAGTCACACTGCAAAACTCTGTAATAAGGAAAAAAAATAGTGAGAATTCCTGTTTTGTAAAGGTTACTTGCTAGAGTATCTTGAAGCCCTCTGGGCTACAAAATATCCTAAAATGAAACAAATATTTTCCAATGAATTGTCATTAACAAGTTACAAACCACAGATGTTCTTGTTCCTGCTTTTGCAGAAGTTGTATTGCTGCCAAAAGGCTTTTAAAGTGACGGATTTTTAAACCAAAAGTGCCCCCCAGTGGTCCCACATATTATTTCTGGCTGATGCCTGGTTTTTATCTTCCTCTTCTTAGAAATTAGACAAGGTGATATTTAACAGCTTGCAGGAAATTAAATTGGATGTACCCTTTAAAAAAAAGGTTGGTTAATCTGGATATATCCTTATATCCAGATATTTTGTACACCTTCTAACCAGTGCGAAAGCTTTTAATTTATTCACTTTTACATCAATGTTTTTCATCTCAGGAGTGTTTTTTTGTGTTGTGCTGGGTTATAAGGGCCCACCCCTCTGCTCACCCTCTGCACATGGTACAGCTTTGACTCCAACATCCTCCTTATTGCAATCTGCTACAGGGCGGAGGTGACCTTTTAAAAGGAAATATCATCAGGGAACTCAAGGGTGATTTTTACTTACACAAGCCATTAGGAATTCTGCATAGCTTTGCTAGTGAAATAATTCCTTTTCCTTTAAAATCTGGGAATGATGATAGATTGCCCTATCTTTTTCTAAGTATTTTAGGGTCCCATGGATTCATTATTTCTTGGCTATTTTAAGGTGAGAAAGATGAGGGAGAGGTATGAATCGAGGCTTTGTGAGATTTCCATCTCAGTAAATATCTCTGAGAAATCCCAAGAGTTCAAGGATTTCCTTTTCAATTTCTGAGGCCTTCCAGTCTGCCAGCTTTTACTTAGAGGTTTTTCTGAGTCAAAGGCATCTGAGCGGCAGTGTTCCTTCAGAAGAACACTTTGGAAATTCAATGGAAATATACTCTTTAATAAATAATTTGCAATAAATATTTGATTGAACACTCTTTTGCAGAACAGCAGTTTCGTTAATCTGGTTTAGCCTTATTGAAAAAAACCCAACCCCACACAACAAATTAAACTTGAAGGAGAGTTTTCCCAATAGCTATTTAAATGTCCTCCATCTTTGTTTCCTTAGCTAAATTGGATTCACTGGCTGAATCCTGGTGCTTTTGTAAGGTCACTGAAAATGCAACCGTCCTTGCAACTGAGATAATTTGAAGCAATTACTGATGTGACCTTTGGTAAAAAAAGCTTGGGTGCTCATAAATCCCTTCTCCTGGAAATTTTATGTTGTGTGTGAAATAGGGCCCAAAACCTGAATATAAGTCAAGGAAGACTTGACTCTTAGCTTAGACTGAGAAATGATCTACAGCTCTTGGCCTGATCAGCACAGTGCTGGCCCGAGACAGGATGACAAAGCTATTTTCCCTCGTGCTGCTGGATGAGTTTCAATAACCCTCTGCAACTTTCTCAGTTGCTCCATCTGTTGAAAGGGGATTATGCTAATAACACCTTTTGCAATATACTGCAGTATTAATCAGGTTGTGCTGTATGTGAGCTGGGTAACACGGTTAATAAACAGAATAAAACACAATAATACTTTCCTTCCCCTTCTATGTAAAAAGTAGCATTAAGTGAAAGGAGTTTAAATGAAAGAAGATGTTAGCTCTATTTTTCATCTCATTTCTCTCCTTCTGCTTTCCTGTATTAGACTTGTAAAGGAGGAGTCCATGTAGGTGGGCACAGACCATTTTTGCAGCAACACGTGCATATAACCTGTGCTATAAAGCCTATGTTTTGATCAAAATTAATATACTTCCTCTCTTTTTTTCCCCCTAGGGTAGCAGGTTGTGGATAGTCAGACCCTGACTAACTGAGAAAAAGTAGTTTCCTTTAACTCTTATATATTTGACTGGTTCAGTAATTTTATATTCTTTCTCCTCTTGTAAGTGCTGCACAAATCTCAGTAAATCAGCAAATAGTACAGAAAAGAAAGCTCTGCCAGGACCTGTGAAACACAAGAAGATCGATGGTAGAAGGAGCAGCATTTTATCTTGGCATAACCCTGTGACAGACAAAAAGGTGGTTTATTAATAGGAGTCTGGCATACATACTGCAAGAAGACCACAGCAGGTGTCTAATTTCCTGCAGGCAGTCTGTGCCTGATGGGTGGCAGGTTATTGCAGCATGAGAGGCAAGGACCAAATTTCCTACCTCAGTTTTCTGGGCGGTTCTGGGCAGCTGGGTAGGAGAGGGAAGTTTCTGTGGTGGATGTGGAACTATGAAAGTATTCTGGACTAAGAATTAACCCAATACTTAATGCAGGATCCAGATACTTGGCTTTTGTGTGGGCTGGGTTCTTCTCTTGTAGCCTGTAAGTAAGAAAGGACAAGTAAGCAGAACAGCCTGTGGTGATGGATCCAGAAAGGCTGGGGAACAGGTGGGGGTTAATGGTGAGAGTGAAGCAGAGTTGGAGGGTTAGGGATGACAGATCCAGGGGGTTGGGGACACTGGCTACTGGGGAAAAGGTTTCCCTTCCACACAGTATCCATATAAGTTGCATGCAAGAGCTGGGCTGCATCAAGGCCAGCAATACTTTCCCTTAGCTTTTGACAGGAGCTGGAAGAAGCTTTTGCCCTCCACTGAGGAGGATTGCCAAATGGCAGAGGCATCAGCCTCTAGCCCTTCCTCACACAGCATCTGGGGAAGAAACCTCAGTCTCAGCCACTCCAGGGATTCCCACAGGTTCCCTGGAGTTCCCACCTCCTGCTTTCCTGTGGATTCATTTGATCTCCACCTGTGTCAGAAGGAACAAAATAGGATGCTGCAGGGTTTTTTATGTCATTTCAGTGGAAAATGGGGGTTTGTTTGAACCCAATGAAGGATATGTTTCTACAGTCTAAAGGCAATAATCCCCTTGGAGTAACTCTATCCTTGGAATTGTCTCTACCTCTCCACTGCCTACAGAGGGAACTGTGAGCTTGCTTAAGCTTCCTCTAAGGTTTGGGAAGATGCTGCTCACTAGGAATCTGCACAACATTTACACACGAGAAAGGCAGTTCCTCACTTTAACTGGCTTGTGCCAGGTCACAGCTTTTGAACAGTGGCCTTATTTTCTTGGTAACGCCAGGAGTTTATTTTCTGCTTTGCAAAAGCTCTTTATAAATCCTTAGACAAGCATTCCTGAAACCAGGACATGGCAGGTGCTGGAGCAGACGTGCCTTCTGACTACTTGCTGACCTTGTGGTAGCTGGAGAGCACGTTCCTCACCCTGCCACACATGTCAAACAAACTCTTCAACTCATCCTACATTAATGATGACTTGTTCTTTAATATATTAATAACGTTGGTGGCAAGTAGCAGAAAGTGAACGACTGCCCAGACTTTTGAATGCTAAGATTTGGAAAAACTTTGCTTAAATTAAGGAGGACTTCCCAAAAGAGACACCCTGGCACAATCTTTTCATTTTGTCCCTGTGCAGGGTGTGACAAAATGAGCCACAATTAAAACTTATAAGCATGAAGCTTAGAAGCTTTAGAAGCTAAGAAGAAGCACTTAGGCTTGCTGAAGGCCAGCAAGCAGCAGTATAGAATGTGAGTCTCAGTGCATGTTCTTTTTCTCTATAAACCCTGTGATAATTTAACATTGCAACAAAGGAAGCTCTTTGGACTGTCATACTGAGTTTCAGTGTGTATTTGCACTTGTTTTCACTTTTCCACTGACTGTGAGAGCTTTACTGAGGAAAAATTTACATTGATGGAAGTGGTATCCCTTAGGTGAGGTACAAAAGTAGATCTATCCTGTGGGAGAAAAGGGTGGAAAATGCAATTGAAAAAGAATAATGGACAGTTATGGAAATGGTCTTTCCAAGACAGGCCAGAGGTACATTTACAGAAAACAGGTTGTATTTAAATGCTCTGTGTTGTGTCGTCCTAAGGAAGCTCAAATAGATCATGCTCTAGCAGTGCTACACTTCCTGCTGATTAGAAAGGGAATCCAGGTGTAAGCATCTTTGTTATGAATTTCTAAAGTAAAATGGACAGCCCCAGGATCTGATCCCACTTAAGACAGGTGACCTTGAAGTTAAGGGAAACTGTTCTCTGCCCTTAAAGTCAGACAGGCACATCTGGGCTGAATATAGTTCTCACATTAAATATCTTTGGATTGATACCATGGAGACTACAAATCCAGTGCTATCTCACTAACATAAGCACTAACAATGCAGATCAGAGGCAGGACATCTTTCTACTCAACACCACAAAATGAAGACTGTGACCTGTGTGAAAAAGGCTCTGAAAAGGTAAAGTCCTGTGTTGACACCTCAAGCAAAATAAGAACAGCTGGACCTATGTGCTTGCCCTCTGCAGGAATCCCTTCACAAAGGAATAATTATATAATGGGCATTCCATAATGAAGTGAAAACAAAGAAATATGCAGGAGCCTGCTACAGTGAACAGATTATTTCTTGCCACGATCTTTCTTTTTGCTGACTACCTAATCTGTGAAGTTAATTTTAAAATGAATCCTGTCAGTCTGGGGTATCAGGAGGTGTTAATTTCTCAGAGAACAGTTAATAATCCTTCATCCACTGAATTCAGAAGTACCTTTAAAGTCCAAAGTAGTCAAGAAAATATTATTCACAAAATGGAGCTTTGAATGTTCTCTTGATTTAACTTCTGGGAAAACAATTCTGATGTAGCTAATAGAAACAGCACTTGGGATCCTCCATTGACACAGGTGGATCTCTGATGGCCTTGGCTGTGTTGCTGGATGCAGGGGGAGGTTTGTGGTGCAGGCCTTGTGACCTGTCTGTCCATGTTGTTCTTAAACAATAAATGCAGAAAACACAGTCCCAAAGCATTTCCGAGGGAAGCTGGTTGTGCTCTATCAATCCAATCTGCTTCACCGCAGGCCCAGCTGCAGTAGCATCTTCAGGAGTGTAAAATAAACACTTAAGAGTTGCTCTATTCTTGAGTCAGCCAGCCCCAAGTGGCAGTGCCCTGGTGGCATAAACTTCATTCTCTACAGCCACCGATCTGTAAAGCTTCACCCATAGCACTGCCCTGCCTAGAGAAAAGCTGAATGACATTTGGCAAAGAGGCTGATGGCTGCCAGGCTACTGAGCCTGGTTTAGGCAAAATACTGCAGGAAGTAGGATGAGAGGCAGAGAGCTTCTAATATTGTGATATTGTTACATGGAGAAAGAATTTCAAAGCAAATGCAATTATTTTAGTATTAATTAAAGCCCAGTTAAGCCCAAGGGATTATTATAATTTAAAAAATATTTAAAAATACTTTTTAAAGTTTCTGTGTGCACAAATACTAAACGTGCACCACAGAAAAAATATGTTCCTGGTCCATTGCATTCTGAGATGTTTCTTTCCAAGAATTTGATTCAAAGACTTCGTCTTGTTCTGCACATGCTGTTTTTCTTCTAGTCAGCAATGTTGCAGCATATGTTGATTGGGTTTTATGACTGCCTTCTTCCTAGAAATTGTCCTGAACAATGTGTAGCGTTAGTGAGAAAAACAAGTCACTTGCAATGAAAGGCACACAGCTTTCCCCCTGCTCCTTATTTTCTGCCCTTCTGGACAAGAGCCAGTAGTGAGCTGCTTCCAAAGTCTATTTATGAACATGTGTTTACTTTTGCATGCACGCAGTCTTTACTACGTGTGAGCCCTGTGTACTGACCAAGGAAGTCAGAAACTTTGTGAAAATTGAGAAATTCAGTTTCATAACAGTAGTCTGAGGCTGATAATATTTTCTCTAATTTGTATTGAAAAAACAGAAGCAGAGTGAGGTTAGCAGGGTTGTACAGCAGAGCACAGACAGCCTGCAATAGTGCCAACTGCAATGGAAGTTTCCAAAATTCCTGACCTACCCCTCAGATGTAGGATTGTTTTTCTCTTGTGTTGTTCCACTCCAGAAATCTGATCCTGGGACACAAGGCCTCTTCATATTACAAACATACCCATGTTCCACAAAATGACCTAAACTTACTCCCTAAAAAGCTGTGGCTAGCAAATGCCTTAAAAAAACCTATAAAAGTTGCACACAAGAACAATTTTTTTTCTGCTATTAGGAATGTACATGTCAGGCTTCAAGATTTGAAAGCTTGAAAGAACAGCAAACCTGTCTGTATTTTTTCTTCCTAGATGAGCAGGGAAAAGTGGAAAAAAACCCCATGTATATTTTAATTCACTCACACTTTAATGGAGCCTTGTTACGATTCTTTCAAACCTTTTATGAAGCCATATCTTAAAACCTGTTGTGCCCATTACTGTTGGTGCTCTTTCTGACTCTGGATAGTGACTTATACACAAGTGCTTATATATGAGTACTGACATGCTGAAACTTCCCTTTGTGGCAAAATTTAATCTTCTTTGAATAAATTGTATTCTGATGGGAGGCTTGCCACAAATCAATGGCCAGGGGGATGGGAAGCATCATTGGCAGCCTAAAATAGCTATGATACCCACAGGGAAGACCTCTGAGTAAAAGTCTACAAGCAAACAAAGTGAATAAACAGAGAGAATAAGAAGGCCTGCTGATTTTTAAAGGTCAGCCCAGATGTGACCACTAACTCCTACTTGCTGTGACATTTATGCTGCACTATGGAGGCAGTTGCAGCAGGCAAATGGACAAAGGATTCAATTCACAACATGAAAGGCTCGTGCAGTTTTCAGTGTACAGAACCCAGTTTTGTGCTGTCATCTTCCTAACCCCATCCCCACTCCTGAAACTCATGCCTAAATTTGCACAGAAAACAAATCAGCTCAGGGAAATGCTCCTTTCTGAAGGCTCCCCACAAGCTTCTGTCAGATATTTGAATGTGACCTATTGCAAAGTTTGCTAGCAAGTGAAAACACAGTCTGTGCCTGGTATTATTTGAAGAGCAGGCTCAGCACAGCAGTGGTAGCAGTTTTGCTCTGTGTAGTGCTGGGGCTGGGGAGCTTGGGGATCCAGTGTGTGGAACAAACTGAGTTTCTCAAGCCTTTAAACAAGCCTGCTGCCAGTTCAGCTCTGCTGCTGTACCTGTTTGACCAGAATCCCTCTGAACTAAGTCAAGAATTTCTTAATAGTTCCTGCCTCTTTTTGCTCCCAAGGGTCCTCTATGTGACTGAGCATGTATCTTGTGTTTCAGGCTGAACATCAGTGGGGCAGATCAGCTTTGTCTGCTCTATATAATGACAATCCAAAATTTACAGATTCTTCATGGTTGTAGATCCTTTATTCTGCCAGATCTAGCTCTGAACTCGTCTGCCTTGTACTTAACAATGAGGTTCTGGATGACCCAAAACCTCACCCAAGGCTAAGCTGAATGTTCAAGGCCATGATACCAAGGTCGTGGGGCTCCACTACTCACCAGCTTGCTGCCCTGGGCTGTGAGGAGTAGCAGCCATTTTCACCCTTCTCTGGTGAAGGGCATGTTTTGCCCTCTTCTGTGGTCTGGGGGAAGCTGTGCCCAGCAGCTTTCATGTCCAGTGCTGGTGCTGGAATTGTCCAGGGAGGTCTCTGGGTCTGGAAAGGCTGATGCCATGAGGGAGTGTGGGGTGAACACCTGGTGATGTAGATATATCACCTCATGAAACACCTTTTGGTAGCCTGGGGTGGTTCCTAAGAGAAACATTCCCAGGTGCAGTGTTAACTGCAGTCATTAAAACATCCACCAAAAGCAAGGGCAGGTGTGGTAGTGGGGCCACCACCTCTGCCAATGGTGCTGGCAGCCAAACACGCTCCGCCTGGCTGAATGGTCTGTGGGAGATGACAAAACAGCCTTTGTCAGCGTGTGTTGTAAGATGTGAGATAAACAGCTGATAATTCTCTCTGTGAGTGACTAAGGTGAGGTTAAGAAATGGGAGGAGCTCAACAGGAAGAATCTAGACCTGGAATGAGGCCCTTTCAGGGTGTATTTCAAAGACCAGAGCTGGAGTCCCCTGTGTTAACCCAGTGCTGGGATGTACTCAGGTTTCTGGCTAAATGAACTGCCATGTAGTGTCTTACCTCCAGTCCTTAATTTTACTTTGCCTTTACTCAAACTCATTTCCAAGTGTGGTTAGCAAACCAACATACCTGAGCCCTGCTACACATTGCAACAGCTCCAGGACAGAATTGCAATGGATTTGTTTGTTTTTTCTGTTTTTTCTTAATTTAGAGGCAGGATTATTACAAAGTATTCAGTGTAAGTCTAGATTTCAAAATCTTTTGGGAACTTGAGGTAGGACAGACTGGGAGATGAATTCATAGAGAGCAGCCCTGCAGAGAGCGACCTGGGGGTTTCAGTGCATGAAAAGCTGGACATGAACTGGCAACATGCACACTTAGCCCAGAAAGCCAATTGTATCCTGGGCTGCATCAAAAGAAGTTGTGGTGAGACCCCACCTGCAGTGCTGCAACCAGCTCTGGGGTCCTCAATACAGGAAAGACATGGACCTGTTAGAGGTTCCAAGAAAACTCTAAATTTGCCTTCCAGTACTTGAAGGTTGCTATAAAAAAGAGGGAGAACAACTATTTACATGAATAGGTAGTGATTAGACAAGGGGTAACAGCTTTAAACTACAAGAGGAGAGATTTATATTGTATGTTAGGAAAAAATTCTTTACTGTGAGGAGTGAGGCACTGGCACAGGTCGCCCAGAGAAGTTGTGGATGCTCCATCCTTGGAATGGTACAAGGCCAGATTGGATGAGAACTTGAGGAACCTTGTGTAGTGGGTGCCATCCCTCCCCTTGATGGTAGGGGGTTTGAATGAGATGATCTTTAAGGTCTCTTCCAACCCAAGCCATTCCGTGATTAAAATGCAGGTATCCATATTTACATCAGTGATGGGGCAGAGAGAACACGATGCTCATGCTGCAAGATCTGCCCTGGCTCCCATGCTGTCCCCAGAGCAGTAGAGGCTTTGAGGGCTGAGCAAGTCAGGAGACTCCAAGATGCCTGTGATCTTCCCACCCTACACCTGTTCCTCTGTCTCTAAGGGATGTCTTGGGACTCTGGAACTACCAGACTGCTTGAGCATAATGGCTGTTTTGACTTGGAAGCAATGACATGGGCCAGGTTTGAGTGAGGTGATAAAGCTGGACTGCTTTCTTGTTGTTCTTCCTCTGCTTCACACAATAAAGCTTGACTCTGATTTCCTTGTTGCAAGGTACTTAAATTGTTCTGTGATGATCTTCATGGGCTGCAGACCTCTTGTGGTCTTCTACAGACCAGTGGCTTTATTTCAGTAGCCTTCAGTAGGCACCCACACCTAGGAGAAAATGTAGCTCATGTCTGGGCATCAGATGCTCCTCACGGGAAACAACAGGGTGTTTCTATTTGGTGTTAGCAGAAATGAAGAACATGTAGATTGTGTACTTAACTACATTTAGAGGCATGATAACTGTAGGAACCTGATTTAAATTACTTGAATCATTCACATATGAGTAACTTTGTTTACAACACCTGTTGCATCAATGTAATGAGCTAAACACCAGTCAGGTGATATCGTGAGACTGAGTCAGAAGTTTGGGGCAGAAGAGCTGCTTAGGTCACCCTGCCCATCCCTTGGCTACTCTGCTATGCTTCCCTGGAACTCATTTCTGTACTGTTTTCTTAGTCAGATTCAAAACATTTTGTATAGCAGGGGTTTTGCCACCAGTTTCTGAATTTTTTTTCCACCCTGAGATTTCATTGTTAGGAAAGAACTCCTAAAAATGCACCCTCATTCTCCTGTGTCACTTCATCACAGAATAACAGAACACAAGGCTGGAGGAGACTCAGAGATCATCCGGTCTATCTCTATGCCTAGAGGCAAATTCAACTATAATTAAAACATTTCTGACAAATGCATGTTCCGTCTGCTCTGAAAGATCTCAGACTCTTCTGCCAAGCCATACCAGGGCCTGTGTGCTCCTGCTATTATAAAGTTTTCCTAATGCTTAAATATTTCCCGTTTCATTTCATGCTCACTGCATTTCCATATCTCTCCCAAGGAGACATAGATTACAGTTACTGCTTTTTCATTTTTTACTTTCAATATTTTTATATAAGATGTATTTTTGGGTCTAGTGAGAGTATCAAGTATAGACTAATCTGTTCACCTGCAGATATCAGGCCATATCTGTTATCTCTGAGTCTTCTGTTTTACCTCACCTATCAGCTATAAGAAATATCTTAATTCTTAAATGTTTCTTTTTTAGTTGGGAAAAGTACACTTTGGCTTAGTGCTGCCAGACTGGGCAATATAGGGTCATAAAGACACTCTTTAGGGGTCAAAGAGCAAACTTTTCTTTGCACCAAAAGTTGCAGTTTTCTTATAAATCTTATTGAATTTATCCTGACTGTTTATTAGGATATTATTCATTTTAAACATTAGGAGAACTGAGCAATAAGACTTGTGATATGCCCACATTCCTGGAAGGAAAAATGCGTAGGTAGCTCCAGAGGAGACCTGGATCTCTTGGCTACACTGGTGCTAGTGAACTAAAGAGTGACAGTGCCCGTTCTCTGGCTTTGATGCTACCTGGTGTGATCCAGTCACCTCCTGCTATTAAGCTCCATCAGCACTCGTAACCAGTTGGCCTCCTTGAGAGGCCTGTTGGAAATGCTCTGTGCTCGTTGCCAAGCTGAGAGCTGCCAGCTGGCCGTGGCAGCACCCGTGCCAAGTGCTGTTTTTCCAGCGTCAGGGCACAGGCTAGAGTTTCCCAGTGCCTCCGCCTGTGCCTTGACTCTGATTGTCTTGTACAGGAATAGCACTTGTGTCCTATTTCACTAGCTTAAGTGCAAGGTCATCTTTTCCCCACATTAGCTTGTTCTCTAAGGTCAGCAGGGTGCCTGCTGAGGCTGGCACAGCTGAAGAAAAAATTTAATGCATTGTGTTTGCTTTAAATTTTTTTTACTCATGTCAGTTTGCATTTCCAAGCCTACTAAATAGGAAAGGCAGAGAGTTGATTTACAACAGTCACTCTAAACAATGGACAAAATATTTATTAAATACAAATTTTTTCCATTAATTGCAGGTCTGAATGAAAGATCCTTAGGGTTGTTTTTCAGATGTGAGCAGGAACAGAGATTGGACAACACTAAAGATCAAATACTTAACTGCAACATTAACTGTACTTTCAAACTGCTGGCAGGGATCCTGGAGGTCGCGTGGTTCTTGTACCAGTACACAAAGAATGTTTTACAGGACTGTCTCTGGTCACTGTTTTTCAGAGGAACTGAACGCAAAGGCAGCAGCACTTTTGTACAATTACCAACTCTGTTGCAACACACTGTTGACTTTTCTGCTAATGAAATGTACTGTTTTCCTGTGGTAGTTCCTATTACTATATTGCTGAGATTTATTTTTTGGATCATGGAATTCTGATTGCTTTTGAGAAAGAAAGAAAAGGAAAAAAAATGTGCTTGCAGTCCAGAAAGCCAATGGTGTCCTGGACTGCATCACAAGCAGCATGGGCAGCAGGTTAAGGGAGGGGATTCTGCCCCTCTGCCCCACTCTGGTGAGACCTCACATGAAGTGCTGAATCCAGCTCTGGTGTACTCAGCACAGGAAAGATGTGGAACTGTTGAAACAAGTAAAGAGGAATTAATGAAGATGATCAGAGGGCTGGAGTACCTCTCCTCTGCAGACAGGTTGAGAGAGTTGAGTTTGTTCAATCTGGAGAAGAGAAGGCTCTGGGGAGACTTTAGTGCATCTTCCAGTGCCAAAATGGGCAACGAGAGAGATGGAGAGGGACTTTTTACAAGGGCATGGAGTGGCAGGACAAAGGGGAATGTCTTTATACTAAAAGAGGGTGGGTTTAGACTAGGTATTAGGAATAAATTCTTTACTGTGAGGGTGGTGAGGCACTGGCACAGGTTGCCCAGAGAAGTTGTAGATGACCCATCCCTGGAAATGGTAAAAGCTGGGTTGGATAGGGCTTTGAGCAACCTGGTCTCGTTAAAGGTGTTCCTGCCCAAGGCAGGGGAGTTGGAACTAGATGGTCTTTAAGGTCCTTTCCAACCCAAACCATTATGTGATTCTATGATATGTCTTAAACACAAACAGGCACATGAAATAGGAAAATGTTGTTATATTGAATTTGGCATTTGCATACAACACACATCTGTATTTCAATTAATAATTTAGCCTGCAAGAGTGTTTCTGTTCATTTACTTATTGGTGCAATAATGCCAGTATTTTTGTTCTGCTTCTGAGAATAGAAAAGAGAGACCACTTGTTAGAACAATTGACCATGTGGAAAGAGATCTGCTTCTAATTCAAATGCTAGAATTCCTTTGTAATGCAGAATAGGTCATTTAATCAGGGTATATCTCAGTTGCTTAATTTGATAAATGGAATTTATAATATCTCCTGGTCCATAAGGTTGTTGAGAGACTTGGTAAATTCTGGTTGAATAGTGTGATGCAAGCTCTAGCGGAATATTCAAGATATTACTGTGAAGAGAGAAGGCCTATGTGCCAGACCTCTCTGTCTTTTCCTCATGGTGCCACCTCAAACTTATTTGTCACATCCCCCATAAAAAATGATATTCTAATTATACATGTACCAGAGTATGTGAGTGTAATTAACAGTGTAATTAACAGTAATGGAACCCTTAAGAACTGGACCTACTAGGACTGGGTGAATTTCTTTCTGTAATGCTTGTTTTTCTATTTCTAATTGGTCCCTATCTGTAGTTGTTTCCTTGTCTTTATTCAAATGGAAGACATTTCAGAAAAATGATCATTTCATGACTTTTCTGTTTGTTCAGTACAATTCCACAGGGTATTCTGTGTGTCATATAACTTGGGAATAATAGAGAGCAGAATGTTGACTTTTTTTTCTCCTGGTGAGCATTTGTGCTTTAAAAATTTTGAGATTTGAATATGAGGGAATATGGATGTTTTCAGAACACAACACCAGCAATCCTGGCCATATTTGAAAGTCAATTTTTCTAGGCAAAAAAGGGAAATCTTTAAATCTTTAATAATATTATTATAATAATATAATATATTA